>JAHLSL010000042.1:12334791-12347888 GCA_025920805.1 Petroica traversi | reverse complement strand
GAGGGGTTTTTTTGCACCCCTCAGTGCAGCATTATCAGCAGGATTTGGAGGGTTTTACCCCCATTTTTCAGCTGTGACCATACTCCTTCCTTCACACCTTGTAACCCAGGCCAGTGGCAAGCAGAACTACCTCGTGAGGACTCTGGTGGAGATGGAAGGAGTTACTGGTTCTCAGCCCAGTTTCCCCACTTCAAAGCTGCCATCTCAAGTGTTCCTCCCTCTCAGTGGGAATTCTCACTTGGTATCCAAGCACTGCAGCAGTAAATGTGATTAATACTAATTGGCACGAGCTGGCAGCCCCATGGAGGAGCTTGGAGAGCCCATGGGGACAAAAACTTCCAGCCCACGTGCTCTGAGACCTCTCTGCAGCTTGTAGGGGGAGAGGGGCTCCACACTCCCCAGTTTGCTGGGCAGCAGCAAACCCTGCAGGAGCAGCTCTGGGCTTTGCTCTGGGGCTGCCCCTGTTCCAAAACAAGCTGCAGGTTTTACAGAGTCACAGAGAGGGGAGAGCAGGAAGCACAGCAGGAGTGGATCCCAGAACATGGCCAGGAAGCTGCCTCCCCTCCACAGCTGGTCACGTTCTGTCACCAGGATCTTTTTAGGAAGCTGTGCTGGAGTTTGTGGCCTTCGTGTGCATCCTGGCTGTGTCCTGCTGGACAGCTGGAGGAAGTTGCACAGGATTTTCCCTGCCTCAGGCCAGGAGCAGGCTGCTCCACAGGAAGCTCTGTGCCTGGGGGATGATGGACCCTGCAAAGAGACCTTCCCAGGGTAGGATGTGACCAGTCTGGGCCACCAAGTGTGAGGTACAGAGCAAGGGGGCCCTGCTACAGGTGCGATTGTGCTGCTCAGGCTTGCTTTGCAAGTCAGCAAGGGAATGAACAAGGGCTGCCTTTTAATCTGAGCAAAGTGTATTGTGTGAAAATTATGATTTGTTTCACCATTGTCTTAATGTTTGCCCGTATGAACATCTCTCCTCATTGCCTACAAATGTCTGAAGTTGATTGTTTTTTAGATGCAGATGCCTTGTGTTGAAAATCTGAGTTGTACCTTTGAGTTACCTGCCTTAAGGTGGCTCTGTGCCTTCAAGACGACTCCTGGGCCACCTCTCTGTTGGGGGATTTACAGGTTCTCCCTGGTGTTTTATAAATACATTGTCTTCCTAGGAGAGCTCTCCTCTGTCTGTGTGTTCTTGCAGCCCCACCCCTGTGCTCAGGGGTTACACACCAGGTGCTGCTCCTCTGTTTCATTAACTCAGCAGCACCTGAGAGAGATCTCTGCCCGAGCCAGCAAGGGCTCTGCAGCAGGAGTGGGTGGGACATGCAGGGAGACACAGTGAACCTGCTTCGGGCCCCTCGAGATCTGCAGAAAATGGGATGGCAACGAAACAGTTTTCCTGCTGTGGGTTTATCCTGTGAAGCAAGGTGGAAGCAGTGGACAAATGCACATTTCAGCAAAGCGTGAGTGTGATGTGGTGGGAGAAGGTGGAAGGCAACGTGGTCCTCCTGTCCAGCAGAGCACAGTTCCACAGGTGAGAGCTTAGACCTGAACTTGGTACTTGGCACAGCCCACACGAATGGGAGGGCAGCTCTTTCACAGCTGCTTGTTTGGATTCAATTTGGCCCATTTTCACTTCAGCTGTGCCTGCTTTGAGTATCAAAAGCTTGGCAGCAATGAGAGTCACACACAAAGAGGAAAGGCAGCCAAGGTTGCTAATGAGTGTGATTTCACTCTAACAAGAAATTATTAATATTAAAGGAGATGGAGGGAAAGCATCCCTGTGTGCTGCCAGCCTTTTGCTTGCTTGGGATGGGGGGCAGGAAAACCTCTCTGCTCCTGCAGGCCTCACAGGCTGCCACAGCTGATCCAGTAGCTCTGGAACAATGATGAAGTTAGGATCTGGAAATTCCCCTCACTGCTTCCTTCCCAGCTGAATCTTCTCTGGTTTTCCCTGTCTTTACATTCGGGGATCAGTGCAAATTGCTCTGCCTCCTGCTGCGTGATCAGTGAGTCCTGCATTACATGCAGGATATGCAGTTTTTACCTTTCCATGAGCCCAGGCAGCCAGCAGTGGCTGGGAGCCCTTGGCTGGTGGTTTTGCTGTGCCTACAGCTCATTTTGCTGCCTCCAGAGTGAAGCATTTTCCTAGAGGAGGTGGGGTGAGAGGCTTCCAGAAACACCCACCCCTGTGCTGGGAGTCCCAGCAGGGACTGAGGACCAAGGTGAGCACAAACTCAGGGTCACCCAGACCTGTCCCCCGGGAAGAAGTGGAGGACAAGTCTCTGCCTGCTTCACCAAGCAGATCCCAGACTGCTCAGCTTTGCACTGCAGGTTCTGGTGAATACAGAACTGGTATTTTCCACCCTGCCCTTTTTATGCAGCTTTCCTTCAGCTCAAAAAGTCGCAGTTTCAGGTGCCAAACTGCTGCTGGCTGTGGCCTTACCCACCACCTTCGTGGGCAAGATCATTCACACCCTCTCAGGAAAAAGCACCACGTGTGACTGACACACAAATTTGGGTCTGTAAAGTCAAACACAGAATACAAATGAAATCTCTCTGAGTGTCAGACATTCCCAGTAGCTCCTGAAGGCTGGGGTGAGGATGCTTTCATGGCGTTTCTGTCTCAAGGGTGGCAAGGATATACAAAATGAAAAGTCCGTAATGAGCTCTGATTCTGCAGT
This sequence comes from Petroica traversi, assembly GCA_025920805.1. Classification (NCBI taxonomy): domain Eukaryota; kingdom Metazoa; phylum Chordata; class Aves; order Passeriformes; family Petroicidae; genus Petroica; species Petroica traversi. Next base: position 12,345,210 of record JAHLSL010000042.1, on the reverse strand, counting down.
ACCATGGAAAAAAATCATTTAATAATCAAAAGAGCAAGTAGTTATTCAATAGGCTTACATAAGGCTATTAAAATACCATTTTTTAGCATGACTATAAAGTTTAAAAATTGAGGATCAAAAATTTTTACTCTTTCATAAAAATCTTGAAACTCATTTATTCAAAGAACTTTTTTTTAAGGAAACAAATTGTTCTAATACAAGAGGATTACCAGAGCTGTCAGTATAAACTAAATACATTTTAAAACATTCTTATTAGTGATAAGACTTTAAATCATAATGGTGATTTTTTTTGATAAAGTAATAGGCTATGGAACTGTAAATTTTCATTGTGGCTGTAAGCCTAGGCTGTCTCCTTATGTGTAATGTTTCTTCCTTTTCTACTAAATATTGTCAGGCTATTCTGACATCATTTTTGATAGGTCCCTGATGGTGACATAACTGTTTTCTGTCCTTGTTCCTATTCCAGTGCTGGAAATATCTGATTGTTTTCTTAACTATGTCACATTTAATTTTAAACAACTGGGAAAACATTTGAACTGGTTCTAGTTATCTTCATATGCACACACCGTTCTCTCCTCCTAGGGAAACTTTTAGTTTGAGAAATCAATTCCAACATTTGGGAGGTAAACTATTAGACAGAATTGCTTTAAGGGCATCAACTTATGTTCGAGACAAAAAATAGCTGGACTTATTTATTTAGCCTACAAAGTAAATCATCCAGTCTTCTCTACCAAATGAGCCAATATTGAATATGTGAAGCAGGTGGCTAAAATAAGAAAAGAGATTTACAGAAGTGCACTTTTACAAGGTGTACCTGCTGCTGCTCCTGCAGTTTCTCTTGCACAGTTTGCTGTAGCTGGGACAGGCAGGGCTCCCACCCCTCAGGCTGCAGAAGCCTTGCAGGAAGGGGCCAGCCTGCTGTGGCACACACAGGGGTCTGAATTTAACCCAGCTCTGGGTTCCTGGGCTCCAGCTGAGGTCAGGGGAAGGTGGAGGAGCTGCACTGCTCAGAGCCTGCAGGGAAGACAAGGATCACTGCTGAGGTCACCTCACACTCCTCTGGGCCACCCAACACCCCAGCTGCACCTGTGGGGTGCTGCTCTTCAGCCCCTGCCCCCTCCTGGATCCCAAACCAGCAGTGTTTCTGTAGGGGCTGTTGGTCCTTCCTCACCACAGAATTTGTCTGCTGAGCTTCCCTGTTGTCCATTGCCCTGTATGTTGCATTTAGACTGTGTTTGCATTTTGCAGGTCATGTAAGCAAGAAATGTGAATTTTGCTTCTTGAGCTCAAGTGCTTTTGATTTAAGAACAGGTCATTCCCTCACTGATGTGACACGGGAATCCAACCATTTGGATGAGCTCTTATTTACAGGTTCCATTAGGTTTTAAGCATTTGGTGCTTAACTCAGCCCCTGCCAAACCACAGAGGCTGTTGTGAAGGGCTGCTACCCCCCTGCCTCACCCAGCACCTTCCTTTTCTGCTGCTGCTGCCTCTTGGGATTTCTCCCAGAGCACAATAAGCTTTCTATCCCAACTTCAACTGCTGTTCACATGTAGCATGAGCTCTGCAGCCTTCCAAAATCCACTTTTTGCTGATAAATCCCAGCAAGTGGGATGTTTTGTGTTCCTGCTTTAGAGACCAGGTGAGGAGAGCTCCCCCTCCTCTGAGGGAATTTGTTCAGTGGCTGCTGTGGGACAGCAACACACCTGGAAAGGCTTTGTTAGTTTGTGCAGCTTTGCTTTCTCCTCCTTACAGTGATGCTCTCTGAGAGCCCTCCCAGGGGCTGGCAGTGCTGGCAACTCACCCTTTCTTACCCGAGTCCCTTGCCCCATGAATCAATAAGGTCCAAAATTCCTGGTAGGGTGGAGGCCAGTCTTCTGCACCCCGAAGGCTGTGATGAAGATGTTGAGGATGACTGTGATGAAGATGAGGGCTGTGGCAGCATTGTTGAGTATGTTCAGGCGGGGTTGCTTTGCAATATCGTTCAGGTTCAAACGAGCTGCAGCACAATGCAGAAATGAGGTTTTGCAGACTGACTCCAGGTCCCCCAGCTCCTGCAAGCCTCCCCTGCCTGGTGAGTGTCCCTGGTGCCCCTGAGAGCTGGGGCCACAAAGCAGAGGGAATAGTCAGGAATGCTACAGGAGCCACGCTTGCTCTGGGATGACTTAAAGGATGGAGCAGAGGAAAACTCATCTTTGTTTTGCCATGGAGGTGCTGGGCTCTGCTAGGGTCAACCCTAAATATACAAGTTACTGCTGGACACTGGCCAGCCAGTGCCACAGTCCCCTGGTCACTGCATGGCCACGGGACACGGTGAGGGGACAGGGCAGCAGTGCTCTGCCTGGCCTGGGAGGCCAGTTCCTCCCTGAGACCCAGCTGGCACCTGTGTGCTGACAAAACTGTCACCTGAACGGGGTCAGCCGTGGCTGAGGGACACTGATCCCTTCAGACACAGCAGTGTCCTGGTTATCAGGGCTGTGTGGCCACTGCTGCAGCCTTGTTGTGGTCCCTTGTCCCCTTTCTCCTCCCAGTGGGCTCCAGCCATCTCAGCTGCCACCAGGAAAAGCTGTGATGTGTTCCACGGGGATAGGAACAGGTCACAGATTCCCCATAGCTTCCAATCATCTGTCCTCATAAAAACCCATGTAGGATATATGGGAAAAAGCAGCGTTTTACAGGTTTTTAATACTGGGAATATGTTGGAGACTGAAATAGAGCAACCCCTGTATCAGATGGAGCACTGGGCAAGCACCAGCAAACCAGTGCTTGTGGTGATGTACTGTAGGAGAGCAACGGGATGGTTAATGTAAGGTTCATGTAGGGAATTCCTCTGCTAAACTGCTCTGTTAAGATGTAAAATACAGCTAAAATGAAGTGTCTGCAAGAAGGAGCACAGCAGGGCAGCAAGAGGCCCATCTTGGCCAAACCCCAGCTCTCTCACTGGGACAGGGGGTCAGCAGTGGGGAATTGAAGGAATAGTTGTGCTCAGAGCTGTGCAAACAAAAACAACCCCACCATTCTGAGTAACACTGACCGCCCTTCCACCCACACCAGTCACCTTCAACCCTCCCACAGCCCTGCGTGGAGCCCCAGGGGAATGGTTTGGGGGGAAAGAGGCTTCTCCCTTCCTCCCCCACGCCAGCAACCCCTGCAGCTCCCTCAGGGCTGCCCCCGCCTCACCTGTGATGATGAGGAGAATCCCAATCATCACCTGGAAGAAGAGGGAGATGCTGATGAGCACGATGAGGGTGGCGTAGTACTGGAAGGAGGTGCCCTGCTCCAGCACAGCCTTGAGCTGGGTGACGTTGGCCATGAACAGGGCCACGTCCAGCATGCTCTCGGCCACGCTCTTCTTGGTGGCGTAGTGGTTGATGTTCATGGGCCCGCTGATCCGCAGGTGGGGGTTCACACCCTGGGGGGACAGGAGGGGACACTGCTGAACCCACAGACACTCTGGGGCCCCAGGGAAGGGTCAAAGGCGTGGGTTTTAGAGGTCCCCGTTTCCCCTCGTAGTGTTAACAGCTATGAGATACTGGCTGTGGTGAAGAGCTCGGCAAGGTTAAAAAAATAATGGGTATTTGTGTGGAAAACAAGCTTGTGCAGAGTTACAATAATGTAGATTATCCAAAAGCCAGGGATTTTGCAAGGAATATTAAATTCTATTCCTTCAGGACACAGACAAGCCCCAAATTTACAGGGGATTAGGGACAGATCTTCTCTTTGGGTTGGGTGTTGTGTTTAATACCATTACCAGTGATCTGGATGAGAGGCTGAGAGCACTCTCAGTTTGCAGGGGGCACCAAGCTGAGGGGGAGTGTTGATCTGCTGGGGGGTAGAAAGGCTCTGCACAGGGATCTGCAGGGACTGGATCAATGGGCTGAGGCCGCCTGTGTGAGGTTCAGGATGAGGAGCTGGGTCCTGCACTTGGACACAACAACTCCATGAAGTGCTCCACACCTGGGGAACAGAGGCTGGAAGCTGCCTGCTGGAAAGGACCTGGAGATGCTGGCTGAACGTGAGCCATCAGTGTGCTGGGTGGCCAAGAGGGCCAGTGACATCCTGTGTGGCCAGCAGGACCAGGGGAGGGACCATCCCCTGTACTCAGCGCTGCTGGGGCTGCACCTCAACCCTGGTTCTCAGGGGTTTTGTCCCTTCAGGATCAGGAAGGACACTGAGGGGCAGGAACTGGGCCAGAGAAGGGCAGTGGAGCTGGGGAAGGGTCTGCAGAGTCATCTGAGGAGCAGCTGAGGGAGCTGGGGGTGTCCAGCCTGGAGAAGAGGAGGCTCAGGAGGGACCTTACTGCTCTCTGCACGCTCTGGAAGGAGGCTGTAGCCAGCTGGGATCAGCCTCTCCTCCCAAGTAACAACCAACAGGACAAGCAGAAATGGCCTCGAGCTGCACCAGGAGGTTTAGATTGGACTGCAGGAAAAATCTCACTTCAACAAAAGGCTCATCAGACACTGGCACAGGCTGCCCAGGGAAATGGGTGAGCCATCATCCCTAGAGGAATTCAAAAGACATGCAGATGTGGCACTTGGAGACACAGATGGGTGGTGGCCTTTCCACGATCAGATTAATCACTGGACTTGATCACCTTAAAGGTCTTTTCCTGCATAAGCAATTCAGTGATTCTATGACTGTCAGTGGCTGGGCTTTGTATCTCCTCTGAACAGTTTTTACTGGCTTCTGTCTTGGACAAGATGCTTGAGCAGAGGGAATAATGCCTGGTTTTGTTTCTGAAACATCAGGCACTGAAATGCAGCAAGACAAAGGATGAGATCCATCACATCTAACCTTAATTAATCATTCAGGCAGGGTTTTTTTTGGCAGTGGAAAGAAAAAGCTGTTTACAAAAGCCAAATCACCTGGTTGTCCTTACCCTAATTGCAAGGCGTAGGCAATTTGCCTGGTTTTAGCCATCCATTGTTAAGTGAATTCACCTGTTGCTGCCTTGACCCATGTGTTTTAATTAAAATAAAAAAAAAAGGGGGGGAAGTGGATGATAGTTTTCAGTTCACCCAGAGCATCATAAGCAACTAATAAACCACCAGCAAGGGCAGCAGTTACAAGAGATTTAGATGTGTCTGCAATAAACTGTGCTCTTCTTTCTTAAAAAGAAGGGAAAACAACACCTCCACATAGCAGAGAGGCTTTGGCTCTGAGCAATCAGCCTCCTGGCAGCTGCAGCAGGAGCAGCAGCCTTGCCCTGATGGAAAACCCTGAAGCACCAGGGCTAAGGGGCAGCCTCTGCCTCTCTGTTTCTCTGGAAAGGAGAGAGATTTCTTTGGGCACGTACTGGAAGTGCCTACAGCAAATGGTGAGTCCTGGTTTGCTCTTTTTGTACCAGTAAAGTAGGAAATTAAATCTTTCCTCCCTGCTCTGGGCAGGTCACTGGGGAAGGGTCATGGCTCGGGTGTTGTGCTGTGACCTTGGCTCTGTTTGAGCAACCCTGGCAGGAGTGGCTTTGTTTGTGCTGGGATAGCGTGAGCAAAGTGATCCTGGGAGAGCAGTGTGTGCCTGATTTTGGGCTGAAATTCGGGCTCAGTTTTGGGAGGAGGCTGTGGCCCTGGTCTAGTGGTCACTCTAGATGGTCAGGTCACCCTGATGTGACCAAGACATGTATGAAAAAGTGGCTGGGAAAGGCTGTGTCTGTTCTGAGCTATTGGTGAGCTGTGATCCCTGGCAGGAGCCTGGCTTGGGGTAGGAAAGGGCTTTTGGTTTGGTTTGGCTGGGTTTTTTACCATGCTAGCTCAAAGCATGTAATTCCTACAGTTTCTGACAGTGACATTGCTGTGGTTACGTGGCTCCTGTGCAAAGCCTGTGTTTCTTGCTGTGGAAGGTAAAAGATACTGGAAGGAGTGAAAGTAGAAGTCTAAAGAACTGGTAAAAACTGCAAGGCAGTGTGTAGGAGACTAAAGCATTATAGTGTGGTCTCAGGGGCAGAATGGAGGCATCTTGAGCAAAGGAGGGCAGCAAAAGGTCAGAATACGTCTTAAAAACATATATTGAGGGACTGCCCCCTCCCAGATGGCTTAAAAACATGAGATCCTGTTGAAACAGAGAGGAGCCAATACCAAATGGTGCAAGGCTGGCGATGTGATCCCTCTCACGTGCTGTTTTCCTAATTCCTGAAGAATCAGCCCCCTCTTGCAGCATGACAAGGCTGAGCATTGACAGCTTATCTGTGTGTAACGATGAGTTAAGGGGTGAGAACAAGGGCCCTGTACAAACAGGGCAGAGCTGCTGGTAAATGATGGCTGGTACCAGGAGCCTGGGACATCTGTGTCTGGCTGCTTACGTGGAGGAAAATAAAGCAAGTCAGGAGCTGCTGTTGAATGAAACACAGCCTTCTTCTGAGCTCCTCCTTTACCTGCAGTGTGAAATGGGGCAGAGCTGCAACCTCCTGAGCTCTGTGTCCCAGATGATCAGGCAAAACCTGAGAATAGAGAGCTCTGACGTGGGCTTTTCCCACATGGGTGAGTGTGGTGGCACGTTCCCATCTGGGACATGGAAACACAGGCAGGTGCTGCTCTCCTCTGTGGAGTACCTGGAACTGAGAAACCTCCACAGTGGAACAGGTCTGACTCCAGATTCAGAGTGCTCTCAGTCCAGGCAGATCCAGAAGGATCTCCAAAAGGATAACGGATGATGAAATTTGGACACTAAACTTGAGTCTGGGGAGGTTAAATCTGTGATGGGCAGCCCCAAACACCACCTGGCTCCTCTCAGGCAGCTGTAGAGAGCAGTAAGGTCCCTCCTGAGCCCCTTTTCTCCAGGCTGAGCACCCCCAGCTCCTCAGCCCCATCTGATCAGATTCCAGCCCTAGTCCTTTCCCCAGCTCCCTGGCCCTTCTGTTTGGCACACTCCAGCCCGGGCTCCTTGTGATGCAAGGAAAAGTTACAGAGATCCAGGGTTTATGGATTTGGCCTCAGTGTTCCATCCAGTCCAGCAGCTATGAATGGAAGCCTGGTGTCTCAAACAAGGAGAGGTTTAAACAAACCAGGAGTCCTCAGAGCCCTGGCATTTGGATTGGTGCTGGAGGCTGGATTTGCCTGGGGTGCCTGTGCCATGGCTGTCCCCAGTGAGCCCAGTTTGTGGGGTGGGAATGCGTGGCTGTGATGCTTTTTCTGAGCTGCCAGGATGCTCACACAGCTTTCCAAAGACCATTTCTGCTCTTGCTTTCTCCGAGGTTCAGAGCTGCAAACTGCTGCAGCTCAGGAGCTGATTCACAAGCAGCTTGGGTTTCCCTGCAGGATTGCCCAGACGGCTGTGGGAGGTTTCGGGGTATTACTGAGGAGGTTAAATTATTCCCTTTGGCAAACAGAGCCCTGAGTGGAGTCTCAGGACAGACCTGAAGGCTCACCAAAGTGATTTATGTCATCAGGCCAGAGCTGCTGACTTTCCAGTCACTTAGAGAGGGCTCCCCTTGGCAGAGTGGAGATCCTGCCTTTTCCTCTCTGCAGTGTGTCAGAGCTGGCAGAGTCAGCACCCAGCTCACCTGAAAGTGCTGTGGCAGAGCCAGCACAGCTGCTGGAACAGCACTTTCCCAGGAGGGGCTCTGCCTCTACTGCCCACTTTCTCAGAGCAGGGAAATCAGGACCTGAACAATCCCATCCCAGTCCTACAGCAGTGCTGGATGAACTGGAGCTGGAGCTGCTTTCCTCTGTCCCATTTCTGGATGTTTTAGCATTTCTGCAAAATCCCTGCTGGCTTCAGTCAGGCCTCAGGCAAATTCCCTTTTCCCTTGTGCAAAGGTGGCACAGCAATACAGATCACCTCAGGGCTGAGCGGGGCACCCGTCTATGTTTTCTGAGTCAGAGGGTTCATTCTTACCAAAGTGTGCACACACACAAATATTTAACTCCCACTTCTATTGCTATTTTTAATTTTTGTAAGGATTCTTATGGAAAGAAGGATGAATATCACCAGAAGTGGTGGTGAGAAAAGAATGGATTTTTTCTTTTATTTATTTCTTTTTCAACTTGTCCTCTGGTTTTGCTGTAGGGTGCTGTCAGGTCCCCAGGCTGTGGAACCAGGCTCTGGCACCAGAGGCTATGCTGAGCTCCACAGCTCACTGGAACTACCTAAACAGTTTCCACTGAAATTAGTTTCCATGCATTTATTTTTACAAGAAATAGCTACTTTCTTCTGTAAACTTTTGGAGGAGCTTCATCTAAATATTTCTTTCAAAGCTGGCAGATTTTGGGTCAAGAGGAGCACAAAGCTTTTCTTAATTTTTTTGGACAATTTCTACAAAACCTGCAGTTTATTTGTCACATTTTTCAGATTAGGGAAAAAATAGAGAGCAGATCTCCTTGCAAATCTCTGTGTACTTTGTGGGTTTTGTGACCCTGTCCCCAGGGGAGAACAGCCTGAAAGGGGCAGTGGAACAGCACGAGGCTCACAAGAATGAGAATGATAATTTTATGGGAGCACTGTGAGAGGGCAATGTCTGAGTAGGGACTGTGTTATTATATACTCCAAGGGAAATGCTGGGGGATGCCAAAGAAAACAGACACAAATGTAGGCCATGAACTCGGAGGGGTGAGAGGGGATCCCAGCCCATGGACAGCCAGCCACACACAGCACCAGGAGAAACCCAGGGAATGCTTCCCAGCTTTGGCCAGGATTTCTGAATACTTATAAAGTAATTAGAAATACATTTTAAGCACTGGCTGGTGAAGGTTAGAGCACTGACAGTCACCATCACCTTGCAGGGCAGGAGAGGAGCCCAGTCCCCTTCCTGAGGGCAGGAAGCAGAGGGATGAGAGGGCTGGCTCTCAGTGCTTCCCCTTCCAAGGGCACTGTTATCAGCCACTCTCCTTTCCCAGGGAAGCTCACTCCCTGCAGCTCCCGACCACTTCACCCGGGATGAAGGCAGCAAATTTGACATTTTTAGCCCACATGCCCAGGCACGGAGAGCAGCAGCCCTGGGAAGAGCAGAGATGAGCAGATGCTGCTCAGTGCTGGGTTGGGATTCCTGAGCAGAGTTTTGTGTGCCAGCTCACGGGTGAGGAAGCAGGGCTTGCACAGCCAGGTGTGTGCAAGGGAAAGGACACACCAGGAGCACTTTGCTCAGTACTGACTGTGGTGTGAACCTGGGGAGGCAAAGCCTGCTCTTCTCCAGTTTGGTACAACAGCAAGGATCCTGGCTGCTTTCCATAGACACAAGTAACAGAAACCTCATCGTGGGTACTGCAGGCAGCAGGAAAACTGAGTGTTTGGGGCCAGTCCCCCTCCTCAGCCTCTGTGGAGGCTCTTGGCCAGTCCAGTTGTGCTCAGGGCTTTTTCCTTTTAATACAGCCATCTGTGCTGCTCACTAGGGGTCCTGTTTGGAGCCCAGTGTTGTTGCCTTCAGTTCATATTGCATAAATCCCAGAAAGTAAATCAGAGGTGCTTTCCTAGTACCTCTCCCCAAGTATCAGACTAGCCCTGGTGGAATCCTGTCTCTGAGGTATCCTCACACTTCTGTGAAGGTCACTGCTGAGTTTAACAGAGAGCCCATTGACACTGCCTTTGGATGGGGTTCTCCAGCCAAAATGTGACTTCCAGGGGCTGGGGGGACACAGGGGGCCAGTGCCTCTTCAGGAGTGGGAGGCACAGAATAACAAGCACTGCTGCTGTTCTCTGGTCTGCCAAACTTGGCCTCTCCGTTTGCTTTGCCTGCCTCCTGTGTCTCATCTCATACCTGCAAACCTGGTGAGTCCCTTGGACACACCGTTTTCATTTAGGACCCTCCTCCCTGAGCCAAAGGTGCCAAAGGAGGGCAGTGCTGTCACTCGAGGCTGGCGGAGCAGCGGGCTGAGCTGCCAGCAGAGCCTGGCCGGTGTCCAGCTGAAAGCTCCTGCTCTCCTGCAGCTCCTGAATGAGCGGCCAGAGCAGGATGCTGGCAGCAGCACCCAGCCGGCCTGGGGCTGCAGGGATGGGAAGCCGGGCAGCCCCTGCAGGGATGGGAGGGATGGAGGAAACCGGGCAGCCCCTGCAGGGTCGGGAGGGATGGGGGAAATCGGGCAGTCCCTGCAGGGTCGGGAGGGATAGGGGAAGCCGGGCAGCCCCTGCAGGGTCGGGAGGGATGGGGGAAACCGGGCAGTCCTTGCAGGGATGGGAGGGATAGGGGAAGCCGGGCAGCCCCTGCAGGGTCGGGAGGGATGGGGGAAACCGGGCAGTCCCTGCAGGGATGGGTGGGTTGGGGAAGCCGGGCAGCCCCTGCAGGGATGGAGGAAATCGGGCAGTCCCTGCAGGGTCGGGAGCGGATGGGGGAAGCCGGGCAGTCCCTGGTAGGGTCAGGAGGGAATGGGAAGCCTGGCAGGCCGGCAGGGTGAGGCACAGGCCGGCAGGGTGAGGCACAGGGCACCGCAGCCCCGGCTCTGCCCGTGCCCCGTGGCTGACACGGCCGCCAGCCCCGCTCGCCGCCGGCAG
>JAHLSL010000042.1:12320914-12334391 GCA_025920805.1 Petroica traversi | reverse complement strand
GAAGCGGGGAAAGGCAGGAATTCAGAGCAGAGCACGCACAGCGATGCCACAGGCGAGTCCCTGCCGGCGCCGAGCGGGCCTGGGGGCTGACACGGCCGCCAGCCCCGCTCGCCGCCGGCAGGGACGCGCCTGTCGCATCGCTGTGCGTGCTCTGCTCTGAATTCCTGCCTTTCCCCGCTTCTCCTCATCTCTTATTCATCCCGCACACCCTCTCTGCCCTGTCTGCATCTTCACTTCGGCTCCTCCTCTCTCCCTTTATCCTCTCCAGTCCTTTCTCGCCCTGTGCTCTGTACCTTGCCGCTGTTTCACGCCTTTTCCTGCCACCATCAAGCTCCTCTGCCTCATGCGCCTCCGTCCCTGGATCCTCTCCTTGTTCTCCCCACTCCTCTCCCCCCGGCACTCTGGGCTGCTGTCTGGCAAGTTTTTCGAATCTGCTCGCTCTGCCGCCACTCAAGGCTTCCTATGCTACAGGGCAGCATAAATTATGTATCGCTGAAATAACTGTCTCACCAAATCTATGTTAAACTCCCTCGTTAAGTGTATTTATGATACGGAATTGAAGGGATCCAGGAATCGACTGGCAGGCTGCAGGGCTGAGCTGGAACACGAGATAATTTTTCTTTTCCAGGTAGCTGGGCTGAGGGCAGGGCAGAAAGGTGGCGAGAGTGGTGGAGGAGCCTCCATGCACAGCTCGGGAGCAGCGTGTGAGTTTGGGGCTCCAGATCTGCTTGGCAGCAGCAACCACAATGTGCTGAGGCAGGATCTCTGATTGTTGAACAGAAGCAGTGGGGTGTGTGTTTGTGTGTGGGGGACAGCTCTTTGAATATATGGAGTCGGAGTGCACTCAAAAGGATTAGTGGGAACAATTATTTCCAAAGTCAGGATATAGAAGCTGGAGCCTATTCAAGTCACTAGTGTTTTATCCCAGTGTTTTGGGGGAGGGAAACTAAAACGGCGGCAGGGGAAGAGTAAAAAGAAAAGGGCAGAGGAAGACTAAAAACAGCTTTAGAAGAAAAAATTCAAAGTAGGTTAGCAGAGAAAATGAGTTTATAAAAAATGGAAGAGCAGCCGGGAGGCACAACAGTAACTACTGCATTGTGCTTACAAAGCTAAACACGTTAAGATGAATAAATCCCCAAGCTGGATGGCTTATGGCCCAAAATATTAAGAAAAGCTGGGTCTGATCGCAGGCTGCTGCCAGATCCAAAGAGCAAATGTGTTAATATAAATCATTTTAATACAAAACATTCATAAAGCAAGGTCCTAAAACTGAACTCCTTCCAAGTCTGAGCGTGTTTGTATCCAGTGCTGAGGGGTCAGGTTGATTTCTACACCGAGGGACCCAGTAACAGCTGTACTGGATCAGACCAAAGGTCCAGTTCCCCTCTGACTGTGGTTTGCAGCAGATGTTTGAGGAGGGGAAGAGAAAAACCTTAGACTGGGACAAGCATATAGCAGTGGTCCCTGGTGACCTGTAACTCTATTTAGAACTGCTCCAGCCCTGGCCTGGTGTTGCTTTTCATGTGAGGTAGCCCAAGGTCCATTTGTCATTGCCACGTGGCTCAGGGCTCTCCCTGGATTTTGGTTTTCCCTGTCTGTAAATTAATGTGAATCCTCACGTGGGTGATGTACAGGGGGAGAGAGATGGGTCAGATCTCCTGCAGAAGGGCAATTTGTTCCTGTGTTGTGAACATAATCCTCCTGGGCTGAATTCATCCTGCAGGGAAGCCCCTGAAGCTGATGAAATCAGGTAGGCGATTTTCTCATTCCCAGGGTGGATTACACCTTGCAGCATTTCCCAGGCAAACCTCACTCCAAGGCAGCAGAGCTCAGGTTCAGGTGCACATTTTGAGCTTTCCATGCCCCTGGCCACCCTCTGAGTGCTCAGGCCCTGCACAGACAGGGAGCTGAGGGAAGAACAGGACTGAGGTTTGGACAGAGCTGGCAGCACTGTGTCCATGGGCAGTGGGACTCAGGGGTGCTGGTCTCTCACGTGCCACACATGCACTGGCCATGGCCCCCTGGCACAGAGAGGGGCCACCTCTCCCTCTGGGCATTCCCAGAAGGTAACCAAGGAGAGAGAGCTCATCAGTGCAGGACAGCTCTGGGACACCTAAGTGGCAGCTCTGAAAGGCTCTGCCAGCCTGCTGGGAAACACACACAGAGTTACAAAGCAATGGCAAACACTCAGCGAAATTCCCTGGGGGCCCAGAGGTGTTTCCGCCTCAGCAGCTGAGGCTGAGCTTCTGTCTCAGCCTGTGAGCAGGTGTGGGGTCAGTACAGCAGCTCTTTGCTCTGGCCTGTCCCAGGAGGAATGGCCACTGCAGTTCAGGTCAAGAAGGAGTTGGCTCAGCTGCAGAGGCAGGGGATGTGTCCCACTAGGAGGGGATGCTTCTGTTTTCAGAGGCAAGTGGCACCCAGACACCTCATCACAGCAAGAGTGTCCTGTTCTGACAGGCACGGGCAGCCTGCAGAGAGGGAACCCAGAACCTGATCCAGTTTCCTGACAGAGGCAGCATTTCCTCCCTGCCTTCAGCCTGCAGCTTGCTGAGCCCTTGCTCATTGTTGGAACCAAAAATCCTCCACTGGCCTCTTCCTTTGCCATTTTCCTCTTTCACTGATACCTTCAGTGTCTTTTGTTTGGGGGGACACAGACATTGTTTTGGGGTGATAGTGCTCAGGAAATGTCCAGGTTTCTCTGCAGTCCTGCTGCTGGCAACTGAAATTCTGTGACTCTGAACGAGCAGGAAAATCCAGATGGGGTTAGATGCTAGATGGGGATTTGTGCCAGAACCTGTATTTTTGGCCATATGAGGCAGAAACCTGAAGCAGACAAACCTTGAGGTGGCATTGCCTCACATCAAAAGGCACACACATACAAAAAGGCTTCTAGTTTGTAAAACTGGAGATGTGAGAATAGACTCTTAAGCTAAAAAAAAAAAAGGGCAGGAGGAGGATTTATTTAATTAGATAAATGGTTGGAAGAGGCATATTAACTGTTAACTGGGTCACCAGGGGAGCCCTTCTTATGTTCAGAGATGCAGCACAACATGCACTCAACCCCTGGATACAGAAGGAAAATCTGAAATCAGCAGGTCCATTGCTGTGTTGCTTTTTAAGAGTTTAATAATTTGAAGGCTGGGCCAAGGCCCTGCCTTAGGATACAGTACAGTAAAGCTCATGGGGGAGGAGTAAGGTGGTTATAGAATGGAAGGTTTTCCTTGGTAATTAAAAATATTAAGTTTGGCTTCCCCATGTCTTCTGGAGCTCTTTCAAGGGTGGGGCCATTCTGTTGTTTGGGTTTATAGCTTGCTGTATTGACAGAAGGACTCATAGGATCAGATTGTTTTTGCTTTTCCTTCCCATCCTCCAGTCCAGCTTGATGGTGCTGTAAGAGTTAGGCATGCTAAGTTCAGGGCAGGGATTTAATGCGTTATAAAAATGGTCACTGCTGTATCAGTACTTTAAACATAAATTGTGAATTACTGTTGGGCAGAGATCAGAAGTGAAACAGCTGGTGGGCAGTAATATCTCCCACTTTAGAAAAATGGCACTGGGACTTGGCTGCTCAATTTCCACTGAGTTCAATGCAAGTTAAACAATTAAAACATTTATCTTTGGCCATCTCAGCCTAAGTTCACAATATTCAATTAAATTACATCCAAAAATGTGGTCCTGAAAGCATCACTATTGAGGTGCTTTGTTATCCTGTGCCTCTGCTAATACACTAACAACTTTCCCCAGTGGATTATGAATTTGGATATAACTGTGACTAAAGAGGGATATGTGCCTCCTAGACAGGCATTCTGGGATAGGAGGTATTGCACAAGTGCATTGAATAATTTGGAAACTTCTCCGAGCAGCTGCACAGCAGGAATTGAAGTCTGAGGGCAGAGTTCAGAAACCATAATTCTTTGGTCTGCAAAGATGCTAATATAACTCATTTGAGATAGTGCTGGAAGTATCCATACAGTAAAAAAATGCAGCAACTGTAGCATTCTATCTCTCTCATTTTCCTTCTATTAATTATCTATTGAATTTTAATTTTGCTTTAATTTTATGCTTTTGTATTGCATTTTAAATAATACACGAGACCCCGGACTAGGTGGTGACTGGAAGGTAACAGTGAATGTTTACAACCAAGCTTGGGAGGGGAACTCTGTAAAAAAAGCTACTTCAGAAGTTGGTCATGCATGTAAAACTGGCCCCTTTTAAATTTGATATATTTTTTTAATGGTTGTTCTAGCCCTAGATTGTGTTCCCTTGAATTTTGGATACAAACCACATGACACATTTTTCCTGTAAAATTTCTCCTCAGTTAAAGCTGTCTCTCCTGCTTTAACACTACATGTCCTGAATGTCAATTTTATCCCCCTGAAGTCTTCAATTTTTCTTTCCTGCACTGCAGGAAGGACACTGCAGTAGGGCTTGGAGAGGTTTTATGTTTTGGGCTCAGATTCTCGCGCAGCTGCTGCTGTGGCGGTTCAGTTTTATGTAAAAGCAATATTAAAGATCAGATTAGAGAGTGGTTTAGAAATAAAATCGGCCTTAACCTAAATTCTGTGCAACCTCACTTGCTGACAGTGCCCAGAATGCAAGCAAGCATAATCTTCATTTTCCTGTTTCAGTTTTTAAAGCGATGATTTCAAGCAATTGTGCTGTGAAAGAAGTGTTTCTGTACAGCCTTAAATGGTGAAGCTCTGCTTGTCCCAGAAGTGGCAGCAAAAGGAACCTACACCATCACTTTCTAGCCCAAGTCATAGATAAAGAGGCTTAGGGTACCACAGCTCAAAATCAGACAGTCTAAGGGAGCCAGAAATGGGGTTGGTGCTTCCAGGAGTGTGGAGGGCTTTCCAGATGATGGGATAGAAACGAGTTAGTAAGCATCCATGGGTTAGCAGGAAAGCTCACGTGGCTGGGGCTGTGCTTGCAGAAGCTCTGCAAACAGCAATATTTGGGGGAGATCAGCTGGCTGATTCCTGCTCCTGCTGGCCACTGGTGTCCTGCGTGGGTTTGTCTCTGGTCACAGCAGCAGGACACCAGGCCTTGCTGCTGGTACCCAGCCAGCATCCCAGATCATGGGAGCAATATCTGATTTATAAATCTGCCACTTCAAAATTAACAGGGGTCTCTCCTGACCACTGAGCTAAATGTTGATCCCTCTATTGAGCCTAACAGGGACTTCTGGTGTAACCAGAGGGGACTGCTCAGCCACAGCACCTTGCTTAGGCAGCTGCTCCCAGCAACAGAGCAGGAAAATACTGCTCTCTGGAAAATTCTACTGTCTGAGGCCTTGCTAAGTCACTGGGAGGGAGTGGGGTGGAAATCAGCTCCAGGCTTCATGATGTGACATTTGTGAGTGCCACAGGAGTGTGTTGCAGGGAAGCCAGAGCAGCATTTAAGCAAAGGGCTGTGGAATGGCCTTTGCCTGCAGTTTCTCCCAGCCAGGGGCTGTTTGGTGTGTGTCTGCCTCGATGGGCAGCTCTGTCCCTGCTGAAAGCTCTGGGGAGGAGAGATCCACTGACCCCTGTGGGAAATAGGAGCTGGGACTGAGTGGGCAGCCCTGGGGATGCCTGGCTGTCCAGGGGTGCTGAGTAATCACTCCTATTGGCTTTGGATTTGGCACTCTTCCAGCATTTGTGTGGATTTGAGGCAATCTTCTCTAGTGTAATTAATTAAGATTAATTTAATTAGACTGTAAAAATAAATTAAGAGAGTCGTAGCCCAGTTCAGCTGAAGCCGTGCTTGCTTTGACATCCAAAACAATGCCTTTGAATCAGTTTCCTTGAATTAATCTCAGACAAGGAGTTACCCTGCTCAGTATCCTTGCTGATAACAGAATTGTCTTCTGGGGCAAGAATGTTACATCAGTACATTGGAGAGGAAAAAATCCCCCCAAAATCACACACACCCCCTGAGAAAAGATAAATCTAGACCTACAGCTTGGTTATTGGACACACCTGGTCGTTGTGAGATTAGCTAGAGGTGTCCCAGATTACAGCAGCAGCTATGGATGCCCAAATGGGATTAAATTATCACTGCTGACAAGCCAGGAGAGCTCAGATGGACATCCAGATCTGTCACAGAGGTCTCACCACTCAGATGTGTCACATCTTAATGTGGAAAGGGAGATGAAACATTCCAACCATGGCCAGAAAAGAATTCAGGAATGGTCACTGTCCCTGCTCTGCTGCCAGCTCCACTCCAGCTGCTGATTTGGCACCTGCACTTTTGAATTTGTATTCTCCTATCACTGCAGGGTTTGGCAGGTGATTCATGTGCCCTGACTCACAATTCATCCTGGGCGCAGTTTGCAGAAGAAGTTATTATCTTTGGTGTCACATACACGTGAAAAGAACACAACCCATGATCAGATTCTTTTCTAGCAGAAGTTTTCCTGGCTGTGACCTACAGACTTGTGCCTGGAAAGCTGGAATGGAGATTTTGTTCTGGCAATTTGTGCACCATCCAATCGCTTCTCCCTGTGTGGTTTATTCAGGTTATGGGTTAACTAAGCAATCATTTAGTGACCCCTTGCTCTCTACTGCTTCCAGTGCAGCTTGGTATAGCAGGACATCAGTTATAACAACTACCAAAAAAAACCTCATGAACTGATTTTTCTTTTTTTAGTTTTTTGGGGGAAAGCATATCCAGGGCAGAAAATCCCAGCAGCTTCTCCCCTTTGTGATGAAAGAACCACGGAGTGCCAGCACAGCTGATGCTGTGAAATGCCAGCAAGAGCCGTGCTGGGGCATCCTCTGAACTTCTGAGCCACCTGAATAAGAGCCACAGACCTCTCTGAAGGGACAGGAAGGCCCGTGTGTCAAAAGCTCTATTTCTGGAGCTTACATCCTTCATGCCAGGGGATGTCACAGAATTGGCACCTCTGTCCTGCTCTAGCCCTTGGGCTGCTGCAGGATTTATCTGTGCAGGCTCAGGGCCCAGCCAGGCTCCACTGGCATTAATGGAACGTGCCATTGATTTGTGGTGGAGTACAAAGATGCATCGCACAGCCTTGTGAGTAGGAAAGCTCTGCTCACTCGACAAGGGAGGAATCTGATGCCTGTGGTCCTGGAGCACCTGGGAATGAGCAGCCACTTTCCCAAGGCCAGCTCACGCTCTCATTGTGCATGTTTACCCTCACAGAACAAACAAAAAAAGAGGTGTATTTATGGACGGGGTAAACAGGTCCACTTCTCAGCCCTGAAACCAGTTAGGTTAGTCAGCTGGGTGTTGACAGGAGAGGGAAGGAAATCATTATGAGAGACTGCGTAGTAGGCACGATAATGAGCCATGTGGTTGGTACCAAACAATAGAGGCTTATGTGGAGCCTAGGGAATGCAGAGATAATTTACCTCTCCAAACAGGAGGGCATCAAGCTGTGCTTCTCTGCCTGGGAAGTAGGTCAAGAGGAAGTGCACTTTCAATTCATATTCGTCTCATAATTATTTCACGTACTCAAGAGCAGTATTTCTGTCAAGGGGAGGCTGCCTCTGTGGCCAGTCTCATGGAAGAGCAGCAGAGTGCACATTTGAAGCTTTCAGCAGCAGCAGCATCAGCCCTGCCTTCCACGGGAGCTCTCTCTGCCCTGCTGCCAGTGCTGACCTTGCCAGGCACTGCGGGCACAGCCCCAGAGCTCCTGATCCCAGAGCACTGAGCCCTTGCCAGAGGAACTCCCAGGAGATGGGATTCACTGCTGCTCCTGCCACTAAAGCCAGCAGCCTCCCTTGCAGCTCAGCAGGTCCAGCCCTCTGCCCAAAACCCAGCCAAGTTCCTCAGGCTCACGCCACTAAAGTGTTAAATGGATGGAGCCTCCAAAACCTCTCAGAGCAACCTACTGCAATGTGTGGCCACCATCAGAGAGAGGGTTTTTTTCCTTTGAGACCTCAAAGGTGTGTTTTAGAGGTGGATGTCAGAGGTTAAATAAGGATAAACCTATATTAGACTGGGTAAAAAGCAAGGGTTCTGCAGTCAGCCACAGTACCTGTTCTTGGCTTTTTTTCCTAAGAACCAGCACATACCTTGCATAGATATATCTAAAATTCTCTCTAGATTAATATTTCTGAAGTAGAAGACAGTCTTTCCCAGAAAAGAAATCAAATAATTATGTTCAAAGCAAATTTCCCCATGATTTGAAGGAATGTGTAAAGGAACAGTGAGTAGA
Source organism: Petroica traversi (assembly GCA_025920805.1). NCBI lineage: Eukaryota > Metazoa > Chordata > Aves > Passeriformes > Petroicidae > Petroica > Petroica traversi. Next base: position 12,326,227 of record JAHLSL010000042.1, on the reverse strand, counting down.
AAAACAAAATAAAACAGCTAAGCTTAGAGAATTATGACAATGTGACAGCTCTAATTTAGCATTCAGCTGTAGAGAAATGTAAACATGAGACTAAATACAGCCACTCCAATTTGACAAATCTTCTGTTGTTTGCTGCAAAACAATAGACATAGGATAGGAAATGCTACTGCTAAAAAGCACTTTTCTTTCAAGCTGCAGAGTATAATCTCCACATATGCCAGTTACTAATGTTTCCTTAAAAAGTGACCTAATTTTTAAAAAAGAATTGCCAATAGCACAGAAAACCAAATCTGCTGCACCAAATTGTGTATGTTCCAGATCTCTTTCTGTAGTAAAATATTTAGTAGCTACTTTTATTCTCTGCCCCAGTTAAATCCTTTTTTTTTTTCATAAAACTTTCTTGGTTTCACCATAACTGAGAAATAGTTGCAGTATCATTTCATCATCATGTTTCCAAGATAACTAAATTGAACTCCAGTGGGGATAGGACTGTGTGGGTGTTATTTTAGTCTGGAAAGAGATTTAAAACTTTAAAATGAGCTAAGAAAGGAGGCTGGGCTTGATGGAAAACAATCAACTTTTTTATCCCTGCACTGGAATTACTTCTCCTGTTGCATTATACATGAAACACAAAACTCAGCCCTCGCATCAGTTATAGGGCCTGAAGTAACTGCAGCACACTGGGATGAAGAAGTCTTTTCCTGAGGTTGAAAATTATAATTTTCCTCCTGACAGACCCATGTTTAACTGCATACCCCAAACCCCTGATTCCTTCTGTTGAGTTTTTAATTTTTCCTGGCTATTAGCCATTTTCACCTGGTTTGTGCACTCTTCTCTTTCCCCACAAACAGCAGTATTAAAGTCAAGTAAGTAGCTATCATGCTGGAGCAGAGTTTCTGTAATGTCCAATAGGAAGGCTATTTTCCCCAAAGCTCTCTTCCCTCTTGCCATTGCAGACAACTTCATTTAAGGAGGAAAAAAAGGAGAAAATAAACCAACCAAACAAAAATTCTCCACTACTGAGCAAACAAAACTAGAAAAGCTATTTAGGAGTTGTGCTTATACATAGCTGGATGGTTCTTTTGTGTGTGTTAACATACTTGCCCTAAAAAAAACCCCCAAAAAACAAAAAACAAAAAACCCAAACAAAAACAAAAAAGAAACCAAAACCCACAAACAAACAAGCAACAAAAAACCCCCCAAAAAAGCAAAAACCAACCAACCAACCAAACCCCAAAAAATCACCAAAACAAATAATCTACCAGGAAGTAGCTTTATGTTCCTCCCACATTTTTGCTAACTCAGTGCTCAGTTGTAATCAAGACTAATTTCATAATCACTGGCCCTTTCAGTTCTGGTCAACTTCTGCATCATCACGTACACTTGTCCTTTGCTTCCTTATAATTCTCAAACATGCACGTGACAGGAAGGAGGAGCATCAGTGAGGCAACTCCATTCATCTGTTCTCAGTTTTTTAGGGGACATTTCATATTTTCCATCTTTCACCAAGATGAAAAATCTGGGAAGCCAATGCTGTGCCTCAGAGTTTTCCTCCAGGACTCCTAAGGGCAACAGCTGGATAATTAAAGCACATTTAATTATCACTGCTGGTAATAAAGCACAAGCTCCTGAAAAGTTTAATAGGAATGAGGAAGTGAGTACTTGGTATTTTAGTGCTTATTTAAACTTCGAGCCTTTTTAATCTCATTTTCCCAGTAGCCTCTCTTTTCTTTGGTAATAATGCCTAAAACATCTTTCCAATAATTTTCAAACTGAGTGGAGCTGGTTGGTTCCTAGAAAAGAGACTGCCTGTGCAAGCTTAGTAATTCCTGGTAATGACTCTCTAATTAGACTAAATGAGAACAGGACCTGAACCCCAGTCCAGCATATTCTGAAGAGGCATTGAAAATAATCTCTTTTGTTCTTGTTAGGATGTCAAATGAAGAACTATCCATCTCCTACCTTGTCTGAGGAAAGACACCAGATTTACTTTCTAGTCTGTTTTCTACATCTCTGCCTACTCTTGAGCGTGATGCTCCCCATGGCCTATTTTGCAAAGCAACCAAGAAAATGATGAATGGATGTGTTTGGGAAGAGAAGCTCGGGCAGATGTTGCAAGATCTAGACAGGAAAATGTGAATGAAAACTGGAAATTGTTCTAGGAAACTTTACTAGATGACTAAAAACCACAATTTCATAATCGTGAACAAGGACATCTTCGGTCAGCAGCACCTCCTTATTAAGTGAGGAAGTAAAGGCAGCTATTAAAAATATATCAGATAAATGGGGAAGAGGAGAAGAAAGAGGAAGGAGGCAGCAATTATGTAGATCAGAGCCTGTGGAAATATAAAGAGGGGAAAGACTTGAAAGGGAGCAAAAGAAACCTCTACCTTGCAGCCTAAGGACAGTAAGGCATTCTAAAGGGTAACAGCAATAAAATGATTTCTAACAATAGCATGGTTCACTTGCTTAGCAGAAGATGGTGAAAGTCTTAATGATTCAGGAACATTCAGCAGAAATACTCAGTAGTTCTCTTTTTGTTTAAAGAGAATCAGGGTGATATAATCGAGCATCATGGGACTGCAGAAACACTTTCCAGCCCTCACAAACAGCCGTGGAAGATGAAAGCCAGCAGCCATAAAGAATAAAAAATAAACCCCAGCATGCCCAAACAGCACCAGATAAGCAAAGAGATGTGAGGGGTGCACAGCACCCTCTTGCTGACTTTTAATAAGTTTTTGAGAAATAAGGAAACTTTTGAGTCTAGAGGAGAGTTACCTGAGAGAGAGGCAAAACAAGATGACCTCGGTAACCCTGGCTCAGCTTCTTTGATAGCAGAGAGCAAAAAGTGAGAAAGTTTGATATGGGATTCAAGTAGCAGAGCAGGAAAGGGAATTGGAAGTATCGTGCCCAGTATAAAGTGAGTCTTGTCTTCTTGGGCATTATATTTTTGTTTGAAAATATCGACTGTGTAAAATGACACCCTGCCAGATTTATTACCCTTTGCAGCCCTTTGTGAGCCCCAGTGATTGTTCTGTTGGCCAGAATTAGTTGGTGCTGGAGCTGCCTTTGGCACTCATGTTGAGTGCTAGAGCTGGAGCCATCCAAACTAGGATTGACACGTTGACTGCTGCTGAGGCAGTTCAGTATTTTTATCTGTGTCATTTCTGAGCCCAAAGCTGGCTTAAAATAAGTGTTGTAAAAACCCCTGCAGGCCTGGAGAACAGAATATGTGAGAGGCAGCCTGTGACAGACGGCAGGAGGCTGCAAACAGGGCTAAGGGGACGAGTGAAACTGATGCTGCTTAACAAAAATCTACTCCCATTTATTTGTAGATAGGGAAGGCAAGAGGGGATCATTTAGCTTGGTCTGTCACAAAGTGAAACCAGCCTCAGCTGAGCCCTAAGAACAAGTAACTTGATTCTAATCAACATGGCCACACGCCAGGTGATTTTGCCAGGCCAGTTTGCATTGATATGGCATGAAATAATAAGGGTTAGTGTAACTATTTTTCATATCTGGTCTTTCTAATAATTGCTAGGTCCAATTCAACTGGAATACAGCTTATGAGCATTAAGAACCATCCGACTGGAAGGCAGTTTCAGAAATAGATTTAAGGATCCTAATGGAAACAGCACTGAACATGAGCTTGCTGTGGGACACAGCAGCTCTACAGTGATGACAGGAGCAGAGCTGTGTTAGTGAGATTAATTTGCTTAATATCACAATGACATGAGAAACTTGCTCACAGCTGAGAAACCCATAAGGCACAGGGAAAAAAAAAAGCCATATAAATTATAGAGATGCCATGAAATGCCTTGCAATGGGAAACGGAAAGAGATGCAGCTGTTCTGTTTAAAAGAAATATTAATTCATTTTAATAAGCGTCAGGTACTAAACCTACTTTGTAATATTGGTGGAGAATTCATACAACACCCCCTCTAACAGGAAGCTGAATTGAGGTTAAATTTAAATTGAAAATGAAGACAGGGAGATAACTTGCCAAGAGAGGGGGTAAATTCTCCATCTCTTGAAATCTTTAAATCAAGATGTGACACCTTCATATGCTGCAGTCAAATAAATACCAGTTACTGGATTTGGTACAGAAGCAGCCAAGTGGTGCAGCATCAGCCTTACTCAGAAGGCAACACTGAATAATTCAGTGATCCCCAAGGACTCCTGAGTATCTGTTTCTCTGCCTAAACTTTTGAAATGTATTGCTGTACACTGGTAAACTTGAGTCAGCTTTGCTGCTGATACAGCAGCAATTCCACCAATCTATTTCACTGCAGGTAAAGTTAGACTCGGTCAATTCTTCAGTTTAATCAAGTAACCTGTTTTTCATCTTTGTTCAAACTGATCTGTGGGATCAGGGTATTGATGCCAGAAAGTGCAAATTTAAGAGATTCCAAAATCAAGGGTATTTATAAGGACCTTGCCATGTGATGATGACAGAGTACATTTCTCTTAATACCGGATTTTTTTTTTTTAGAGAAGCTGTATTTTCCCTGCAGTGACTTCTCTCCTTTTCTCAGCTTCCTGCCAGAGGACATTCTAAAATCTCTGCTGTATATCTGCATCTCTCAGTAGTTTCCTCTCCATAAATAATCTAGCATGGCTTTAAAAGACAATAAATTGTAGAGTTAAATAGACAGTAGAGGCAGTGCATCATTCAGATCTGGCTGTGTCCTGACATCAAAAGTTTCCTTTGCTGAATGGATTCACCCAGCTATAATGAACACCTGAAGGATCTGATTTGTCTTTTCCTGTCCTGGTCACTTCAGCTGCACACACTGCCTGCTGTGCTGCAGCTAAGCCTGCCCTGCCAACCCGGGGATGGCAGAGCTGTACAGAGACACCTGCACAGATGGGAGTGACACAAAACCCAGGAGCAGAGCATGGTCACACTCTGAGCCAGATCCTGAACTTTGCCACCCCTCTGTTTTATTCTTCTGCTCTGCAGCCAGGGGAAGCAGTGCCCCAGTGCTCCTGTGAGAGCCCACCTGGAGCATCCAGCTCCAGGGCCCCAGCACAGGAAAGGTGTTCTCCCCTTGGAGCAAACCCAGCTCCTGACCACACTGCTGGAGCTCCTCTCCTGGGGAAACAGCCTGGGAGAGTTGGGGTGTACAGGCTGGGAGAGCTGGGGTGTTCAGGCTGGCAGAGTTGGGGTGTACAGGCTGGGAGAGTTGGGGTTGTTCAGGCTGGCAGAGCTGGGGTGTACAGCCTGGGAGAGCTGGGGTGTACAGGCTGGGAGAGCTGGGGTGTACAGGCTGGCAGAGCTGGGGTGTGCAGGCTGGCAGAGCTGGGGTGTGC
>JAHLSL010000042.1:12284415-12317669 GCA_025920805.1 Petroica traversi | reverse complement strand
GCTCCTGAGCTCCTGAGCTCCTGAGCTCCTGAGCTCCTGAGCTCCTGTGCCCAGGCTCCATCCTGCCCCTGCCTCCGGCCTTATCATCCCTCCATCTCCTCTTACTCACACCTCCGCCTGTTTTCCACCTGTCCAAGTGTCCGTGGGAGCTTTGGTTTGCCACAGCGAGTAATCTTGGGTGCCGTTTTGGTTATTATAATTATTAGAAAGAAATTCTGCAGGTACACGGAGATAAGCAAGTCTTGGTAGCATAGTGGAGTGTACAAAGAGAGCTTTTTTAGGGAAAAAAGGTTATTGATGCAACAGAATCAAAGTTAGCATCAAATTTCATAATTCAAAACTGCTATCAAGCCAGGCTCAAAGGAATCAGGAAAATAATAAATCCATACAGAGTACTGAAGTCAATCACATATTTCTTAAAAACAAGTTATTAGGAGAAATGTTGCCTTAATCAGGCTGAGATGGGTTCTGAGCCCTGCCATTCAGCAGCACTATCAAAGTGCTCTTGTCAAGGCCTAGAATAATATCCACCAGATGTGGCAGACTGACCCTTGGAAATCATCTCCCTACCACAGGAGTACCTTATTGGTGCTGATAAGTAAGTGGGACTCATTGAAATCTGCTTTAGAATTAGGAAGGGAAGGTGGGTTTTATTCCTATCTTAAGCAAGATGGAGAAACCATTTTCCTTTCATTTCCATTCACAACAAATAGAATGTGGCTCAGGATGAGCTGAAAAGCTGGATACCTGTTAGGAACTCGAGTGCAAGAGCAAGAAAGACTTTGCAAGTGTCACCTTCTGTGTCTCTGGAGCACTTCTTGCTTTGCCTCATACACAAGTCGTAGGAGGGAATTGATAATTTCAAACTCAAGCCCCCTCAGTGACAACAAATAGAGTCAAAATATGAATCTGCTGTGTACCCTCAGGAGAGGAGTCCCTTTCTCATGGAGTGGAGGTTGAAGAGTTCCAGATGTCCTCCAGGTTACAGGCAGAGGTACTGAATTTACTGAATGTAAATCATGCCTTTCTTTTTGACCCCTGTGGGTTTGGCTGGAGATGCAAATGTCCTTGCTATTTTACACTTCAGATGTTTAGCAATGCTTCTCACACCGGGAGAAGTTTTAAATCAGCAATTTAAAATCTAAAAGAAGAAAGGCTAATACCCATGTTATTCTTAATTAGTGAGGAGAGCAATTGTGTGTAACTAAATCAGAGCCTGGAGTGTGAATTTTGCAGGAGTTACAAAGTGATGATTAATCCCTAAATGAGGATTCCTCTCCTGTTCTTTAAAATCAGGGATTGCTCTCCCTCTTAACAGAGGAAAAAACTTTGTTAAATTATGTTTGCCAAATCCTACTGGAAAATGGTCTGACTGGTAAAGACAAAAACTGTTGTGCTATTAATGCATCAAAATTAATTACGCCAGTATAACTGGTTATCTTTGGCACGAGTACAGAGCTTGAGGGACCAGACGTGGCACTGCCCTCTTTGTTACCATGGTAGACAATTATGAAAGGAGTACAGATCTGGACTTGCATAATTCAAAAGCAGTTCTGACCAGATTGTAAATTTCCAGGTTAAGAGTAATAGAAATATTCCTTTCTCAAAAGCTGTTGTTTAGGACCCAGAAGGAATCTGACCCACTTGCAAGGGAAAAAAACTTTCAGTTGAAAGAGACACGATCAATGTCGTACTACACAGGAATTTTCACAAACCCCTCTGGAAATTTCACTTGATGTGCACTTTCCCTGGTACAAGGTGGTAAAATAACCGAGGTATGGCACGAGATTGGTATTTTTAGCTTGAACTTCTCTGGCCATATCTTCTATATTTGGGGCTGAATATGCAAGCAAAATAGCGAGCTGCTTCTGTGAGACTGCAGCAAACTGCTCAGCCTGGGCAGGATGGTGTGCTCTGGGTAAGAAGGTATTTGTTGCTTTAGAAAGCTTCTTTTCTTTAAATTGAAGCTTGGTCAAATTGTGATCACATACACGTACAGCAAGGTGACCAAATAACATCTGGGATGTGGAAATATATTTTCTACTTCCCAAGAATGAAGAGCACCTCTTTTGATAATCCCATGGGTGCAAGGCTGCAGGAATTTCGTCAGGAAGTGGCAGGAAACTGTGTGCCTGACCCATAAAGAATATCATCAAAATAGTCAGCTTTTGTCTCCTGATTACAGAGGAACTTCTCTGCAGCCCTGCCTGCAGTCAGAGGTTGGAGTGAGTGTGAGCAGTGTGCCAAGCAGCTCTTTGCACGAGCCAGATGTAAGCAAGCAGTGATTTTTGTGTGCAAATGCCTCTAGGAATATGTGTGCACGAGCTCAGAGGGAATTTGACATGAGAGCTTCTGAAAACTCGAATTCTGGGTTGCTTCCCACGTTGTTTGTTCTTTCACATTAGAACAGGCTCTGCTTCTGAAAAGATACAGAGAGGAACTTCACAAGAACCCAAGAGGATAAAAGTTTTAGCTCAGTAACAAATGGAGGTGAATGCTCGTGAGTCATCTGCTAAGTTTTGAGGGCAGGTAGCTGGACAAGGAATTCCAAAACATTCTTCTAACACCACAGAAATCTCTCTCGTCTCTGACCATAACCATAGGGCTGTTCAAAAGCAGAATCTGGAGAGATGGGAGCAGTTCACCCTCTCAGAATTTATCTTCCAAATACAGCCGCTAAGAGCAGTTTGTAAACTTTTGTGTCTAACAAGAGCAGTCGCACATCTGTCACCTCTGTACAGGAACTGAGTGCCAAAAGGAACAAGTGCATTTGTAGGGAGGCAAAAACACTCCAGTACTGCTGGTGTAGAAGGTCCTTTAAGGACTCTGACCAGGATCCCTCCAGGCCTAGGGCAAGCAGAACTGGGCAGAGAAAATGGACTCGAATGCTGCAGTGACTCATGGTGCTTGGTGAGCTTCTCTGTGTTTTAGCTCAGTGATAGAAGCTGCTTCAAGCCCCAGGGAAGCCGTGTGGGTATATCTGATAGTGAGTAAAGCATTACACAGCTCCTGGAGGCTGTGATGCCTTGCCATCCTGGTATGTTCAACCCATAAAGGCTATTCCAGTTGTGTGTCATCAATTCTAATTGCCTCTCTTCATTCTTTTGTGGTGTCACATAATACAGCTCCAAGAGGCCAGAATGATTCTCTCTTCTGCATTTGCAGCTGAATGCAACTTCTGAATTATACCAATTATTCTGCTAATCCGCTTCCTGACTTGGCCGAATTATCTCAGAAAGTAGCTGTGGTCAACACTAAGGAAAAAGTGAAGCTAGCAGGCACAGAGTATCTTCTGTTCAACTCTGAGGGTTGCACCTTGTAGCTATGGTGATCTAAGAGTCCAGAGCAAACGCTCCTGCTGTGAGTCTTGTGCTCTCTTGCACTTTTGCTTTCCTAAGATTCTGTTCTGAGCCAATCCAGCTCAATAAACGAAACTAAATTAAAATAAATAAATAAATTTTTTTTAAAAATAAGAGAGACCATTTTCTCCAGCTTTAATGAGCTGAATTGTCTGTGGGAAGGGTTTGGCAAATTCCAGCACAAGGGCAAGGTGGGATGCGTCTCTGGGAGCAGGAGATAAGGAGGGAGCAAAGGGTCACGGGCTGGAGTGGAGCAGGGCTTCCCCCTCTTGGAGTCAGGCTGTTAGATCATCCCAATATCTAATCTTTCTGCTTGTTAGTCACTGCTCAGGCTGGGGGTGCCTTGACAGAGCCTTCCTTGCTATTGTTGTTACCCCTATGACACAGAGGAAACATGACTTGCTTCTCACAATTTCCTTCATGTAAGCAGTGAGTAGGAGCTCCAGAGGCTCTGTACTCCAGACACAGACAATGACTACTCAACAGCTTTTCTGTCTGAGGAGAGAGCTGGTGGGGAGTGAGAGGGATGTCGACTGCAAAGAGCAAGATGTAATCCTCATGTGAAATATCAACTGAGACCCTGAGGAAAGGAACCACTTATCTCAAAATATGTTGTTCTCTTAAGGTCACTTAGGTAAGGTCAGGGCAGCAACACTTGATGATGTGTTCATGCCGAAAAGTAATTAAAACAATTAATGATGCAGTAGAAGCTGTATTTCACTGCAGGTTTTGCTACTGTGACACCTCGAGCAACATCTTCATAGTATGGCATGTGGAATATAGGCTGAGATTCACAAGTGGCAGAATTTCAGGTTTGGGGAGGGGTAGCCACGCTGTGGAATGGCTCCCCTGCAGAGATGGGCTCACAGTGCAAAGTGAAAGTCTGGATCTGAAACTTCTAGCAGTTCACAATTAACTTAATCCAACTTCTTACTTCCAGTCCATAATTTTTCATACACTTATATGTGGTTATATACATATTTAAAGTCCAGACTAATATAAGAAAACATACAGAAGCTTCCCAAGAAGGAATTGAAGCAGAGTACCTAGAATTTCACATTAGAGTCAAGCAGCTGTGAATGAACTGAGTGCTCTGTGTATTTGCACAATGTAATCATTGGTTGTCTGATTTGTGTACAGGTGCTCAGATTGTTTTTGTGGAATGGCAGCAGTTGATTTACTGAAAACATTAAAAAATACATTACAATGCCTATGTAAGTTCACCATAAAGAATGCTCCCAAGCTTGCCTATACATGTTAACTGTTTTCTGTGTGCCCTCCAAAGTCTGTACACAATAATCTATTTTCTGCATCACCAAATCAGTGGCAATATCTGTGGAGCATTGGTTTCATTTACCCCTCCTCAAGAAGCTCATTCATCATTTGCAGTGAGCCTTAGATAAAAGGCTCTTCATCTGTGTAAAATATTATTATTATTGTTGTTGTTAGGCTAGTGTTTTCAGAGGTTTTTATTGGAACGTGATGTCCTGCCAAAAGTAACACCCTGGGAATCTTTCAACAACTGTTCCTGGGTGTTCTGTAGATTACTGCTGTTTTCTCATACACTGTCCCTGGGAATTACATTCTCAGATTAGAAAAAGGTCCGTCCTCTTCCCTCTGTGAAAAGAACTGCTGTTCTGGCTCTATATTGAAGGATTAGGATAGTGTTTTTTTTCTGGTGACTTATTATTCAGGTTGTGTTTTGTTTTCTCATTAACCCCTTTGCGAAACAGGTTCAAAATGTAAAATAAGGCTGATGTGTGAATGATCTTGTAGCATTATGCAAACACTTTGCATAGCTGAGAATGGCCAGTTAAAGGAGGACTGGTGGAAAATTGGACCCAGACATTCAGTCAGCAACTTTCAACCCTGCAGAGACAAAGAACCTTTAAGAGCTAACTTTATAATGAGGAGCTATAGTACAGCATGGAGAAATTAAAGGGAGGCCCAAATCCCCTTGGTGACAATTGTGTTTTTCAGAGATCTCCTGAGTAGAGGTTGCTTTGAGAGACCTTTGGAAAGGGGTGTAGCAAATGAGGCCTTCCTAGGAGACTGTGCTGGGGAAGCAAATACCTCAGAGCCAGAATAGGAATGGGAGGAGATTAAAGCAGAAAAACCATTTCTCTGGCAATTGAATGCCCAGATTCTGCAAACACAGTCTGGTTCTGAAGAAAGCATTCACATTCAGACACTGAACATGTTAACTTTTTGGAGAGGGAAAACAAAACTTTGCAGGAATTGACTCTTATGATTCCTTTGTCACTGTACCTGGTGTTTATCCTGTAGTTCCTCCCTTCAAGTTGGCCAAGGGACAGAAGTGGCAACCACTGGTGCAGAACAAACACCCTGGATTTCAAGTGGGGTTCACTCAGCAAGCATTGTGTACCAAAGCTGGGTTCTGCTAAGGGGATAGCCAAAAAGCTGTGTCCAAATGAAAACCTGAATATTGGAGGAGGGATGAAAGACCATTATCATGACCAGTGACTTTTAGTATATATTTATCCCTACCTGACAGGGAGATAAATATTTAGTGAAATCATTTTAATTGTTCTCTCCAGTTTTTGACGCTGGTACCAAACAGTTTTATTTTCTTGGGCCTGTTGAAGACCTTTTACCTTGTAATCCATCTTCTGCCTCCCCTGCATCACCTCAACACCTCAGCTCCCGCAGCACTTGAGTACAGAATGTGAATTTCCCCCTGCTCACAGGTACCAACATGCACTGACTGTGTACGTAACACGTGTGCCTTGGGCAAAAGGCAGACTGAATGCTGCTTCGTAACAGACACAATATTCCCACAATTTTGGGTCCCCAACGTATCATCTGCAGCCAAGAGGAGTCACAGAGTCCTACCTGCACTTCACAATGCACCAAAAGGAGAAAATGGCCTTTAAAGTGCATGATCTTTCCATGCAAAGATTGTGATCAGTAAATCACAGCCTTCTCTCAGCCTGTGCTGTGTTTGGCTGGTCCTGACACCAACTTCCCACAAGTATGGCTCCTGTTTCTGCTGAATCAGCCCTGCAATTACGCCCACTGAGCAGATGATAAGGAGAGAGAAGCACTTTGTCAGTGTGCAGGGTACAAATGTATCATGTCTATGGAATTGTATCATCTGTATGGAATTGACTGATACAGCTGGAGGAGTTTCTGCACCTCCATTCTCAGAGAGGTCAAGAGTAGCACTAGAGACAGAGCCTGCTGATTTAGGGTGGCCATGGGAACAGCACCCGCCAGCCATATCTGCATCTCTGTATACCCACAGTGCACTCCATAAACAGATTTATCAGTCCTTGGACACGCATGTTTAATGTACAGGGCTTGTGGTAAAGCTCGGGGCTACTTGGTCTTGCATAACTCCTTTGAGGTTTAGTTGGCTGAACTTTGCTTTTCATAAGTCATTTGATAATATGTAAAACAAAAAAATGGGAGGAACATAAAAATGATATTAGGCACATCAATAACAGACTGACCAGGCTCCTAGCTGAGAAACAAGTTCTCATCAGATAGGAAAACACAGGGAGTGGAACAAAGGAAGAAAAAATTGCTTTTGGATCAGAATAAAGAGGAATGTATTGTTATCATTTGCAGGCACAGAGCAATGCATCTTTTTATTTTTAAGCCATTCTTTACTGTTGGCAATGACAGGGACACCTTTCCCTGCATCTGGCCAAGCATCTGAGCCAGCTGCTCCCCCAGGACAGATAATGTCCCTGTTTGTGCAGAGTGTGAGTGAGGCAAGAGGAAGTGTTCTGGGATGGCCCTGCTCCACCCTGGCCATAAACACCTGTGCTCACCACCCTGCTGGCCCCCAGCCCAACCTGAGACCGTTCCCCTTCCCAGGAAGGGGTGCAAGGGACCTGCCACTTGGCCACGGCCCAAAAATCTGAACCCCGTAACACTGACCCTGTTTGGAAACTCAGGGTCATGGCTGAAGGCAGTGCAGGGGGGCTTGGAAGTGAATCAGAGGGCTCCTCAACTCACCAAAAGCTGATCAGCAGCCACCAGAATGCGTTGCCATGTGCTCTTGAGCTGCTTCTCTGAGCCTGGTCCTGAGTTCAAATCTCTACACAAGGATACAGATCTATAGTGTGCCTGTTATCTCCTTTTTTATGGTCTCAGCAGAATAATTGGACTTTAGATCAGCTCAGGGATGAAACCCACCTCTTGCTAAACTGAGTAGCTCAGACTAGGAGCAACTGGGGTGCTCCATCTTCTCTGGTTTCTGGGGACAGAGACCTTTAGGACAGTTTTCTCTATTTGTCCCCCCATTTGGCTTACTAGTGTTCACAGCCTGTGATTTTATGGAGCATCCTGATGGAGCTCTCCTCTTGGGCTATGCTCCTCTTTTCTTCCCTTCTCCTTCATGATTTGCTCCCTATGCTTACTTAATGAGATTTTGGTGCATTTGTTTTGGTGTGGGTTTTTTTCTTCTCTTTTATGTTTTTTTTTTCTGCTTCTGGGATACCAAAGTTATTCCTTCCTCTGAACACGTGTTAGCTTTTTTTAAGTTTGGTAGCCCCATATCTCTTTCACCAATATCTGTGTAGCTGCACCTGGATGTGAGTAGTTTTCTCCCTCAAACTCCATTGCACCCTGGTTCCTCACATGAGAAGGAGGTAAGAGGGGCTTTTATTGTACCAGTGGACTTTGCCCATCCCTCTCTGGGTCTGAACAGGCCAGCATTATTTCACAAGTGCTAAATCCACTCACAATGGTTTTAAATGGTTGAGCTGCTGAGCCAGCTGAACAGCAAACACCAGAGGGGAAACCACATTTCGTGAGCGCTTCAGATTCCTTCAGACTGTACGTGGAGCCATTAGGAGCAAAGTAAAAGCCCTTTGACACAGCTCCCTTCGGCAACTTTTTCACAACCACATGCCAAAAATGGGGGCTGGCTAAGGAACTGGTCCAGAGTCAGCTCCCAGGAATCTAGCACGTGAAGATGGAGTTCAAATCTGGTTTGGTTAAAAGAAAACAGCAGCACAGTGTATTTTCTTGTAGCATATCAATCCTTTACTGGATGTCTCCCTGCTCAGTGGGGACTGCCAGTCAAGGTATCACCATGGTCAAAAGATGAGAAAAATCCCAGGTGCCCATGTTGTTTAGGAATAGTTTTTATAGTATTTGCATCTCTCTTCATTATTTTTTTACAACTAAGTAAAGAAGAATCCAGCTTGTATATCTGTTGTCTTCTGCTAATCATAGAATAACTAGATCTTCAGCTAACATAACCAGCTAAGAAATATTCAAGAATTCAAGCAATTATCCCATTGCAATTAGATAGATGATGGCCTGTCTAAAGGAGCTGCTATTTCTGTCTCTGTCCAGACATATTCCCTTAACAAGTTCTTTCACAATGATCTGGGCTGGCTTAGACACTCAGTAATGGAGGTTTCCTAACCCAGACAGTCTTGATAGAGTGATTACTTTGAGCATTGCTTTGAGGCAGCAATAATAATTGATGGTGGTCATGAGGAAGGATGAACCTCCCTGTTCCAGCTTCAGTCAGCAAAAACTGTGTGGCCACAGCCTGAAATCACACAGGGACACGCGGGTACATTTCACCTTGAATCAGCCAGAAGGAGGTGCAAAGTTCAAGTTAAAAAGTTGCATCAAGAGCCTGTATGGTCATTCTGAGTCAGAATTTCTGCTCAACACAGTTCAGCTTGTTTCACTTTGGCTTTGGGGTTTCATCCTACACCGGTGTGGTTGAGTGACTCTAGGTCCAGCAAGAAAGAGGTGCAAACACAGCTGTGTGCCTGAACTTTTGTAAGTGTGTCAAAATTTGTTTCCAGTTGGTGTTGAAGTTAACATTCAGCAGGAAAGGCCTCTTTTTGACAGCTTCAGTTAATGCTCTTCTTAACACCGTGTGAAGCAACAGAGTAGTCTCTGGTGACTAAAATAGTCTTTAATGGTTTTGTCAAAAATTGATGGAGATTAAGAATTTAGCCAGTGAGAGCAAAGACGAACCACAGAATACTGCTTCTCTGTGCAATTCACCCACCCAGAGATTCCAGGGATGCTCAGTCTTTCCTTCCTCCTCCTGTCATCCTCTGTTGGTGTGTCCTTGGGTATGTCAGTGGTCATTTTAACCATCTCTGCCTTGACTTAGTACCTGTAAAACACCTCTTGCTCCATGTGGAGATTGTGAAATTAAACTCATTGATATTCATATCATGCTTGGAGAACTAGGGACAGAAGAACTTGGTTCTCATTCAATGCCTGGGAGAGTATTGCTGCGCTGTTATTTTCTGCAGAAATATGCCTTCAGTAAAACATGGGCTACAGAAGAATGGTTGGCCACCCTTTGGCTCTTGTTAGTTTGGTAGGAGCAGTTATTTTTCTCACATAATCAAGGTCTGTGGTGAATTTGGGCCTTTTTTAAAATCTCGCAAAATATTATTCAGTTATGTGACTGCAAAAGAGAAAACTCCTGCCAATATGCATAAATATTAGGCAAAAAATAAAGGAAAAACAAAAAGAGAGCATGAACAAGCCAGAAACCAGAACATTATCTCATTTTCTCTTTCTCATTTCTCTAAACCTGCCAACAGGATTCCCCCAGAATTTCCAGCACTCACTGAACCTTGACCCAAGCAGCTTCATGAGAAATTTCTTCCCCAAGGGTTATTTTGGATAGAAAGTTCTAAGATCCTGAGTATAATGGTTTTCACAGCTGTAATTACAGAGTCACATATCTGATTCATGTAATTTGACAAGGAATTATAGCTTGGCTAGTTCAAAGGAGTGTGTCAAGGTGTATGGTCACTGGTGATGTGGATCTTGCAGCCTCTGCACTTGGTCCCTTCCATCATTCTGGTGTTCAATTCAAATGTTTCTTTTAGATGTTTACATACCTGAGGCAGTTTAGATTACAGTAGTAGAGCTCATTTCTTGGATTACCTTTCCTCAGAGACAGTTTTATAAACACTTGACTCACAAGCCAGGCATAGGGAAATGGCAGTGAAAATGCCCATTCACCCTTAAGTACTTGGAGAAGCTCACACTTCTGTGTGTGGTTACTGTATGCTTGAAGCACTGCCTTTTTGATTCTCAGAAGAGAAACTTAGCAAATTAGTACAGATTTTACAGGAAGGGCTGAGAAATGGTGTTTTGCACTGGAGGCTTCCATTTTCAGTGATCCAGTGAGGGGAGATGCTGTTCCTGTGTGTCAGCTGGGGTCAAACAGAGAGAATCAGGTGCATGGATCAGCCCTCAGCACAGGCTGGAATTAAATTAAGGTGAGAAGGGCAGCTATCTGACAAAAGATACAGAATTCAGTGTAGGTGTGTTTTAGCAGGTATTTCCTGTTGCAGAGGACTCCCACTCAGACAGATGTTTTACTGTTGGGCAGCCAGGAGAGCTGTGTTGCCATCAGCACCACCAGGATTATGGCTGCTCACTGAAATCAAAGCTCCCAGTGCACTCAGAGCTGCAGAGTGCAGGTGTGGGGGGTGTCTGTACCTGTCTGTGATGTGTGAGAGGGCTGCAGGGCAGAGATGGAGCCCCTGAGGGCTGGGGCTGAGGAGGAGGCCGCGCAATGACAGAAATGGCGCTGGAGGCCCTCGCGCAGGCCTGGCCGAGCTGCTGGAGCTGCACGGGGTGCCAGGAGAGCTGTCCTAGCAAGGTTTGGTGTGGCTGCTGCTGACCTTGTTCCCAAACTGGGTATAGCCATGCTGATTTGTGTCACTCTCAGTAGATCTTGGGCCCCTGAGCGTCCCCTCAAAGCCCCTGTGCTGCATCGCTGCCATCTTGTCACCCCTGGGCCTCCTGGGCCTTGCTTCCTCTCCGCTCTCTCTGCTTGAGTCATACAAGCTTTATAAAGATATTCTGTTATTTTTAATAAACTTTTGTACCAGTCATGCTCTAGGATTCTCTTCCCTTACCTCAGGGTATGTGGCAGCACCCTCTGACCCAGGTTGTTCCCTCCCTCCCTGTCTCCCTCCCAATTTTCTCTTCAGAAATTTTCGGGCTTCATCAGATTGTTTTTGCAGAGCCCATTCTTTGCCCCTCACTGCTTTTTACATTTTAGTTGTGGCTGAGCTCTGGCTGTGCTGTGTCCAGTGCAGTGTGAGACCAGGCTCCCTCCCTCAGAAAGACATTGCTGCTTTTCTTTTACTCATAAGGTGGAGTGTGAGGGTCCAGATCAGCCAGTGGTATAAGGATGCTCCAAGAGTAATATTTAACTCCATGTGTGCCTCATTTTCCCCAGATACCTTAAAACCCAGAGTCCAGTTCCTCAAGATAAAAAATACTATAAATGTGTTTGGGAAGGGCCTAAGCAAACATTCACCCCAAGTGGCCATGTCAGGTAGAGTGGGCAGGAGGAATGGAAAGGAAAGAGGAGAAAGGTCACATCTGACAACAGAACCAAGGACCAATCAGTACTGATTGCAAGAAATTGTCTCCTCCTTCTCAGCATGCTGTGAGCACACTTGTCTGTGTTCTTAGTGAGAGTGTCGCTGGTTTCTGGGACCAGCACAGGTAATGCTTCGCACCATTTCAGGTTCTTGCAGCTGGGGAAGAAAAGCAGGGGTCTCTCTTGCTCCGAAGTGTAATAACCTATTTCACACCTGTCTTTTGACCAACTACGGCACAGTGAATCTCTGCCCTTTAAAGGCTTTACTCTCAAGTACCAGCCTGAAATCTTTACTCTCAAGGAGCAGCCTGCAATCTTGCAGTCTGGCTGGCATTCACTAGTGAGAGCAATCACTGTTGCTGTTAGGGCTTTCCCTGCTTCTCCCCCTGGCTGCACCCAGACCTGAACCTGCAGATTTCTGATCTGAAGTGAGGGGTAGCTGCCACTGAAAGGAGAGGTTCTGTTGCCTCCACGTGCTCTCATGGCAGTCCCAGCCATGGGAAGGCCTGTGGTCCTCCCAGGAACCACTGCAGGACAGCAAACCAGAACATCGACCCTGCCAAAATGAGTTTTCTTTGAATTTGGCATAGGTGATGGAGTGTAACCCTGGGAGTGGGATCCTGTTTGAAAGGCTGGAGTAACTGATTTAGCTTAGTTAAAATCACAGTGAAATAAGCTCCTCAGACTCTTGATGACTGGACTGCACACAATGTACAAGGGTGTCACAGAACTGGATTTTTCTGAAGTGCTTAGATTTCTTTTTTGAAAGGCTCTTTCTCAATGCAGACTTTCTCTATGCAGGCCCTAATTGCAGAACCCAGATAATGTTCTGAAGTCCACTGGGGCAGGCACTTTTCTTCGCTGGAGACACACGACTGCCATCATCCCAGGTGAAGGAGAGGAGAGCTCCTGGAGCACTGGAAAGTACAGCCTGGCTGCTGCTGAAGGAGCAGGCGAATACATGCCCAAAGCAGGAACTGGTAAGTACGTCACAGCCTTGAGGCACAAGTAAAGCCACAAAATACCAAAAAACTGAAAGTCTAACCCAGCTGTGAACACACTCTCTGCATGCCCTTATCAGATTTAGACAGAAAGTGGGATGTGAGAGATGGGATTTACTGTGGTAAGGGGGACTTTCCAATTGTTTTGTGGGCATTTTGGAAAAGTCCACACTGTTAGACCTGTACCTAATTCTATTTATCTGCCTTTCTAAAATCTGCCTGCTGTAGATCTGGTCAAAAACTGTGCACTGGGAGCAAACTATGCAATTACTTGAAATCTTTTTTTTTCCTCGCAAGTTACTTGTAAACCTGTCTTTATTTCCACAGATGTATTTTCCATTCAAGGTATTCATAAAGCAACTCCTGCCAAAAAATTTCAGTGTAGGGTCTGTTTTCCAGAACGATTATTTTAGCTGTTTACTCTTTTTACTTTTGAAGTATGAATGATTCCCTAAATGGTGAGGTATTACTTCTGCTCCTCATCCCAGAGGATTGTAAATTTTTTTTTATCCAAAGAGTAAGAAACTATAAAAAGCAGGACACAACATACAATATATAACCTCTTTTGCAGTATGAACAAGGGTGACATTTCATCCGGCGTTGTACAGAACATAATACCCGTGCAAGAAAACATAAAAATATAAATCTAATAAAACTATGGAGCCATTTAGTATCAGCCCCAATCTTTGCTCTGCTCTGCAAGATCCATCTGGGGCTCTTTCACTTGGAAGCCACAAATAGAGACATCTGGGGAGAAAAATGCATTGTCCAAACTAAATAATGTCAAAGTTTTATCCTTTAATAGGTAAATGAATATTTTGAATTAAAATATTTTCATTCCAGTTTTATTTATTTTCTTAGCACTTGACTGGGCTGGCAGAACTCAGGTAAGGCTGCACAGTGCCTTTTTTCTATTTCAGCACCATTTCCTTTTTGCATCTTTCTCTGCGCAGTTTGAGGTTTTGTTGGTCTTCCTAGAAGTCAGAATGGGAAAACAGACTCCTTAGAAGCACACAGAACACGAGAATTCTTGTAAGGGAGAAAGTGGAATAATGGGAGATACTTCTTGCTGCTAAAAAGCAGTCCTAGGTGTCACTTATGGAGGGCTGGTGTCTGACTTCCCTAATGCAAGCTACCACTTGTAGACTGGTCAGCAATTGTGCCATGGCCTGCAGGGAACTGAAAAGCATATTTATTTTTATCCTGCTATTGGCTTATGGAATTTGAAGGTACCTTTTTTTAGCTTGCATAACTATAAATATTGTTACTGGACCTCCCGACCTCTTTTCAATGTTTGCTCGCCCCAATATTTGACCTTCTAACCTGCCCCAGGAGATGGCAAATTCCACAGGCTGATGACATGCTGGATGAGGGAGTCCTGTTACAGACACTTTCAATTTTGCTGAGTGAGCTCCTGTTCATGCTTCAGAATAAGCAAAAACACTGGGGACTGTTCAGTTCTCCTTAGAGCCTTCTTAAATCTTGATTGCCTTTTCCTGCTGTCTCCTACATGAGGACAAAGGTCCATTGTTTTAATTTTAGTTACCTGCCTACCCCGTCCATGTAAATGTTGTATCAGAAATGCTCGGAGGTACCGTGCAACTGCTTCAAGCACAGGACCCTCGGTCTATAAATAAAAATTCCTATTTGTGTGCTGTGTCACAGTTAAGTTCCATGGCTGTTCCTGCTCCTCCATGCAGAGCTCTTTGAGCAGGAGTGAGTCATGGGTTACAGCGTGCAGAGCACATTCCTGGGATCTTCGTAAACCCACAGCTGGAAACTTCCAACAAGATACCTGCCCTGCATTCACTGCTCAGAGCAGGGGCTCAAAAGAGGCTTTTAAATGTACTTTCCACTCAAAAAACCCTTTTTTTTTTTTCTCTGCCACAGACCACTCCTCCCCTCACCTCACACTTGTCAAGTCACATCACTTACAGGACTCTCTGCTTGTCTCAGCTATTGTCCTGAATCCTGACTCATGATTCTGCCAGCTACACCAATTTGTCATGAACAGGGATTTAGATCCCTTCAAGAATCATCATGAAAGATATTTGTGAAAGTGATTTTAATGTGATGTTGTAAAAATGTAACTTAAAATGTTTGATGGCAAGCTTCACTCTGTTATTATACAGCACAATCATTTGAACAATGATGCAAAACTACCAAGGCACAAGTCAAAGTTACCAAGAAAAAAACCCAGAGTTACCAAGATAAAATCAAAGTTCCCAGGGCACAAATCAAAGTTACCATACTACAGGGTTATGTGCAGTATCATTCACTTACCAAAGATCTGCTGCTGGTGAAAGGGCTCTGCTTTGAGGAGCAGCCTTGAGGGCTGTCACAGTGCAAGGGGAAATCACTGTCAGGCTGCTCAGCCAGGAGAGCTCAAAGAAGGCTCACTCAGGCCTTTATTTATAGAAAAAGCAGTTGGCTTGCAGTCAAATTGCATGTGATAGTAAAGGTATGCATGAGACTCCTTGTACCCACAACTTTCTTTGTTCCTTGATAAATGAGTCTTGGAAAAGGCACTCTCTATTCATGTGTTAATCGCATGATTGGTGTTCCAAGCTCATGCCTCGATGCTCACTGGGTCAGCACTGCTGCTCTGTGGGTTTTCAGACAGCACATTCAAACCAGGAGAGTTCTTGGTCCATTTGCAGCTTATGCTTTTACATCCTTTGGGGTCTGACCCAAACTACATTCGTTTGCTAAGGGGTTTTATCCATCACACCAGTGGGTAGCACTCCCTCTCCTAGCACTGTGCATTCCCTGAGCATGAGCATGCAGGAGTCTGAGTGCATTCCCCTGTGCTTTGTGCTGCCTGCTGGCTTCCCCTGAGGGGTCACACAGGAAATCTTGGCAGCAGGGTTGTTCCTGGGGCAGTCTGGTGGTGCACACTCTGCACCTCCCTGCTCTAGAAACAGACAGGATGCTCTTCTCAGCCTTGCAACTCAAGGAACCTTTGACCATCTGGGCCGATTTATTTCAGTATTGTAAAAGCCAAAGACTCTGATGATCCTCTTGGCTCTTCACTTAACCTCAAGATGGCCCAAAAAAAGAAACTCTTAATCCCAGATTTTTCAGTAGTTTATGAGATCTTTAATCAATGAAGCTGATTTTTTTTCATCTATTGTACCTGGACTTTAAATTCATGATAGAACTGAAACTTTCCATTGAGTGATTTAATACACAGTGGGTTAATTTGACTTCTTATTTAGCATAATTTTCTTGTCCTCTCTTTGCCATCACTTCCTGCCTTCTTATTGTCTAGTTCTAGGAAAGACTAATGTTTATCTCTCCCAGTCCTTAATAAAGTGTATTTTCACCAACTGTCATAGTTACCTGTGCATCTTCCTCACTAATTGTGTCTCTCATTGAGCATAGCTACTCCCAGCTCCTCAAAAGCTGCTCTGCACCTCGTATCTCAGTGGAGATACACTCTGCAGGTTTGGGGAGTCTCAGTCCTTCTTTCTATTAAGGAATGTTGTCCTGATTTTTTCTAAGGGCACAAATTTTACCATTTTAATTTCTTTGACATGGGCCAAAGAAACAAAATTTGTGACCCCAGATCAACTTCCCCACTAAGTCTAAGGATGATCCATTTCAGACAGAAAAATCAGCTGCAAAATTTCGACCCTGGTGCCACCTCCTAAGGGCTGAAAGCTGTGCCCTAGGCAATGCTTCATATCCTTTCCTTCTCCACAGGTGTCTGAAGTGCAGATCTGGACTTGAACTTCTGAGGTTTGACGGGTGTTTGTGATCTGGGCTTTTGATTCCATTTCATCTCTAACAGTCCCTTTTCCAAAGCCTTGGGTAGTTGCCCTTTCCGAGAACGCACGCTGCGCACAAGAAACTCCCTTCTTAAAAAACACAAACACTCAGAATAGGAACACAGAGAACCGAAAGAGCTTCACCAAGAAGTTTTGTTTCTCTAAAAACCCTACATAGGAAACCTTGGCCTCTTCACTCCCTCAGTATTTGCTGTATTTATTTCTTTTTCTCCTCTCCAGGTTGAGAGCACTTTCTGCCAAACAGAGAAAGGCTTTGTGAGATGAGGGACAGGTCAGGCTTGTGCAGCTTGAAGAGTATGTGCTGCCTCCTTCTGAGGGCTGAAGGCTAATCTCTTCCTCTGCTGCCCCTCCTTCCCTAAAAAGCATCTCTTTTTAGTAATATCCCTCTTCTTACCCTTATTTTTTTGGAAAAAGGCTCATAACTGCTCTTGGCAGAAGGCAGCAGACATCCTGCCGCTGGTTTTTCTTCAAAGGGGAGCAGAGGAAAAAAGCAGAACCGAGCTTTCAAAGGAAATTGGCTGCCAAAGCTGAGGAGCAAATGATAGGAGCGGTGGATATTCCCCCCAGCGTGGGGCTCTTCCCTCCCGCCTGTCCCCCGTGGGTGTTTCCCCAGGCTGGACTCACGTGCGGGCTGGAGCTGTCCCTTGCCGAGGCCATCGCGCTGCCGCCCGTCTGTCCTGAGCAGCCGGAGCGCTCTGAGCTCCCGAGCCTCTCCCTGCTGGACCAGGACGCAGCTGCTGGAACAGACCCGCTATTCATGTGCCGGGGCCGCCCGCCTTGGCATGGGCTGGGGGCAGAGAGGGGGCGGCAGCCGATTCTTCATTGTCCCCGCAGTCCTGGAACAAGCGGCGCTCTCAGGCGTTCCATGGCAGCCGTGCTGTGGCCCCCGTGGCGGTGCCACCTCTGCGAGCCCAGCTGAGCCCCATGAGCTCACTTGGGCAGGGACGCGCTGATGCAGCCAGGGTACCAAGAGGTTCCTGGCATGGGCTCTGCAGCCTCACAGCCATCCCCATGTCCTCCCTCTCTGCCAGCACACGGCAGAATGCACACGAAAAACTGAGGGGCAACAAAACCAGGTCCACAAAGTTGTGCCTGCTGATTGCTGCTGCTGAGATAGTGTTACATCTCAGAGAAAATTCGCACTTTACTCTTTTTACAGTCCCTTCTTCTCGTTTTTCTCCTCAGCCAAAATGCCCTTCCTTTCCCCTCCCCAGCACTTTTTTTTTAGTTGAATTTGATATGTCTGGTCTTAGCTGAAAGGAAATCTTGCTTTTCACTGAACTTAAAAACAACTGTGAATGACACTGGAATGGAAATGTGTGCAGCCAGGATCAAGTCACAGTGTGGAAAAACATGTTGTTATTATTATTAGGTGGGTTCCTCAGGCAGAAATATCAACAATAATTCTCTAGATTTTAGAGAAAGTGCTACTTTGTGCTACTTGCAAATCAGGTGGGCGTGTTTGGCTTTTGAAGGAGAATTTCTGTAGTTACAGTAGCTTAGAAAATTTATGGTAAGGAATATATTCTGTTTAAACAGCTCAGCCAAATGCGAGTTCTAATTCTCCAGCCTGCCTGAAAGTGCTGACAAGTCTGTCAGTAGACGATCCTGTTGCATTGATGCTTCCCAGCAAAAGGCCTCATTTTGCAGTGAAAATACTAGTGCTTAGTACTGCAAGTTCATTTCAAAGTGCTGATGAATTTGACCTCTCTGCATTCCTCTTAAACAGCTTTTTTTTTTTTACATACGGATGTATGAGCTGAAGCAGTGAGATGTGTTCCGGGACTGGGCTGGTGTTACACAGGAAACCAGGGCTAGGATACAGCTCGTTTCATCCTTAGGATCTGGCCTAAGGCTGAAAGCCCATCAGGAGCCATGAGGCTGATTCTACAATCAAAAGCCACCGCCAAGGTTCTTACTTTTGAATGAAAATTAAGGTCCCTGCTCCTTGTTATCACTGAAGTGATTGTTTGAATTCTACAGGGAAGTGGAGGTGAGGGGAAAGAGGTTACTCATTGCTGCTCTCCAGCACCTGTTGCTTTTTGCCTTTTTTTTTCCTTAATATAAGGGGCATTTACCCCAAATGCAGCCATCTGCTGCTGTTGTTGACTTGCTGGCCTGATAGGAACCTCTATGTTAACCAAAATTCTCTGAGAGTGTACTATTGCACAGATGCTAATATAGATAATTACCTGCTTTAATTTACTTTTTTTTTTACTGTAGTTTATAAAAAGATGCAATGGTTGATCAAGTTATAAATATATGTTGCTTATTAATAGATAATTTACACTGGGTGGGTGCCAACAGTGTTCATTAAAGCACTCCTGGGAGTTGAAAGGACTTCATCTTGTACAGGGCCTTTGTGAGCACCTTCCAGCAAACAGCGCATGAAAGCTGGCCAAAGTTTTTCTGAGTTTCTATATGTGACATAAGCATAAAACCAACTACAAAATATTTTATAGTGGTCACACAGGATTGAAATATCTAAGATTTCATTTAGTAGATACACAAATACTACCAGCACACAAACTTCAGGCAGGACTGCATGATACACAACAATGTGTCTCTTTTAAACGATTTTTTCTGAATGTATCTAAATGCCATGCTAGGAGCTTTTTCTTTTAACACACTCTCTGGAGAGGTGTTGCAAAGAGCAGTAATCTATGCCTTCAGAAAAACTACAGAAATCAGCCAAAACTTAGAGCAACCCCTGTGTCCTTGTGAGTCCTTCAGTCAGACCAGGTCCTCATTGCCCTCTCCCAGGACAAAGAGAGAGGCTTTCTGCAAAGTGTGTCAGTGGTAATGGCTGCACCAGCCTCCCTGGAACCGTCAGGAGCCAAACATTAAAATGAGAAAACTCCAAATAATGAAATTGCTCTTGGAAATGGTTAGTCTATGTCATTAATAGCAAAGCTCAGAGCCAATAAAATGTGAGAAGAGAGGGGAGTGGGTTTATTTTAACGTGGGTTATAATAGCTGCCCAAGAAAAGAGTGCCTCAATGAACACCGTTATTTAGATATACTTGTTTCTGAATGTGATTACAAAGAACCACGTTTTTCAAAATATCCTTCCAGTAACTGTTAATTATGATGCAAGAATGCACCATTGTAATGGTCCAAAGACTCAGGCACAGAAAATGCAGCCCAGCTTCTGGAGGGGATTGTGTGATGTGAGCAGGAGCACTCGCCAGTTTTAGGCTAAACAGCCCCTGAACTCTTTTCCAGTCTTTTGTGTAATGTAAGACAAGGGGGACACCTTCAAAACCTGGCTGTGTAATGGCTGATGGATTGGAGAGCCTGTCTGTATGGCCTGCTAGAGACACATGGGAAGAGCAGCGCTCCTTGAGAGGAGGGCAGGGAGCATGTGGGGCACGTCGGAAAACAAATCCGTGATTTTCCTTGTGAGATCAGCCCACGGAGCCCAGAGCAGAGCTCTGTGCATCAGCCATTCATTGGGAGCAGGCTCATGGCAGAATTGCTCACTTCCACCCCTATCCTCTCCCCTCCCTCATGCCAGCCCCAGCGCTGTGCAGCCACCCAAGAAACCAGACAGATCCTCTTCCAGCTGGAAGGGAAAATAAAGTTGCAGGCTATTTTTTTGGCTGGGAGCAGCTCCCTGACCTGGTTCCGCACAGAACTGCGCAAACACTTCCACTGGCAGCAGGGAGGGCGTCCGGTGGGAAATGGAAAAAGCAGCTGGGAGTGGAGAGGGTGGGGACGCGGCGGCTGCAGCGGCGCTGCTGCTGCTGTGCGAGCACGGAGCTGCTGGTGCCACTCGGGCTGGCTCGGGCAGGCAGCATGGGAGGCAGGGCTGGAAGCTGTGGGCTTCAGCTCCATCCCAGAGACAGCTGGCAGCAGAATGCAGAGTGCTCCATGGGAGGCTGAGCTCTCTGCCTTCCGCTCTCCCCTCCACTCTCATATTTGTTGCAGCACTTTAGAGTACCCAAGATGGCAACAGTTTCTGTAGGACTTCATTTCTCGACTCTTCCAAGGTCTTCATCCTGTATTAGAAATGTGGGTTGGGTTTGGGTTTGAGGCGCTCTTTCTCCACCCTGTAATTTTGGGTGACCTCTGCTCCATCTCAGGAGTCAGGAGCGCTGCTGATCTGCCATGGGTGGATTCACCTGACTCCTGGGAAGATAAGAATACAGCCTGACCTGTTTGGCCTTAAGAATGAAAACCAAGAGGGATACTGATGCCAGCTACTGAGCTGGAAAACTCCAGAGAGGTGGAAATGCAGCAATAGCACAGGAGCTAATTAATAAACTGGCCAAGAAAAAATGCTGGGTTAGAAAGCAGAGGAAGGTTCTTGGCTGCCTAAGTGCTGATGTTCTGAAGAAACCAGCCAGTGAGAGTAGCAAGGACAAGCAAGTGAAGCAGGCTGGGGATGGAGTTTGCTGAGTGTGCCACAAGGATTCCCTGCTCCAGCTCCTGGGACAGCCAGGGACTGCCCCTGAGAACCATTCTTGTCCCAGGTCCTGTTTTCTGTGTTTCACTGGTGGAAGAGCAAAGCTCAGCAGAATTGCAGTGCATGCTATGCAGAAGTGAAGGCCAGTGACCAGGCTGGCAAAGGAATTTTCTGTAGTTTCTGTAGGAATATTAGTCCTTTTAATTACTGTAGAGTTACAGTTCCTGGTTGGCCAGACTGACTTCACCTTTTATAGCAGAGGCACAGAGAACAGCCCAGTGTTGGGAAGAGT
The DNA here is from genome assembly GCA_025920805.1 of Petroica traversi. Lineage (NCBI taxonomy): Eukaryota > Metazoa > Chordata > Aves > Passeriformes > Petroicidae > Petroica > Petroica traversi. Next base: position 12,296,456 of record JAHLSL010000042.1, on the reverse strand, counting down.
AATAACCTCAGGAAGGCTCTGGAGGCGAGGAACACACACGTGCAAGTAGAACTTCTAAAATTCTCCCAGAGGGTGATAAATGGACATGTATTTCTCCTATGAATCGTTACATTTTATGAAAGCAAGGCTGGAAAGGATATTAAAGAGTCACCCATTCCTTCTCCAGCTCCAAGAGCACAGCAGGTCAGAGGTACCTGCCCTGTTAGCACAGACATTGATCCAGCCTGCTTTGAAAGTGCTCCAGATATGTTGATTTCCAAGGCAGTCTATCCCAGTGCTTCAATAACACCATTCTAACAGTTACAAGTACTTTTGCTGATATTTAATAAAAAAAAATCCCTGCTGCAATTTTAGCCTGTTATTCTTATCCTCTCCATGTGGGAGAGAAGAGATTATTTCCTTCCTCTTTGCTACAGTCGTTTAAATTTTTGAGGACTGTTATCATGTCTCTGTTCAGTCTTCTCTGTATTTAAGAAAATAGAAATTCTTTTGCTGTCTCCCCATGGGTTATATTTCATAGGTCTCTGAGTGCTGTTGTTGCTATCAGAACTCTCCTGTTAAATTATCAGAGAGTTTTGGACTGCTGGGAGTCTGCATTAGCACAGGTGAAAATGCTTATAGGGGTGCAAGTGAGGGAAATAACAGAGGAATAATCTCCTGTGTATTTGGATTGATAATGGGAGTATGGGGCAGAGACTGTAATTTTTGTGGGGTCTGACCGAGTAGGAGTTTTCTGTTTGTCCTTGAGAGAAAAAACACTATTTTTCTCCAGAATGCCAGGACAGATTCTAGACAAGAAAAACTCTTTTAGCACTCCTCAACTTTTTAAAATGTTGTGGTAAACCACAGTCAGAGTGAGAATAAAGGTGGATCAGGTTGTAAGGAGTCCAAGGTCACCTCCTGAAGCTCACATAACTATTGATGATTCCCAGAAATCCTTGCAGCCCAGACTCCCTTTGTCTGGCAAAGGGAGGATTTGTCCCATTTGGAGAACAGTGTTTTTTCCTGGTTGCTAGACTATTCGATTTTTTTCTCCCTTAACCAAAAATTTGCACTGGAAAGGTAGATAAAGAATATTAATTAACCCTGGCAGAAGATATGACTGCAGGAGCAGGGAGTTTAGTTTGACTACAGCCTGAGTGGCAGTTTCTTGAGCTCTTAGAGAGCTTGAGTGGACAAATAACTCCCATGTCAACCCTTATCTTCAACACGGGAAGGTGTGAGAGGTTAGAAAAGGGTTATGTGCATTCCAGCACACACCCCCTCTCTGCAGCAGCTCAGCCACAGCCTACAGAAATTACAGGTTGCTTCATGCTCTCTTTTTGTCTCTTTAGCTCAAGACAGACTGATACTTGAAACTCTTTAAGCACCAGTGGGTCAGGAGGCACTCGTGTGTGCCCCCTCCACATGATCACTGCTAGCAGTGCATGATCCTTAGTGAGTCACACTGCAGACTTTTCTTCTGAGTCCTGATTACCAAAACAGTTTCCATTTTGCTTCTAGACCCAAAACTCGCTGTCTCCTAAACTTCCTTGTGGATATTTCTACTGATTTCAGTGCTGACGGCCTTGGTCCATATCTGAGTTTGGCCTCAGCAGTGTTTCCCAGCCTTGCTGTGCCTGGCAGCTTTGAAAGCCATTTCCCAGGGTAAATCTTGGAAAACTCACCTAATTAAGAGTCCCTCTTACAACCTCCTTTAACTTTTCTTCTGAAAGTTTCTGAACCTGGGAACCGGGCAAAATAAGAATCTTCCTCTCTTGCCCCTTTTTGCTGGCACCAAGTCCTCCTTGACCAACCCTGGCAGCAGATTTCCTGGGAGCACACTTTGCATGCTGTGAATGCTGCCTGGTTCCCTGTGGGGCATTTCACAGGTATGACATTTTACCTAGGACCTAGGGTTTGGAGCTGGATCACAACTGGGGTGTTCACACAGACTAATTCATATTATTCGGATCACCCTGATGCGCTTCAGCCCCAGCTGAAAGCATTTTGAAAGCAGGAAGGGAATAAATCCTCTACAGTGAACAACTCCCAGATTCCTTCTCTTGCACCCTCCCTCCTTCCAGTGTTCCCCTATCTCTCCACTACCAGAGAGAAGTGACCCAGCAGGAAGCTGAGGGGTAAATCTGGCAGTGGTATGTTAATGGCATTCCCTCTGCCACCTTTGTTTATTCCCATCCTCTTGCCATACACTGAATATAAAAGAAGCCCTCAGCTTTGCTTACTCTCTCCCTTCGCCCATCTCTGCCCTCCTGACAAAGTTTCCAAATAAACCTTGAAAGCCACTATCAGTTGTAAACCGTCTAATCAATGAAACACACTGGAGTCAGTAATATGAAACCTCAAGATCTCCGAGTTTCTTACTGAACTTCAGTCTTTAAGGTCAGGCATTCTCGCTGCTCTTTGGCTTGATGTTCATTGAATGCAAAGTCAAACAAGGGGCAGCCCTGAGTAGGTTATTCCTCTGTTTACAAAGCAAGCAGCTTACTGACTTAAAGCAGAGTTTAAAAGGGCATCCTCACCTAAAGGGAAAAATAGGGAGAGATTTTGTGCAGCAGGACCTGAAGCATCGTTCCCACTGGGCTGCCTTGTCTCCAGAGTATTGATGAGCTGCACACAACTGCACCAGCAGCGACTGCAGGACACTGAAAATGTAATTTGCAAATAAGTGTTTTAAAAGAAAAGCACATGGGGGATAACTAAAGCCAGTACCTCCCACAAAGCCCCTTTAAATCCACAAAAAGTCCCCTTGGCTGCAGCTGGCTTTACAGCAGCCCTGAAGGGACACACAGCACAGGGGGAGATCCCATCAGGATTTGAAACAGGAGAGAGGAGGGAAGTCATTTAACAGGGTAAAAATACAAGTACAGTGGGCTGAAATAAAGCCAGCAGCACCTGACAATGACAAACACAAAATTCACTAATGCTTTGGCATCGTGTCTGCAGGAAGATCTACGTTTTTACAATAGTTGTAATTTGATGTGATTTTTCTCTGAGAAGTGTACAGCAACCAGGCAAAATAATCGGGATTTTGTGGTGGAAGGTGGGATTAGGAAATTCAGTGCAGTTATTGGATTTGTGTCTTGAATGTACTTTTGGGTTTTTCCTGTGGGATTCCAAGGGCAAACAGAATTTTTCAGGCTCAAAATTGGTTTCTGTACAGATATTTATGCACTCATTTTTCCTCCCTGCTAGGATCTTCCTTCAACAAATGGGGACTGAGAGGTTTTAAAGTCTGGTGTCTTCAAACAATTTTGTCAACAAGCAGCTGGGATTTGTTTACATTTTAAAGACAGTCTGTTTAGTTAAATTGCCAAGTGTTACAAGTGTTGTGGTTATGGCAGTGCCTCAGGTCAGGACCAGAAATACAAAGTGCTATAATGTATATTATTCAGAAGGGGGACAACCCACCCTGCAGTCAGTGGAAAAACCTTCTGTCTTTCAAGGGCCTGAGAGCAAACATGGACTGAGCCAGTAACGACATGCAAAATATATATTTATTTGTGGTCAAACTCCACTTTCTGTGCTGCAAATTGCAAATCAAATACTTGTGCTTAATCTGGTTTGACAGGTATTTTACATTACTTGGTGCAGACACAAGAGCTACCAAAGCCTTTCTGCTGTACTTTGTCACCTCCTCAGCATTTGTGATATTTGTGAGAGGCTCTTGTAAAGATATTTTGCAGCAAATTTTCCCAGTGGAATGGAGGAATTTCAGGCCTGACAGTGAAAATCACTGGTCTGTACAGTCTTGATCCTGAATCAGACACAAGTATTTCACTGGGGTGGTTCCAAAGGCTTTGCTGGAATCCCTCTGATTTACACCCATATGAGATCAGCATTAGGCCCCAGTGTTTTCATTTTTCATTTGTTATTTTTGGCCCTAGTGTCCTTTTACCACTGTTGAATACAATGTTCCTAAAACACCAGATGTGCTTGAGAGATGAGGGAATGTGGCAAAAAAATAGATTGCAGCGATTCACTAAACAACACATGATCTTCTTTTGCCCTGTAGTCTGAATTCTGGGCTTTTACACCAGTATAACTGCATTTATTTCTACAGCACTGTTTCTGATTACCATTGGGAAATGAAGTTGTAAATCCTTCCTGGCCTAAGTACTTAACAGGATCATTGCATTATGCTCAGTATTAGCTTGTACAATGACTGATGCTTAATATTATTTGTAAAAATTCTGGATTTCAAATCACTCTTGTAATATTTCAAGCGCCATATTACTGACTGGTTTCAAAGTATTATGGGCTTTAGTGCTCTTTCACTACTTGCTTAGTGCTCATATCAGGTGCTTGGAGATCTTAAGTAATATAGTTATTGCACATAGCTCAGTTCCCAGTTATCACACAGTTTATACCAGTTAAAACTGGTGGGAGATCCAAATCTGGCCCAGTGTGCAGACTCTTTGATGTGGTAGGAAGAACAGGTTCAAATCTGCAGCGTGCTGGCCACTCCACTCTTAGACAGCAGAGCATTAAACAAAGTGCTGAGCTTCAGCTGGGTGAGTAATGTGACCAAGCAACCCATCTGCTGCTCAGGCTGCACAGCCAAGCCCTGGAGAGCCAGGGCTGCCTGGCATCACCTGCATTTTTCTGTGCTTGAACACCAGACCTGCCACAGGCAGCTACTCACAAAGTCCTCTGCTCCCAAGGTCTGGGGCATCCTGGCTGGTTATGGAGGTTACCAGTGTTTCCTCATGCAGGCAGCAGCAGTAAATTCAGCACTTTGGAGTAATGTTTTGTTCTCAGTTATACTGCAATATCTTTGGAGCAGGGCACTTGATGTCAGAAATTCACCCCAAATTAATGCTGGTACAAACAACGCCAGCATCTTCTGCAGCGAGGCTCCTTCTGCTGCACCCACCAAATCACAGTGAAATCTGGAGTGGGAGCAAGCTCAAAGCTTTCCCTGCGTGTGCACGAATGCAGTTACTGCCATGTCTGACTGAGTCCATCCTGGCTGGGCCACGGAGCCCAGGCTGCCAGCACAGGAGAGGGGAGGAAAAGGTGCTGTGCTCAGTACCAGCCTGGATTGCCAGGGATCCAGAGGGAGGAAAAGGTGCTGTGTTCAGTACCAGCCTGGATTGCCAGGGATCCAGAGGGAGGAAAAGGTGCTGTGTTCAGTACCAGCCTGGATTGCCAGGGATCCAGAGGGAGGAAAAGGTGCTGTGCTCGGCACCAGCCTGATTGCCAGGGATCCAGAGGGAGGAAAAGGTGCTGTGTTCAGTACCAGCCTGATTGCCAGGGATCCAGAGAGAGGAAAAGGTGCTGTGCTCGGTACCAGCCTGGATTGCCAGGGATCCAGAGGGAGGAAAAGGTGCTGTGTTCAGTACCAGCCTGGATTGCCAGGGATCCAGAGGGAGGAAAAGGTGCTGTGCTTGGTACCAGCCTGATTGCCAGGGATCCAGACTGGCTCATCCTCTGGCAGGGAGCAGAGCCCTTTGGTAGACACCAACTGGTGGGGTTACATCTGCACACTCATCCATTATGTCTGTTTCTCTGGGCATAAGTTCTTCTTACAAGGTACTCAAAATGCAGGCAGGGTCAGCCTTTCTTCTCCTAAAATATATTAGAAAATAGTGTTGGCAGCACTTTCCCCATAGCCAATCTCCAGTTTGTTGTTTAGCAGGCAATGTTTTATATGGTCAGAAGTAAAATCAGGGATTTAACTAATTGTGTCAGTTAAAATTCTGTGCCAGTTTCTTTGTAAATCTGTTTATCTGCGTCTAAAACTCTCTCTCAGTTTTATTAAAAACATGATATTCAGTACTTTTTGCTTAGATCCCTCATGTAATACCTGCTCTCTGCCTGTAACAGTGTCTCTCCTCCCAGAGGTGGCTGAATTGCAACGATGAGCCAGGTGCTCTTTGTGCCTACAGAAAATAATCAGGCGGTGTACAGCAGGAGGTGCTTGGAGATCTTTGACCAGAGGATACAGCAAAAGTCTGTCCCTCCTTGGCAGGAGTGTGTGGGGGCTCTGGAGGATGGGCAAAGTGAGAACAACCGTGTGTTGACAGTCTAACATAAACTGAAGGTTTACAATGCCCCACCCTTTCTCTCTTTTCATATTCAATTGTGCAGGGTCACAAAAGAAATTACATTACTACAGACCCGTGCATAAGTCAAAGGTGTCAAAGATATTAAAAAAATAATCTCCTTGGACTTTGAAATACTTCCTGTTTTCACCATCTTACCCTGTGTATTTCACCTGAGGGGTTTGTTCAAGAGACAGCATCATATCCAAGTTCATGTTTAAAAAATCTACTACTCTGATGGTTCTGTGACAGATTTTTTTTTTTGACAGATGACCAAATCCCTCTCCTCCAGAGTGCTAAGAGCTCCATCAGAACTGAAAGTAATGGAAACATCCCCAATTACTGTAAGGTAGCCCCAGAACTTTGCTTGAGCAATTTCAAACGTCTGCCCTTTCTGCTGCAAACCCTCCATTCCAGTGGGTTAATTATGTATCAGAATTCAGCGTTCCTTTATGAAGAGATTGGGATGCTCCTCAAAGTAGTAAGCGAAGGGAAAGTAAATATATGTTATTTTTCAGTCCAGCATGCCATGCTCAGTTCTAAGTGAATTTCATGTTTTGAGAAGTGTCAGGTTGATGGCCCAGGCGCAGGCGTTCTCCTTTCATCTACAAACACTTACTCCAGCAGCAGAACAAAAGCCTTCTCCATGCTGATCCCTGACAGTACATCTTCAAACTGCACAGACTTCAAATGGCAGGCCCTTTAAGTCCTTGATCTGTCTGGCAGCCTCTGTAACAAAGGGGCAAATCTGTGATGGGGCTTTTTATGGCACACATCTCCAGCAGAAACTCGACTGGGAGTCTCAAATTGTCTCAGAGATCAGTGCTGCCTAATATTATTATGCACTGCTGTTCTAAAAATAGCTCTGATTAGATTATGATAGATAAAACCCCACAGAAATGGCTTAGAATGCTAACAGTTTATTTTGGAATAAACAGGATTTTTTCCTAATGAAATCTATCATTATCTTAGAAAAAAAATTCCTCCCACAGGAATTTTTTTTTTCTGTGCCCATTAACCACTATGAAGAGTGGTTTGGTTTGTTATAATTTTTACAAAAAAAAAAAAACCCTGTGCAGTGGAAGCCAAGAAATATGATAACAAAAGCATTTCTCACAAACTTCTCCAGTCTTGTGTGAATGCTGACCAGGATACTCACCAGGCATCTGTGACTGCCCATCATGTAGGAGTTCCAAGCTTACCTTGATCTAAGGCAAAAGAGAATCACAGTCTTTCCCAACATATAATCCATAGCAAATTGAAAGCATACTGGGGATTATGAGTTAGCTGGAAAACGCAGCCATCTTGCTTTTGGATGCCTGAAACAGGATTCCAAACCCAACAATTTATAAATAACAAACTTCATCCTGACTCACGTGGGGTTTGTTTTTTTTCTCATTATAGTAGAATTGCTGTTTGCAGAGTAGTTCCCCTTCTTCTAAAGCTGGTATGGAATTTTCCCTGTCAGGCAGCACCTGCCATCTGAATGAAAACAGCATCCTTGGCAGCTGGTGTTCTATCCAGGTCACCTGCAGGCAGAGGCTGAGAGCCTTCCCTGCCTGTTCTCTGGTTTGGAACATCAGCACCAGATGTTTTCCCTCACCACTCAGGGCTGCTGGCAGTGTGCAATCTCAGTCAGAAAGGTGAAAATGGGGGGAAGACAGTGGAATAGCTTCCCAAGCAGCTTGGATGGAAAGATGCTGAGAGAGGGAAGTTCCTGTCCTTTGCCAGGACAGCCCAGCCTCCTGCCAGCTCATGGCAATGAACACCTCGGCACTGCCTGGTGTTCTCAGTTTAAGCCTTTTCCCCATAAAGAATCCAAGGCAAGGAACAGCTCAGCCCCACCAAACAGCAGGAATCCCTGTGGTGCTTCTGCTCACCAGAGAGAGCCTGTTGGACACCCCAGGGAAAGGGCTGCCTTGTGTTGCACTGCTGAGGTCTCTGTCCATCTCCCTCTGAAGCTCTGCATCTCCTCTTTCCATTTGCACCCCATGAGGGACCCGTGCCCTTGGGCAGATTGCCAGCCCTGTCCCTTGTCCCTAGAGCAGGACCAGCTGCTCTGGCAGGGCCTGGGAGGGCAGCACTCCCTGCTCCCAGCAGCCAGGGCAAAGGACAGCCTGTCCTGGCCACCCCTGCCCAAACCGTCCCCTGCCAGAGCCCAGGGCTGGGCACTGAGTGCCAGGCAGGGATGGTGCCACTGCAGCACCAGAGATGCAGCACTGCTGAGAGCAGCCTGCTGTGTGCTGCTCACGTGGGCAGCAGGCTGTGGCAGCTGCCAGGTTTTCTTCAGAAGCAAAGGAAGAAAAAGAGGGATTCCATTCACATTTCAAGGTTTTATTTTCAGGGGTTTTTTGTCCATGCTGTGCTGTATCTGTCTGAGGTATTCTAGCAAAATAGAGACCTGAAGGATAATAAAAACAATGAGGAAAGTGAACCACAGAAATGCAAGGGAACAATATAGAGCTCAACTAAAAAACAAATCATGTTTTACACTTAGAAATTCCCTCTCAGGCTAACAGTTAGCCAGGAGTACTTTCAAGGAATAGGCAGAAAGAAATTAAATTAATTGCTATGACCCACAAGTACACATCATGTTGTAATTTATAGGTGACTAAAACTGGCAAACAGCACAGGGACAGCCTAATTTTCCAAGGAAACTATATAGTAGTCAGGCCTTTGATTTTGAAAATGCTTTTTATGAGTTCTGTGCCCAGGGAGCTGCATGGATTTATTTCAGAGGGTTACACAAGCCTGAAAGCCTTTAAGCTTTGGCCTGTCTCTGCCAGAGTTCTGAAAACTTCTGATTGTTTCAAAGATCCATTTTGTTAGAAATTTTTTGTATGTTTGAACTGGTTCGTACCTCTGTAAAATTTCTACTCTTCCCTCAGTTCTTTCAGGAAGAAAGGAGCAACTCCATAGGAGTCAGTGGTGCTTGTTGTAAAACCTGCCTCTCTGAAACACTGTTTTTTTGTTTTTTTTTTTAAAAAAAAAGCTGTTTTTCCAGCAGCATTGGTATTTCCTCCTCCTCCCCAAACCACCTCACCTTTTTCCAGCCATCTATTCTTTGGGCTATTATTTTAAGTCCACCAGTAACAATATTGATGTAAGTTCAGTCCAAAGTGCTTAAAATAATAGAGAACCGCAGGCGAGCCATTTGGCTCCTGCTCCGTGCTCGCTGTGGAACTGAGAGCACAAAAGCTGAGAGCTGATAATGAGCAGCCCTACGGAGAGGGATGCTGGAACACGGGGCTGTTTTTGCGGGCTGATCCCGAGTATGAGGAAGTTAATGGATGGCTTTATACTTCGGGCTCCAGGATGATGGGCTGGTATCAGGTTTTAAGGGAGGGATAATAGGCTAATTGTTCTGAACAGATAACAGCAATTTGCAGCTGGATGGGTAGAATGGGGCATTCATTCCAGAATGGTTTTACACGCGGTAAAGCAATTTTTCTTTTTTTTTTTACTCTTTATAAAGCTATTTACCAAGGAATTTAATGGATGAGAAATTAATAATTTTGAAAGAGCTGAATTTCTTAGCTGGGATATCCTACCTGCACACCTGACAGTGAATTCATCAGCTGGTTGAAAGAGCAGTTATACTCCAAATGGTCTCAGGATGCACTGTGGAGTGTTGTGTGCTGCCTGCGTTACCTGCAGAATTATCTAAAAAGAAAAATACACACATAATCAGAATGAGGAAAGAGCCCTCTTTTAATAAGAAGTATCTGTGGCCACTGCAATTGTAAAATACAGAATAACTGAAAATGAAAGTAATTTGATAACCTTGTGGCAATAAGAAGCCGGGATGGTTAATGGCTGCTGAAGCCAGCACAGGCAGCCTGAGCCCCCCTGGCACTGGCTGCAGCCTGAGCTCCCCTGCAGGCAGCCAAAAGGGGATCTCCCTGCAAGGCCAGGAGCCCAGGATAGCAATCCCCTGGAAGTGTTTGTGCCAAGGACTGTGGCTCCATTTCTGCTCTCCCACTAATGCAAAGGATAATAGAATCAGAAAGATGCAGCTCTGGAAGGGGCTCAGCAAGGCCTTTAATTGGTTTCCTGCCCGAAGGCAGAATGAAGTGTGCTCATGCTATTTCTGGTAAATGTGGGTCTAACCTGTTCTCAGAGGTCTCACTGGTGGAGCCTCTGCAGCTCAGAGCAGAGGGCAGGTGCTGGTGACACCCAGGGTGGGAAGGCAGAGGTGGAGAACCAGTTACCCAGGAGGAGCTGGGTGCAAGAGCAAGGGAATGAGATAAAAGAAGCAAAAAAAGGGAAAAATCTCAGCCATGACATCTATAAGAAAAATCTAAAGAATGTGGAGCATAGGACACAAAAGCCAGAGCAAGGCTGTTTGTCAGGAATTAATTGAGGAAACCTGGAGTTCGTACAAAAGGAAGTTAGGTAAGAGGAGGAGGACTTGTACAGCAGGAAACGTGGACTAGTGCTGGAATCCTCACACATTTTGTTATTTGATTTTTAAAATAACATTATTCTTCTTGATACCTAACCAGTGATCCTATGAAGATTCATGCAACTGAATCTCTGCAGATACCCAGAGCACAGTTCATGAATTGCTGTGATCTAGAGGGGGTTGCTGTGTCTGCTACATCCATGAATGAGGATCTCACTGTCAGCACTGACGTGTTTCCATATAAAGGTGGGAGCACATTATAGTCAAGTGTGAGAGCCTAGATACACATAAAGTTATTTCCTGGACATCTGTCAAATAATGCTGCCACTGAGAAGCTGCTAGACTATGAGGGGGAACTTCTTTCTAAGACAAAATAATGGATAGATTTTTACAAGCAATTTGCATCTGAAAAGAGTAGATCAGAACCGGATGAGGAGGGGAATGCAGAGAAAAGAGGAGAAAATGGAGGCTGAGCACTTTACATGGTATAGATTAATTTGGTGTTTGCATTAGATGACATGACATTCTCCATGCCAGGCTGGAGAGAAGTCCCAGAGGGGCATCCTCAGGACCTTCTTTAGGTGCAGAATATCTCTACAGTTCTAATGTGGTTCAGCCAGACAGGTTTATCACTTTTAGGAGAGGAGAACAGGTGTCACTCTGCAGCTCAGGTTAAACAGGGTGTCTGGGCAGGCTGTGGTGAGGATCCCTTTTGGTCTCCAAGGCTGTGCACCCCAGAAGTGCCCACTGAGTGGGTGACCCCATTCTCAGCCCATACCTGAAATGGAAATTTCCTCAGAAGAGCAAGTGCTGCTTCAGACTCTTGCATCCCACCTAAGCAGTGCCTAGGTGGCTCTGAGCAGCCATATGGCCTTTGTTAGAACAGGAGGCAGATGGAATGGGGAAGAGATTAAAGCTCCATAAAAAGAATTGGAGCTGCAGCACACAGTGTGGGGCTATTCATTATCACCAGACATATTGTCTTGACACTGATTGCATACAGGGATGAGGATCTCTACAAGGTGGGATAAATTAAACAGGTTTTACTTAGTAACGTGCTTTCCAAACACACATGTCAGCAGAAACAGAGGAGCCACCTTTTAGAGAAACCTTCTCCAAGGCCCTGTCTTAAAGGGACTGCAGCATTAGTGCAGGGCTGTGATGCACTGGAGGTGCCCTGGCTGAGACAGCCAGGACAGAAGCTTGATAATAATGCTTATCTTGATTCCAGGCAGAGAACAGAACCATCCTACATCACCAGATTCCTTCATGGTGTAATGCTTGAGCCTGGGATGGCACTGAGGAGCCCTGAGTAAGAAAGGAGGCTCTGTGTGTCCCTGAGCAGGGCTGGCTGTCCCACATGTCACAGGCTCCTGGGACAGGGCTGAGCTCTGCATGGACAGGACAATGCTGCTTCCTTGGTGCAGCTGGGCTGAGCTTCAGAAAGCCAACCTCTGGCTCAGGTGTCAGGTGTTGAATACATTATATGAGGGCAGCAGAATGACATGATTGCTCAGGAGAATATCCCTGAAATAGTAATAGTAATAATAATAATAATAATAATAATAATAATAATAATAATAATAATA
>JAHLSL010000042.1:12236098-12267382 GCA_025920805.1 Petroica traversi | reverse complement strand
GCCCCTGGAAGGACAGGCTGCCGAGGAGCCCCCGGCCGCCAAGGATGCCGCCCCGCTGCTGCCTAAGGCGGAGGACGAGGGGGACGAGGCGGCTGCGCTACCCCCTACCAGCGCCGCTGGCAGCCTGTCAGCTGCCAGCCGGGAATTCGAGGAGCGGAGAACACAGCAGGAGGACATCGAAGAGCTTGAGACCAAGGCAGTGGGCATCTCCCCGGATGGCCGCTTCCTCAAGTTTGACATCGAGATTGGAAGAGGCTCGTTCAAAACTGTGTATAAAGGACTGGATACTGAAACCACTGTGGAAGTTGCCTGGTGCGAGCTACAGGTAAAATAAGTAAATAAAAAAAATGTGAATTATCACGGCACGGTCACTCTCCCAGGTGCTAGTCATCGTGCTTGAAGGGGGTGAAACCCATCTGCTCGAGGTCTGCTTAATTTGGAAGGAGCTGCAGACCTTACCTGAGGCAGTGCTTTGGAAGAAAGGTGCATCATTTCTGTAGTCAGTTTGCCTTTTAATTATTTAAAATACTATGCCCTCTGAAGAGTCTTTTAGCTTTATCATCATAAAATGTGCTGTAGTTCTGTTTCATATCGTGCCTTGTGTTTTACGCCTCCAAAAGGTAGCTTGGAGGATTGTAAAATCACTTGTGGGCACCTTCAGGCAGACTGAGGGAAAATGGGTAAGTAAATGTCAACTTGAGCCACCCCTAATGGTTCAGAACTTGTTTAGGTGTTTTTCTTAGGAAAGAATGTGAAGACATTAATTTCACAGGTAGTGGCAGTGGATTCTTGGGAGATAGATAACTCTAAAATATACGCAAGTCATACAGTGTATTCACACCATTTAGTTTTTGCAAAGCTGTGCTTTTCATTCCACCTTCCAGGGTTCATACTTGTTAACAGGGACAAGAGAAGAAGGAAATTACCTTCTTTCTGAAAGGTTAAAAAAAAGGCCCTAAAGTTTAGGCTTTCTAGATGGCTGGTGGATGAATCTGGACTAGGCCTGCTCTTTTATGAAGCTTGCAGACTGAGCAGAGGCAGAGTTCTGCAGGAGCCCAGTATAAGGATGGCAAGAACACCTTGGTTCCCTGCGAGTCAGAGCTTGTATAACAGACCCAGGTTGCTGTGCAACAACCTGCAAAGAAGTGGGAAGAGCTTGGAGTACCAGGAGCAAATACCTGGTGTGCTGGTTTGTTTTCAACGCCTCGGTGTTAAGTTAAAAGGTTTAGTGTTTGTTTTTTAGTGTTGGGTTTTGGTGCGATTCATAGAGGGGCTCGTGTATGTCTTTATTATTGTTGGTGTTCCCATCCAGTTTAGGGCAGACAAAAGGGCATTGGGTGAAAATCCCCAAACTCTTGTAGGGTTTTTAGCCAGTCAGTGGCTCACAAGTGACTGGTTGCAGTAGCTGCACCAGAGCTTTTTCAAAAGCACTTGTAGATCTGTTCCAGTCAAGCTGAGGGAATTTATTGAAAGAGTTCTTAATTTGTACTCATATTTGCTTTTGGGTGGCTGCTGAAGCATTCTAGCAGGTTCTTGGTTCATGATGTTATTGCCATTATTCTATGCTTACTGACTGTGGAAGCAAGCTTCCAGTTTTCTTTGAGACCCTGCTCCTCCAGGCTAGCTGCACACTTGCTGTGGTGGTCTGTTTCACCATTGATTTTAAATTAAAAGTGAAATGATCAAGTGTTGGACTCTGCTGAAGCTTCACTTGTGCAGTTTGAACTGTGAGGAGATTAATAACCCATCAAAATTACATGACTTTTATTTGAAATTTTAATCTTTTCAATTTTCGAGTTCTGTGACTTTAATCTCTGAAGACTGTTTTAATCTTCACACTTACTGATCAGAAACTAATGTCAGCTTGGCATCAGTTGCTTTTCACTCTTGTTGCCTCTTGAAGTGCCTTAATCATCATCAGTACCATGTGGTCAAACTGTCTGAAGAAGCACCACCTTTGAAGGAATTTCATAAAGAAGCTCATTTTTAAAGGGCATGTTGCTGGGCTTTCAATTGATTGGTGAATGTCACGAGTAGTATTGAAATTGAGATGCTGCAAAAAGCATGAATGAAGATATTTACAAGGGGGGAAATACTTGACGTTTTGCTCGGAGGGGAACTGCATTGCAGGAGTGCCTTGTGGGTTAAGTTCAGCCTCATTCCAAAGGCTGTAGTTTTCCTCTCAGAAGGAGGCAGTACAAAGTGACAAGTTAAAAACAGCAATGTACGTTTTATTGCTGTTAAAAGTATTTGCTAAAGGAGCTTGACTCTACAGCTAGTAGAATATTTTAATATTAAAAGTCTTGTTTTGTTGTTTGTGGCTAGAAAGAAAAGGAGGAACTTACTGCTTATTGGTATGGTGGATATATCCTCCTTTATAGGAAAATATAATTGTTGACAGTTTTATATTTGTTGTACATGGTTTGTATCATAATGAAATCTGCATTCACAAAGATGGACTGGAACTTAGATGTCATTGGTTTTCCAGGATGCCATGGTTTGAGGATTGGTGAACCTTCAAAGCATAATTATTTTATTAGGGAAATGTGAATGATTTTCTTCCATGCTATGTTACAGTACCCATAGCTAACTGATGGTTACTTTTCATTATTTTGAAATAATGTTCCTCAGCAACAGGAGTTTTTTCTCTGTATTCCTACCAGCAAGTGCAGGCATCTGAGGAGTCCCGCCTCGCCATGGTCTTCTAAACAGCGCTACTGAAGATTTGTGTTGGTGTCTGGCAGAATGGCTTTATAATTCTGAATAATTCTGAATAATGCAGCTATGCCTGATTTTTCTGTATGTGCTCTGTAGCAACAAAGACCAAAACCTGATTCTATGACTATGCTTCCTTTCAAAGGAAGTTTGGGTGCTGTTTATGAAATGCAGCTTGTGTTCTGAAGTCAGTGAAACTGTGGAGGATATTGCTCATGTCCTCAAGGCTCTTGAATTGCCTTGTAATTGAATTACCCATTCTGCTTGATAAATTGAACTGTGAAGGAAGTAGAAGGGGAAGAGCTGAAATTCACTGGGTGACCTAGTGGTGTTCTTAGTATCTCCAACCAGCCAAGGTCCTGGCCAAGACTCTTTATTTTTTCTGGGTCTGTGGAAGATGAGTCAACTTTGCTGCATGTAATAAAAGCCCAACACAGGTGTGACTGATGGACTGTCCTAGTTTACTCTGTGACCTGTCCATGTGAAGCAAATGGGAACTGAATCTACTTTACAATATCCTGTGCAGGTGTTTAAATGTGAAATACCTGCCCTGCTGTGAGTGTAGTGGGGCTGAGCAGCAACTGTTGGTGCCAGTGTTCATCTTCAGTTGCTGCAAGGAAATTGTTAGTCTAGTGTTAGCCATCAAATACTTTTATTGTATATGTTCATCTCAGCTGTAGTTACTCTGAATCAAGTGTGCCTCCTACTGTTGTCAATTAGCACATCTCATAAATTGACTAAAATAGTAGTTAGGGTTACTAATTAAAGGGTTTTTAAGTAGGTAGAAGTTGACAGAAGTGATCTTTGTAAATTATGTTTGAACAGTGAGTTTGTCACCTCTGTGCAGCTCAGGTAATGTTGTTGCCCAAATGTGATGCCTTCCCCTGATGCTTTAAGCTTGCAAAGTAATGCTCTGATGGCAGAAGTAGCAAGTCACAGAGCTGGCTGCAAAAGCCAAATCTTAGTGCAGTGGTGTCATCCCTCTGAGTCCCTATGTGAGTGGTTTTAAATCAAGACTCTAATGGGCCTGCTGATTTACAGAACAGTACAGGGTGGTGCAGTCACTTGCTGGACTGCAAAAACCTATCTAGAATTATTGCTCTGGGTTATTCAAATTAGTAGCTTCTCAAATATGAACGTGTTTGAAGATGTGGAGGTAGATTGGGCTCTTTTGAAGTGTACGTTTGTCAGGCATTTGAAGCCTCACCTTTCATTGGGGCAGTGTGTTCTGTTGAAGGAAGCACGATCTATAAACTGTTATTAAGAAGTATTTGCATTGGTTGGAAGTGCATTCCTGGTGAACTGTGTGTGTTGAGAGCAGCTCTGCTGTCTGCTGTGAGCTGTACCCCTCCTGTTGCTGTGCCTGACAGAAAGGGTTTTGGGCACTCAGCTCACAGTTCATGGTGCACCTTCTTGCTCGTGTGTTTCTTTGCCATTCTCACTCTGGCTTCAGTGCAGTGTCAGGTTATTCTGCTTTGAACAAGAGCTGCTGAAGGATAAAAAGGGAACTGCAGGGCTCTCCCCAAGCAGCACAGAGTCTCCAGGGTAAGAAATGAGTTGGACAGGTGAGAGTGGTGCACAAAGTTTGTTGTACTCATTACTTTGAGAGGAAGCTGTGAATTTGGTTACCTTCAGATAGAAATGATGTGAGTGAGAGATTGGTGTAGGTTACATGTGTGCAGTTCTGTGGCAGGTGTCTAGCTACAAACCAAGTGTCCTGTACAAACACTCCAGCTTACAAATGGATTTTTCTTACATAGGCAGTGGCAATGAAAAACCAGCTGGGAACAAGCATGCCAGGAGTGAATGTGAACTGTGAGATTCTATAGTGCACTCTGGTAAAAATGATAATGCAGCTGACACTTTGTAGCAGGAAACAGTGAGGTACTAAATAATATTCCCATCTGTCAGAATTTTTCTGAGTCTAACAATGTTAACTTAGACTCACAGTGCAGGAAGTAGCTTGGATGTGATGTATAGCTTCACTTTCAGTGACACTTCAGATTTAACGATGCCTATCTTTATCTTGTAGTATTACAGCTATATTTAATAGTGATTTTTAGGTCAGCAGACAACAATGGAATGCAGTTTCTATACTCTGGAGTGTGGACTCCACTGTGGACTCACCATGATAAATACCAGCTTGCTGAAGTCAATGTGTAATTCTTAAAATTCTGTATTCTTTCTGGACTGGCAGAGCTGGGAATGTTTCAGAAGTTGCACATATGAGTCTGACAACCAAAAGAGGTCTTGTATCACATACCTGTGGCATCCTGTAGTCTTTTCCTTTTTAAAAGGGTGGTTGCATATTGCTCACTAGGAGTCCTGACTGCAGAGGTGCTGGCTCTGATGCACAAGTCTTGTAGCTACATTGAAGCAGAATGCAAAACCAGATCTAGACCTTTCTGCAGTGAGAGGCAGCTGAGGAGTGTGGACCTGGAATTCATCTGTCAAGCAGTGTTGGAAAACAATTACATTCTGTTAGTTCTGGAGAAATAGTCAACATCCTGAAACAAATACGCATTCTTTGAAAGCTCCGACTGTGGTCTAATTCTGATTATTTTAAAATGCATTTTCTGAAACTTTTACTGGAAGATCAGGTCCAAGTCTAATGTAGTGTGCTGGCTACCCTGCCTTTGCTGTGTCTCCCATCAGGGTCTTTAATGCTTTACTGGGCTGTGAGCAGTGGTGTGTGGCTGCAGCAGCAGTGTGCCTCCTGTTAGTGACTGCTTCTGGGCCAGCTGCGTCGTTGGCACAAATGTAGATTAATCAAGGTAGGTGACAATCTGTCAACATCATGCTGTCCTTATTAGCTCTTCTGTTTTCAGCTCTACAAATTCCAGAGTACTGAAAGTAAAATCTGTAAAGCTGTGAGTGTACAATGGGCTCGTGGCACTTCCAGGGTGCTGGATTTCCAACTGTGCATACGCGGGGAGCTTGAAATTTTGCACAGTAAAGTCTAAATTTTTGCTGGTTTTCTATGTCGTAGGGCAGAACAAATTACTGGTACTTACCAGCTTCAAATCTCTGATGTGGGAGTTTCTTCTTTAGCTAAAGATGAAAATCCAGCCATATTCTTGAGTGTTTGTGCTGTAATTGATACAATTGACAACTTGATAAATGACATGGGAAAGGAGCCAGACTAATTACCTGCAGAAGTATAAACAGTGGTCAGGCTCCCTCTGACTTGACAAAGGTGACCCTGAACGAGAGAAGGGAGCTTTTGAAGTACATTCTGGAGCTGCAGCTGTTAGGAGACCTCTGCTTAGGAAAATAATCTCACCTCAAAGGGATATCACTTTGGAGATGGCTGTGGTTCAATTTGTAACTGCCTGGTTGTGAGGCAATAAATATAATCGGATAAGTACATTCTGAAAATGCAGCATTTCTTATGGAAGTAAACAGGCCCTTATTTGTCAGTTTGTGTGGGTTTGAGAGGTGCAGAATTAAATCTCTTAAATGAGATTTGTTTTGGGCTGTTGTGGTTTAAAACACTTAGCTTCACAACGAAACTTTTGAGGGCTGAGGAAAAGTACCAGGTCTATAATCTTCCTTTGAAAGGGAAAAAAAACCCCACCTGATAAAAGCTCCCTGGAGACATCCTGTATAGAGTCCTTTGAGAGCTGTCTGGCTGAGTAATAAATAAAACAAGCAGTAATAGATCTGTGGTAGTCTCCATGGATGCAGTGCACGGTACAGTGCAGCTTTCAATACCTTTTGGTTAGCAACATCCCTCTGGGCCACATGTTCTTTTTCTTATTTAGTCTTTGTTGGTTTTGTTTCATGCAGCAGCGTGTTAAACATCACAGCTCTGACTGACACCCAGCTTCTCCATGCTGCTTGTGACAAAGCTGGTGCTAAGCAGTGGCAGTGGTGATGCTTCCTGTAGTGAATTTCCTGTAAAGGTTGCCAACCTGTTTTTGAGATTACTCGTTGGTTCTTTCACATCATGGTTGAGTTGAAATAAAAGTTGAGTGTTTTTCTGTTTAGTTTGTCAGTCCACATAATGGCTGTAACATCTAAGTTATAAGAAAGGTAATAAATATAATGTAAATTTGCAGGGCTCCTGCAGTTGGGCATAGGACTTTCTCTTAACTTAGCATATGTTTGTGGCTTTTGTTGGTCGTGGTGTTAATTTTTAATAGCAGATGGTAGGAAGTCACTGGTTTAGACTCTTAAGACTTCAGATAATGATACTGTGGTTTTAACTTGTTCATGATGTGTGTACACCACACTTGGAAAAACACTCTTCCAGTACACTTGGAACAGTTTGTGTTCTAAATAGCAGGATTTGTTTTGCTGAAAATTGATTTCTTGGAGTAGTTGAAGGCTTTTATCTAATATGAACCATCTGCATATCTTTTCAAATCTGTTATTTAAATTCTTGTCCAAATGAGCAAGCCCCAGTTTTTATACTGGCTTCATAAGTACTTTGTGGAAGCTGCTTACATTCCCTAGGACTGTCTTGTCGCCCTTTTTGAGACTCATTTAGGGTGTGTATTGAACCTTACATAGTGTTAGAATGTCAAGTTACTACAGATAGCCTTCTTTCTACTCCATTTCCATTTCCTCAGTGTATTTAGGACTGGTCATACCAACACTTCTCAGTGTGTGCTTTGGTTGTCCTCATTCCCTTGGGGAGAGCTGGGGGAGGTGATGAGGATTGAATCTGAGCCTCAAGTGAGGTCGTGTTTGAGAGGGAGCTTGTTCATGTGTGGAGTTGTGGGCACACCCTGCACAATACCCCTTAACTCCTGCTGCACAGGATAAACGTGGTGTTAGTAAGGGTTTGTGCTGTGCTGTCCTCTTAACCCAAATCTTTTTATCTAAAAAAGTGCTGGCAAATCTTTTTATCTAAAAAGTCAGACTAAAGTAATGGGTGGAATACAGTGACCAAAATTCAGCTTCAGTTCTCAGGAATACTTCTGAACTTCATCCCACCTGGCATTTTCACCTGGGATGGCAGGTACATTGCACATATCCAGTTTATTCTAAAGAGCTTCAAGGTTTGCTTGGGGAATTCCAAGCAGCACTGTTACTTTGCCTGGCTCACGAATAATTGAACATAGTCTAGGTGATTTTTTGGCAAAGGAAATGGCAGGCTGATAAAAATTGGACTAGTAGTGTTATGTAGTTATATCACAGCCTTGCAGGAGCTATGTGAGTACGAATATGTATCCAAAGCAGTAAGCAGTTTTTATAAGGATAGTTCATTCTGAATCACTCAGAGACAACCTGCTAAGTTTGAATTTGTCATTTTAGGTCTAAGCAGACTATTTGGGAATGCTGCCTATACACTTGGCCTCTAGAAATCATCTAGAAAGGATATGGTATACTTGATGGCCTTGTAACTGAAATATCTGTGAGCTTTCAAAGTGATGTGTCTATAACACTGGAATAAATGCGTTTTAATGTAGGTGGTGCCATTTTTTTTCGTGATCTATGTGCCCCAGAATGTGGTTCTGAAGTCACCTGGCTCATGTGTTGGGAATCAATGGGCAGCAGTTCTCAGAGTCTATTTTCAGAACAGGATCACTGTTTCAGGTGCATTTCAAATGTTGTAATTTTGCAGGACTCCTCACACGTTACCAGCAAGGTTAAAACAAAGAGGAAGCTTTGGAGACTGCCCCAGCACCCACATCACAAGGTGTGTTTGGAGCTGCAGCCCAGAGTGGTTCTGATTCTGTTGCCTTTGTTAAGCAGTCACTGACAGAACCCTTCAGTCTGTCTCTGTTGAGCTGCTCTTGCTGTCCTGCTGGAGGAAGATGGCAGACAGGGTGGGAAAGAAGCTTTGTTAGGCCTCTCACATGAGGTGGGAGTTAAATTGTTTTGCTGTAGCTGTTCTGGATCATCCCTGTCATCTGCATGCTTCAGCCCTTTCTGGTTTCAGTGCATCAGGAGTTGAAGATGGTGGGTTCTGATAGCAGATTTGGGGCTGGCAAAAGGTCGAGATGGAAAAACTCAATTATGCAACTGTGAGTTTAATGCCACTGTTCAGTAGAGTTAGAAAAGAATGGCAACACCAGTCTTTTGGTATGTAACTGGGGCAGGTCTGAAACAGCTTTGCTGAGCTAAGTGGAAGATGGTATAAAGCTGATGCCAGCAGCCATGTGCATTTTGTCTGGTTTGGGCCACTTAATGTAGTCTCATGATAGTTTAGAACTCCCCAGTTGATGGGTTTACCCAGCCCTCCTTGGACCTTTTCCTCTCCTAGGGAAGCCTTTGACTTGCTCTCCTGTCTGAGCATTGGTGGCAAGTTTGTGACCCCTCCGAATGTATTTTGACTGCTTCTACCCTGGGATAGGCTAATGACATGCAAACAATAACCCACAAATATTACTATGAAAAGCTTCATCAATCCAGGCTGGTTATCTTTAGGATCTGCAAATCTGTGAGTTTATGTGATATGCATCTGTTAGTGGCAATTCTGAACGGTTAGCAGGTTTTGCTTAAATGTTGCAAAATGTTATCATGTCTGCTTTCAAATCTGCCTCTTTTAAATGAGACTTCTATTCTAACAAATATTTTCCACCATAGAACTATTTTTGGTTTGTCTTGATCTTTATTCAGCTGCTTATGGTATGCTTTCATTTGGGAAATGTAGGTTATCTATCTGTGTAAAAATGCAAGATGCTAAGTTAATGTGCTTTGTTAGAGCTAATTTGGACTCGGTCTGCGAATCCTCCTTAAATTAAACATGTCATTATGAGGCTAAGTGTGAGTTAGAGAGTTCTTTAAGCAGTCTGTTCAGATAAGTACCATGCTATAAGAAATACTGACTGAGAAGTGATTGATTTTTTTTTTTCTTTATTTTTTTTTATATTGCCCCTCCGGATATAGACAGGCAGAGATTGACAGTATGTAGAATGGCCTTTGAGGGCAGGCTTTTTATTTGCATTTATCATGATTTGGGGTTTAGTCAGTCGTTTGCTTTGCCAGGAAGAGTATGCTGAAAGGGGAGAAACAACAGAAATGTCTGATATAAAAATAACACTTGAAGTTTAGTTTTAGAATGACTTTTTTTCTTCCTGTGGCTTTCTCTACTTCCTTTATGTGCAGCTTGAGCTTCTTTCTGCAGAGTCAAAAGCAGAAATGTATTTTAGGTTACTTGTACCAGGAGTAGTGATGGTGAGTTACATAGGGTGCATGAATTTGAAATGTTTTGCCTCTTGATGGCAACTGTGAGCCAGTGAAGGTGATGTTATGATTTCTTTTGCTGATCTCTTTATACAAGCCTGAACGTATCTGAGAGGTTCAGTATTTACCCTCAGGAGCAAAAATAAGTGAAGAGCCTCAAGGTTGCTGCTGAAGGCTTAATTGCTGTAGCACCCCAGTGTGTTGTGCATGTTCTATACCTGAAGATCTGTCACAAATTGTCTTTAATACTCATTTCCTTCAAGCATTTCAGTACAACTGAACATGACTAACTGTGTATTATGACACTTCAGACATGAAAAATAGCCAGGTGCTTTGATTTTATCTTGGGACTGTGGTTCAAAAATGGTGTTCTTCCTCCCATCTAGTATGAAATCTTATTTCTGAAAGTTGGGTGACTCACAGAAAGCCTAGCAGAACTGAAGTTTGGTTTATTGGTGTTGGAGAGTCTGAAGTCTGTTTTTACTGTTGATTTAAGTGGTTTGTTCGTAACAAAAGTTTGAGAGTTGAAAAGCATTTACAAGACAAAGATGAGGAACAACAAAAAAAAACTTGTTTCTTAGGATGTACGTGCTATTTCAAAGTTTTAGGACCAGGCAAGTTTGAAAGAGTGAGTTGATTCTGGAAATTCCATTGCTGTGAATGGTTAGTTCTTGAAAGTATCAATTTAATACTTGTACTGAAGCTTGTGAATTTCTTGCCTGCTTTTTTTTTTTCCAAAATGCTTCCCTTTAGAGTCTTAGATTAGTAATCTCTTATTGAATAAGCTACCTACTGTGGACATGCATCAGTTGGTGTTTCCTTTACAGGTTAAATATCTGTGTAACTTTCAAGAACATGTACAGTCATTTTATGGATGCATTCAGACTGAGCTGTGTAAGGCCAGCTGCCTGTAAGGTTGAGCATTTTGTTGCTATTTGTTGTGGTTTTTTTAGCATTTTGTAATAGATTGAGAATGTGCACATTTTGTCTTTGTAAAACTCCGTGACCATAATTTAAGCGTTTGCAAGAACTTTTTTGGAACTGGAGAGACATCTATCCCAAACCAGCATCTGTGGCCCAGTTAGTGGGTAGATGACTAACTGCTCCAGGAGGATTTCTGGGTCAGTTTTCTAAGATCTGTAGTTGGATTGGTCTGAAGTGTGCAGCTGAACAAGAGTGAGAAAAACTTTATAGACTTGCTGCCCCAAATGTAGAGATTTTGTGAAAATTCCCAATGTACCAAGCTAGAAATGGCTTCTGCTTGATGAACCTGTACTGTAAAACCCCATTTTTTGTTGGTCTCTGGGAGAAGGCATTCTTGGATTCTAAACCATATGAGTGATAGGGTTGTGAATTGGAAATGGGTGATTAACTGATTGGGAAGAATCTTTTAGTGCAGGAAAACTAACCCTAGTGCAAATTGTGATTGTGTCAAATGGTGAAGCAAAGAAATGGTTCCTTTTGTGAAGAAAGCTTAAGTAGATTTAGATTAGATTGGGCTAACCAAAGGAAGTAAGCCAGGATCAGCTGTGCTAAAGCAGCTGCCTGTACTTTCAACATCAGCAAAATAATTCCCCAAATTCTTTTTTGTGGAAGGCTCTGTTATTTCCTATGGCTGCAGATTGCTGGTTTGTGTTCTGAATTGTTCAGGATTGCTCTGCTGCAGTTCTGCAGTGCTTTGACCTCTGTCAGAAAACAGTTGTGGCTTCTAATGTGGCAGCTCATGAGATAATACTGAATTTCTGAGTGTGCTTGGGATGTGTGACTGCGGTGCTTTAGCATGCCCAAAACTCTGTGTTGCTCAACTTCTGCTCTTGATAACTTTTTGCAACAAACCACATGGTTTGGGTAACCGTGTACAATTTGAAGGGGTGCAACTGAGTTAAATAAAGAGCTGATAACTACCAGGTAATGACGCAACTGATAAGTGTTAACTAAGTCCGTGTGGATGACTGCAGTTCAAAAGCAGCAGGCCGTGAGTGCAGCCATGTTTTAAGTATAATTTGTCACTTAAGAGGGGTATGAAATCTGAGGAAGTTGGCATTGGAATTTAGAACGGAAAGAATGAGTTGGTTGATGATGTAGAGAACTATTTTCCACTTTCCCTTTGACTTCTGTCCTTATCTTCTCTGGCAATAATATTCAGGGAAATGGTATCTTTTGTTTCTCTTGTTCCTGTGTGGGAATGGTAATTGTTCTTGCTTCTTACCTGTTCAGGAAATATTCTCATTCCTCCCCCTCCAACAAAACAGTGTATCAGTCATTGCCAATGTCATTTTTTGCTTTATTTTCTAACCTTGGCCATCCTCCTGAATCCTCCTGTGGTCCCAGTATAAGCCATCTGGCAAAACAAGGATTTTATTTTCCCCCCCTGCCCCCTCTTACGCTCTGGAATGAAGCAGATTTGATATCTGTGTTCAGTTACCCTGTGTAAGAGAAGAATGAGCATGTTTAAAACCTGCATCTAAGCTTTGACTCCTGGAAGTGCCTCATCCAAACTTAGATTTTCCAGCTGGTAAGTCAATCTTATCCATGGAAATGTGCTTACTGTTCTCTTGGGAATTTGCTTTATATTCTTGCCTTCTCCCTTCCCCCTTCTCAAGCTAAATTTCTTTCCAGGAAGGGAAAAAAATCCATGGACGAGATTGAGCTTCAGCTGAATGGGGTGTCTCATTTCAGATATACTTCTGCAGCTACTCAAATGACCAAAACATAAGTGACAGCTGAGTTGTCTGTTTGTCATGGGTCAAGGGCAGTCCAGCTCAGCAGTTTCCCTTTCCTCTTCCCCCAGTTTTGTTTGGAAGCAGTAGTGATTGCTATTTTATATAGTCATCCTCTTGTCATAAAAACCAGATGGGAATACATCAGTTGTTTCATGTATAAATATTCAGTCCAACAGCTGTGAGTTGGGCAGGAGTCACTGGGATCACAAGTTGGTGACCAAATTGTTTGCTTAGAGGGCCATGAGCATTGCTCTAACTTGAAATAAAGCTGTCCCATGAAAATGTTAGAAATAGTCCAAGACCCAATTAAAGAAGAATGAAGATGAACAATTTAAGTGCAAAATCCTGTTTTTCAGATGAAGTTATAATTTTTTTCTAGAGTATTACAGAAGTCCTCCTAGGCTGATGAAAATGTTTTATCCACTGATCCTGCATTCAAATGACACTGTTTCTAAAGTAGCTATAGGATTCCTCTGAATTCCAAGTCTCCTTTCCTTCTGTAGTTTTGCTAGGTAGGAACATTGATCCAGAATATCATCCCCTGGTCTTTTGGCCAGTTGATAATCCTCAGTCTGTGTTTCAATGTGTATTTCTGGCAAAAAACCCTAGGTACCTGTGTGATTCTGGCTAGCAAGGAATTGAGCGTAATGAGAATTGTAATAAATATGCTTGACACTGATTATTAAGGGGGTTAACTCAATTTTGCAGGTTGCAGAGGGGGTTTTTTTTGTGCAAATAAGGCTATTTATTCCAATAATATTGAGAAAGGAGGGGTGGGGAAGTCTGCCAATGGCCATTGGCTATTTGGTTACAAAATGTCATGTGTTGCATGGGCTGCTGAGCATAATGTGAAACAAAGTGCCATAAAAAAAAAATGTTGAGTGCTAAGTCCATGACTGGAAAACCACTTTAATTGGAGAATGGGCATGGTCATTAACTTAAAATAGCTTCTCTGCAGAAAGCAATTGTAAAGCAAGATTGTAGTTCTCAACTAATGAAGACTGCAGTGTATAGGACTGAAACTGAATTAGAAAGGAAACAAAAATTTGCAGCAACTACAGAGTGTTAAGAACCATAAACAAATAGAGAAGTTGACCACGATTTAGTGAAACCACCTGTTTCTCAAACCTTGAGAGGAGTTGTGCACGTTGCTCTGAAAAGCCTTCTTGTTCAAAGGGGCAGCTAAGACATTTTTCGTGGTTAATGCTTTTAGACATCAGAACAATAAATGCAATTGTCCACACTGCTAGCTCCTAGTCT
The DNA here is from genome assembly GCA_025920805.1 of Petroica traversi. Classification (NCBI taxonomy): domain Eukaryota; kingdom Metazoa; phylum Chordata; class Aves; order Passeriformes; family Petroicidae; genus Petroica; species Petroica traversi. The sequence continues at coordinate 12,253,547 of JAHLSL010000042.1, read as the reverse complement.
CTTCTGGGCTTCAAAAAATAACCCCTTGAAACAACCCACCAAAAAAGCCAAAAAGAAAACCCCAAAATGTCTGGCTGAGTTGCTGCATAGCTGTCATTTTTGCAGCAGTATAGATCCACTTTGGCTTCCCAGTCCAGTGCATTTCAGAAATGGTTTCCAGCCTGAATTCACTAATGCAGTGCCTCTGCAATAGGAGCCCATGCAGCCACTCTAAAACAAGGGATTGCAGCTCTTCAGGTTTGGGGGTCTCGTGGGAGTTCGGGAGGCTGAAGCTGTGCTGGAGTCCTTTAGTGAGGATTTTGTGCCCTTTGGAGTGTGTGCCTTCTTCAGTGGAAAACTCCCCTTGTGTTTGAATCCATGCATTTGGCTTAGATGCCAGGAGCAGAGTGTGCTTTCCTTTGACTTACTGGTAGGGTTTGTGAATTGATTTTCACTTTTTAAAAAGTGTGCATCTGTGCTTCAGAATCACGGGGACTTCAGTTTTCCCTGCTCTCTGACTTTGTGTAAAATAACTTCTCTTGGCAGAGTTTATATTCTGATAAATGCTGGTGTTTTTCAGCTGGGTGTTGGTGTGTGATCTCTTGCTCTGGTGACAGCAAGCTAGGAAGTCTTTCAGCTGGAACCTCGTGTGAGTGGTCATTTTGCAGTTTCGTGTCAGGTTTAGTTTGAGGATCTGGAGTCCTCAGGGTGCTCTCAAAAGCAGCAAGTCCAGCATTGGCCTGGCTGTGTTCTCTGAGGTTTGAACAGTCTGTCACACACACCAGGACAGCGAAATATCTTGAGCCTTGAATGATGGCTTGTGTCAAGCAGAGATTAAGGGTCATGGTGCTGTGCACTTTGACACATCCTGGGACACATTTATCAAAGATAAGAGGGTGAGTGTCTTATTGGGGAAACAGAGCTGAATTAATTTCCCTTTTTATCAGTTCAGTTTCACTTATTGTAGGCATCTGTGGCTGCTGCTTTGTTAGCTTTGTAGTTCTTCCTAATGGTGGAAGGACAGAGGCTGATCCTACCCAGCCCCATGCCCCCACATTAGCCCAGAGTCTTTAATAGGACTGTGACTGGTGATGGTATAACTTGGAGACTCCAAAGAATTGCACTTTCATGTTGGTGAGGGTTGGTTTGTTTGTTTTTTATCCTTTCCCTGTTGTAATCCTTGTCATGATTGTTTTCTTCTGTGTTCTTAGTGATCCCTGCTGTGGCATCTATGGAAAAAAGTTTGGATGAGGAATCTTTGTTTCTGATTCAGTCTGACTAGCACTGATGATATGGTGTAAGTTAATTATGGGGAACCAGCTGATTATTCCATGGCAAGTGTGCCAGTTTCCATGAAAATAGGGATGCAGAGTAAGCTCAGGACACAAGAAGGCTTCCCAGTAGTCTGGAGAGGCACTGCAGCCACTTTCCATAGTTATTACTGGTCTGGGACAGCATTAGGCTCTCATGCCTCAGGCTGTGGCCATCAAGAGTGGTTTTCTTTGATTCTGAGGGTCAAGGAGATGATGTGCATTAAGTCTCCTACCTTGCTGTTTCGCCTTGCCTTCTCCTTAGCAGGGAACCCATCACTCTGAATCACTTGTGGTCCACTTTGGATCTTGCAGCTTTGGATAGAAAACACCTTTTGAGTTACCAAATGGTAGTTCAGAGCACAGAGCTTCACCTGCTGTTTGGAGTGTTGGGCTTTAGAAAAGGCAAACTTGGTGCATCGATGGCTTTCTGCTTTAATTCAGGAAAGGTTCTGCAGGTGAAGCAATAGTTGCTGTTAGGTGTTCTCAGTAGTTGATTCTGAAAGCATTAGAGGGGAGTGCTCTCCTGCTGGGTAACTGGCAGTCCATGCAGGGAGCTGAAGCTGCCAGAGGGAAGTGGTTCTGGCCTTCCTTGGGTGAAGTTATACGAGGAGACACCTTGCTGCCTTTTGCAGTCCCTCTGTGTGTTGCTGTCAGAAATCCTACTGCAATTTCCTGTTTGAATGTTCAGTCTGAGACTTGGTGACACTGCCTAAAATGTTGGTTAAAATTATTGATAAGCTCCATATAAGTGGATTTCTTTGTGTTACCACCCATCAGATGGCATAATTTGTCAGTTGATAATTACTTTACTTTTTCTGTGAGTATGAAAATTAGCATATTTGCCTTCCATGTTAATCCTGCAGTTAAGCTCTGTAATGGTCTGTAATTTCACAAGCTATCTTTGGAAGAAGTGTGTTGGTAATGCTCTATAATTACGTAGAGGTCATTGCTTTTTCAATTCTTTATTGCTCCACATGGGACTAATACATTAGGCAGCACCACTTCACACTGGGCTCTGCCACAAGAGCCTGTTCTCAGTTGCCCAGCTGGTGTGTACCTTCACCACCTGGGCTGCAAATTTCCAGCCAAGTGTCTGTCTTGAGCTTAATTGTTTAAGAAGCTTCAGCCAAGCTGTTACAGGTGCTTTAGAGAAAAAGCTTCCTTTACTGCAGCCACTAGCACCTTAGCTTTTTATCCTTGAGAGCTGGGAAGCCGTGTTGGGACAGGTGTGTTGTCTCTGTGCTGAGGAAGCATTTCCAAGTAAAGGGTTTTCAGAAAAACTTCAAAAGAAGTGACATTTTCTAGATTAGACTTACTTGGAAACTACCTATTTTTAAGCTCTGAAGACTTGATCCATGCTCTGGCTTGTGAATATTCTGTGTCAGCATCAATATGATGTCTTATGAAGCAGTTTATTCAACTTGCTCAATGTGTGTTGGCTTTGTTTTACAAATATATAATTACCTTTTGTACAGCATGTGCCCGTCAAACCCTCAGGATGGGAAATGTAGGGTACAAAGCTGTACAACCTAATTCAGTTCACTTGTTAGTGTTGCAACTGTTCAAGCAAGGGAATTTTCATATCCTCAGAAATGGCTTGCTTCATCATGTTGTAAGCTTCTCTGGAGAAATAGGAATTGAAGTTTTCAAGCAGAAAAGTCTTTTGTGGAACAGCAGCCTCTATTTGTGCAAGCAGCAGACTTTGCAGCTGTTAATCTCAGTAGTCTGATATGGAGAGGCAGCTTTGGTACCAATATGTGGTAATTTGTCTGAAGGAAGCATCTGTGAAAACACGCTCCTCAAATGACTTCAGTTGTAGTAAATTCAGATCTTGAAAGGCAAATTCTGTATTATTTTAAAAGCAAACGTCAGCTTTCCCATGAGCTTTGAGGGAAGAATTCTATAGAAAGAATGGAATATATAACTTTGCTTTTTACCAGATTCGGTAAAACTGTGGTTTTTAAAAATCCTTTTTTGTCTAATGTATACTAAAATATACATTTTATGTGTTTGTATATTTATGTTTATTCTTCTGGATTTTTCACATCAAACTGGACTCTTGATGTTCAAGGTTTAAGTAAAATAGGGCTACTGGCAAATAGTGTTGTTACACAGATGGCTTAGTTAGAGAAATGTTTGTGGTGTGTTATTTTTTCCTTTTTGTATGATAGATGTCGTGATTGTACAGAAGAGGGGAAGATAAAAGTCCAAAGAAATGTATATAAATGAAACAACTGCAAAATATTAACAATGTGAACGTAGCTATAATCAGAGTAGTACTTGACTACTTTTAGTTTTGTTTTAGTGTCTGAAACGTTGCATGGGAATTCCTTTTTAATTAGCTCAGAGCCTGGTCTGTGCTGTGTCTAATGTTTGCCTTTCCTGGGAAGTGAAAACTTGGAAGTGTTCTGGAAGGAGTGGCAGAAGCTCATAATAGGAAAGGGCAGTTATTCCCTGGATTGCCTGAGTGTTGTTATCTTCAGTTTTAAAAATGAAATTCTAGGTATGTAGCTATGATCTCTTCTATGGTCTTAAGATTTCACGGTGTTCTTACAGTCCCATCCCATTCCACTGCCTGTCTGAGAAAAGCATCCTGTTTCTGCAAGCCTGCCCACTGCCAGTAGATCTCTTGTGAAATCCTTATTTAGGCACAAGCATGCTGAAGTCGTTGAGATAAGAAGGGTTCATAGTGGCATAAATTTCATTTTCCACCTCGCACATGTGTGAGTAATTGTGCACGGGAGCCACTTGCCCTGAGTCAGCAGCTCAGTGTGGGGAGCGTGCTCAGCTATCTCAGTTTGCTCTGTGAGGAGCCTTCCTTTGCTCTGCAGACACAGGGCCAAGCCAGTGCTTGTGGGAACCTTCTGCAGAAGGTGTGCACCAGCTCTGGGAGAGAGGGAGATCTGAAATGGGACATTAGAAGGTCTGGGAGATCCAACATGTGCTGGAAGCACAGGAGAGATGAAAATAGCATCAGAACCCTCTGGGGCTCTGCAGGCAGAGTGCTCACGGCAGGAGCAGCAAGGGGGGGAACTGCAGCTCTTTGTTTGCAGTGCAGTCTGGATTTTATTACTTGCAGAGTGAAATCACAAGGGGGAATGTCTGCTTCTGATGGACAGATATGTTGCAACTCATTCTGAAGATGCCTGTTCATAAATTTTTCAGCCTGCTAACAGCTTTGAAGATAGGACTGTAACTCTGAGACTGTGATTCATCCATCCAGCTCCTGCTCATTGGATGGTCTGTTGGTTTTGTCCCTCTTTCACAATTCTAGGCTGTTGAGTATTGATGCTGGTGCAGTTAATTATAAATTTTAACACTTGCTGCTCTGTACTCTATTATTATTTGTTGGCCAATGAAGCCTCTTTGCAGCATCTCAGAAATACAGCAACAGCAGGTGCTTACACTTGGCCCTTGTTTTTAGTAAACAGTTGAGAGAACAAGGATTGAAGTCCTTGTCTTCCCTCTGTTTCCTTTGAAATGATTCAGTTTAAGGGGCCCAGACTAAGAAATTTGAAGATATAAATAAATCCCCCTGTGGTAATAACAAGAAAATTATCACAGAAATGTTCTGGGTTTGGAGGATTTGAAAACTCTGTAATGACACTTCCACCTTTTGATCCCCTAGGAAAAGAGGTCTTAGAATTGAGCTCCCAAAAGGTTTTCACATGGATGTCCCTCAAAAGTACTGAGATCTGTGTTTGGATCATAGCCATTCTGTGGAAAAATTATTTCACATTGTAGTGATAGGGTCTTCAGGAGGAAAAAATAAAAAGCTACCTGATAGTCTTTAAAAGGAATTGATGAGGTTTTCATCAGTATCTCTAATATTAAGCATTCAAGCATTAGAATTCTGATTGGAAAGTTTTTTAGTACTAGGATGGTTTTGGAGTTAAATTATGAAAATGTTGGAGTAGTAACAGAACTACAAAAGAATTGGTTCTCAGGTGCTTGCAGATTGCTGCTTATGTGGACATGTCCTGCCTCTACTCACATCCTGTGTGCTGGGAGTTGGACAGGAGGCTCTTATTCTGGAAATGCATGTGGCTGCTCTGCCAGACATCTGTGCAGAGGTCTATCAGTGTCCTGTCTCTGCCTGAAAAAGGGGCTTGTGTGGCCTTCCTTATCTCAGCACTGGGGAAAGAGAATTCTGTACTGGCTCCTCCTAGCAAGAGCAAGCCTGTGTACTTGTTAAAGTACTGCTTAATGGATTTCAGGCTAAAACCAGTTCCAAGCGTCCATTATCTTTATGATATTGTCTTCAGCTTAATTAAAAGGGTTTTACTGGGATGTTGTTTGGGGTTGTGTGGCAGGGCGAGGAATTTAAATTAAACAGAAATACGGAATGTCTCAAATCTCCTTACCCACTCTTATCCCCACAGAAATGTAGCTGTTGCCAGTGAAGCAAGGGATGCAGTACCAGAACAGCTTTCCTGACAAACTGCTTTCCTCTGAATTCCAGCCTCCATGGCTTTTGTTGTGCATACTTGCTGAACACACTGAGTGTGTTTCAGACAGAGCTGTTTTGCTAAAAACGTTTTCAGGTACCTTTTTGGCTAAGGGAACTTGCTCAACATTAAACATGATCACTAATTAATAGTGTTTGTATATGATGTATAGAATTTCAGATATTTCACTGTATGGATACATGATTTGAATATTTTAAATGTTTTTGTTGGTTTTTTTAAAAAGTGCTTTATTTCACAACTGAACTGGATTTTATACTGTGTGTAGAATTCTTCAGTGGGACGAAGCAGGAGGTAAATGGAAAACAAAGAAGCCTGTTCCCAGGTTGTGATGACCCATTTAAGGCAGGCCCCTGGACCATGACATGCCCAGGCATTAGAGTTTGTCTTCAAGAAATTCCTTCCAGTGTTCCTGTTCAAACAATTGAAATGAAGTGGCACCAGACCAAGGACAGACAGTATGTGACTAAAGCACAATGTAATGAGAAACAGACTTTTGGATAAGCTGTAGCAGTTGGAATAGCTGATTCATAGATAACGTGTTGAGTATCTGAGACCTTCTAGGTCATGGCTGCTCTTTGGGATATTCCAGCAGTGTTCTTTAGAAGAAACCCTTGGACTAATACAGGATAGCCTTGCCAGTGGGAGTACTCATCTGTAGTTCCCAAATTCCAAGGGGAAAAAGCCTTAACTGCTCATCTGAAACTTCCTCTAGTGCTTTTTCCTAGCTGTGTGCTTTGTCTCACTTGGGAGGTTATTCTCTTGATGCTTTGATCTCACCTGTTTGACTACACTGAATTTTAGTTGTCAGAAGCTTTTCTTGCAGGTCAATCCAACACTTAAAGGGTTTGTGTAGGTTTAGTGTTTTATTTCTCTGTCCAAGGTGTGCATGTTATTACTTTGATTCACAATACAGCAAAACCCTGCCTGTTTATATGTATTGTATCCTGTGCTGCATTAGATAATAGGAGCTGAATGGTACCTTCATCTGCATTTCAATTCCACTTTGTTTTCTCTTATATTTTAATATATTCTAAAATTATTCAGGATTGAATTGCAAAGCCAATTAAGTTTCAGGAAGCAGAATATACTTCATCATGCCAATTTTCTTATTTGTTCATCCTACCACTTGTCCACTGTCAAAAATTTGAGTGTTTTCTCTCTCCTGACTCAACTCTACTCCATTTCCTTTCTCTATGAAAGACAATATATGTATTTTAAAATTTACATATTGGTAGGTTAAAATATTAGTGTTTCATTTGGTACTGTCTGAAGTATTTGTGACTTTGTGAGTAACTTTTTAGATGCAGATCATGTGTGGTGTTAGTCAAGAAAGATGCACACAGTGTCTTGGTGGAATAAGTGTCTCTGGTGGAGATGGTGTTATTGTGAAAGTCTATAGTAAACATGCAAGTGATGCAAGAAACTGATTTCATAAGCCAACCTTCTGGGTAAGTGTGGAAGAATTATTGATGCTTCCCTTTATGAGAACCCTGAGGCAAAGATGGGCATTCTGTAGATCACAGGAAACTTAGACCAGTTACGCTTAAAAAATTGTAAAAGTGGCTCTCCAATGTGTTCCAGGACTTTAATGTTTGTGAAATGCTGGTACTAATACTGGTATTTATGGGGAGTATTTCAGAGTCCTCATGTAGAACACAAGTTTTGGTCCCCCCGTAAAACTCATTGTTTCTGGATCTCTTTAGTCTTGCCCTACAGGAGATAACTTTTTATTTCTTTTATCTTGCAAGAACATGCAGAACACCTGGCAATTATTTGTGGGTTTTTTCATGAATCCCTGAAGGATCTCTGAATGGCATGGAGTTCTCTAGTGATTATTGCAAGATTTTTTCTCTTGGCTGCCAGAGCTTGGCCTGCACTTCACATGTCACCCTGTCATAACTGATAGTAACATTTAATTTTGTAAATTAAATGAAGTACTTTTCTGGGATGTGTTTGTAGGAAAAGGAGAGGAGCTTGGAAGGGAACTCCTGTAGTGTAACCAGGGTGCAAACACAGGTGAATACCTGTGTGAAAGCCAGTGTGCTGTAGGCTGGTGGGAGTTTATTTTACAACTGGAGGAGCATGGAGGGCAGGGAAGGCTGATCTGGCACTTGTGTCTGGGCTTTATGCTGAGATTCTTGCAAGGGAGCTGCTCAGAGGCACAGGAACATTGCTGGTTGTGCTGTACCCCTACTGAGCTCACCATTAGCAAATCACTGCAGTCACCTTGCCACTTGTGTTTCCCAGCCAGCACACTGATGCAGCTTTCCAGCAAGCTGCAAAGTGCCTGTAGCCACCTTTTCCTGTTGGCCATTAGCTTTGTGAAGAACAGGAGATGAAGAATTGTAAGATGTGTTGGGTTTTCTGGATGGATTTGCCTTTCTCAGAGCAGTTAAGGGTTTACCCTGATGTTCTAGACAGGCAGCTGCTCATCAAAGGGCTCTGAGTCACACAGAAATACATGAATCAAAAAGTTACCATTGTACTTCTAATGCATTGAATTAATAAATCTGTGAGGCAACCAGAGTGGATTGTGGAGAAGGCTTTTTTTTCCCCTGAGGTATTGTCACCCCTGAGTGGAGAACTGGGTTTTCATAGTAAAATAAAACTGAGGTGATTGGATGTACCTTCCCTCTCACTGACAAAACCATCAATTCAGTGCAAAATGAGAACTGTCATGCACTTCAGAACTTTTAATGAGGCATCTGAGCCAAGTGACAAGATGGTCCAGCTGGTTAATAGCTCATCAAGAATTCTGTTCAGCCAACACTTCAATTCTCTAATAAGCTGGATGTAATAAACATAAGCCTTATTGAGAACTGCTATCAGAAAGCAGTTTATCTTCCATAGATCAAATAACAAATTTAAAGTGAAAATAAATAGAGCTCTCTGTTCATTCACTGATTATTTTTGTATAGCCCAGCATTCTGATTACTGTTCCTTAATGTTCAGCCTCTCAGGATGGATAAATTGAATAAAACTTTTTAGCCATCTTTTTTTTTTTTCCCCTTCATGCATTCTACGTAAGGAAACACAAATGCTGCCTAGAGCAACCCTAGAATAGAAATGACTGAAGCCTAAACAGTTGCTTGCCATTCTTAGTCCAGATTCCTGGGGACCTGGAAGATTCCAGAGGAGGTCATGTCTAAGCTTTAGGTTTCATATCTACTGTTTAAAATTTTTTTGCTTGCTGGTTTTCTGGAGAGCAAAGGAAAATATGTAACTGATTTGGTGAAATGTGAGTATGGCATTTAATGTACAGCTCAGTTGTAGTCATTGCTTTCTTTGCAAGTGGCATTTGGTTCAGGTTTGAGTTCAGCCTACTTGCTTTGCCTGTGTTGCTGCTGATGGGAGAGACAGGGCAAGGGAGTAGTGCAGATGTGTATTAATGTGAATATTCACACATAACACAGCTCTGGAAAGCAATGGAGACCTAGTTTGTACAGATTGGTAATGCTTCTTAAAATTATAGTGGTAACCTAAAAATCTACACTGGCTGAATTTTTTGGAAGCCGTGTGCTTGCCCCTGTCTGTCTCTGGTGAGCAGAGGCATGAGCCTTCCATCTGATATTGCCAGTGGTATCCAGAGCCTTCCATCTGATATTGCCAGTGGTATCCAGAGCCTTCCATCTGATATTGCCAGTGGTATCCAAGTGCTGTATCCTGGCTGTGTGGTCACCTTTGGCATTGCTGAAAATAAAAATTCCCACTCTGCCACTGTAACAAAAGATACACTTTGTTATTGGGACACGGACTCTTGTGACCTTACCTACAGAAGAAGCATTCTCATCTACCATTACACTGTTTTTCTGCTGTTGTGCTCCCAGTGGAGATGGTGTTGGCAGTGATGCCAGAACTTGGTGCAAGCAAGCAGAGGCTTCAGTTGTGGTACCTTTTCTGTTACCAGGAGACTCTCACTGAGGATGTCTCTTAAGTGTGGGTTAGAAGTCTATGACATTACTGCCACCAGGTGTCTTAGCTGCTGCTACTGCTGCTGTTGGCATAGGTGCTCCTGCAAATGGAAAAGCAGGAAAGTGAGGCATAGAATTCTCGGTGATGTTCTGCCCCCTTGCCCTGTGGTGGTGAGTCACAGCTTCATCAAAACAGACACAATCACAGGATAAAATGGGGAGTGGTGCTGGAATCTTTTTGTCACATACGTGGGCTGTAGTTTGCAGATATTTCCCCTTCAGTGTTAGACAAAGATGTTTTTCTTGTTTGCTGAAGCTTACTCAAGTAAAAGCTCTTTCAGGATATGTATAATTGACTTAGACTAAATGGTGACTGATAAGACTTCTATCCTTCTTTTGTTGGATCATTTAGAGTTTCATTTCCCTCACTTCCTTCCTCCTACCATCAGTTATCTGTCAGGTTATGCATCATTTGTTTCTTTATTTCTAACATTTGAGCAGCATAAGTAAAGTTGTGTACATTTGCTGTATCATGTAACTGCAACAATTCTAAGAGAAAGGACAAGAAGTACTTGTATTATTTGTGGTTTTAACAAATTCATCTTTCTATTTAGTTACTATTGTAGTCCATTGAAATGTCAGAAATGAAAGCACAGAATAGAATTATCTAATAAATTGTTTTCCTTTGCCTTCCACATAAGCAGTAGTGAAAAATTTTGAAGGCAGGTGCTTTTCACCAGGAAGCTGACAAGTAATGGGAATAATGTCTCAGTGTTTCACTTGGGTTGACTACTTGTGTATTTTCCTGAAAGCATTTTAATACCTTGTGTAAGAGGAAACCTGTAACAAATACTTACCCTTAATCAGGAACCTTAAAATATGTAGCTGTTTCAAGCCCTTTCTTTTTTATTGTGTTAGATATGTATTTTATAGTTCAGTGTTGCCTTCCTTAAGGTTATTTGCATACTCCATGAAGACTGTAGCTTATATAAAACTGGTTCTTGTGGAGGTTTGCCAAGGAGCAGTGTGAGATCGTTCTCTCAATAAGTGTTAACTTGGCCTTGCACTTTGTTTTGCTGCCTGTCAGAAGCTTTGTCTTCCATCTTTGCACTAAGATGAGCAGGACAGTGCCTGGAAAGTTCTGGGCCTCACTGAGAGGAGGACACAGAGGTGCTGGAGCATGTCAGAGGCAGGGCAGCAAACTGGCACTGGTGCAGAGCACTTAGGAGGAGTGGCTGGGGGAGCTGGGGTTTTGAGCCTGGACATGTACTTTAGAGCAGCAGCTGTTCAGCTCTATTTAATCAGCTTTTTTGTGTTCAGTGGTTTGTAGAAAGTAGAGTGGTGGAAAGATGATGTGTGCTCTTTGATCAGTTTTTGTGTCTGTTACTGTACAGGGGTGTTTTGAACAGTCCCTCTCACCTCCCTTTTATCTCTCTACCTATTCTGTAATGCTGGAAAGTATTGAGTGGTTTATGTGTTGACACAGAAAAGTAGATGCAGTACTTGTGCACTGAGACTTCCATTTCTAGGCACCAACTGTGTAATGCTGGATGATTTTTAAACTCAGTGGACTCTTTGTTGATATTTTGTTAATCTAGCTCAATGGTTGCTGTGCTCTTTTTCCCTCTTAACTGCTGGATTTTTTCAGGATGAGAACACTGCAGCCCACAAAGCCTCAGTTCCATTAACAGTGCCGAATATCAGAGCTCAGCCTCTCTAGCTTCTCCTCTGATGACCCCTCATTAACCTTGCTCAAAGGCTTGCAAAGCCTTTCTCATATGCTGCAGAAATGCACACAGAAGAACATTTGTCTGTTCTCTATGCTACTTCTTCCTCCAAATAATAGGCTGGGAGCTGCAGTGTCTTCACTCAAATTTTCAGACATTTGGAACTCTGGATAAAATGCTGCTCAGTGAAACCTCAGCACAGATAGATAATTTACCTTGGTTGTGATTCAGGCTATCTATAATTCAGCAGCACTTTGAAGTCTCTCATGGCTGTACATTTACAGATCACATCACTTGAAGACAGTTCATTGCTCCTAATTTCTCTAGTGCATGTCTGGATGAAAACTACATACTGTCGCTGTAGTCTGGTTAACCCTCCCTGCACAAAACCAAACCCACTAACTGTCCCTGCCCTGGAGCTGTGTGTCATTTCTGCACCTAGTGACAGGATGTGCAGAAAGCTAATAAAACCTGTCTGTAGCATATGGAGTGTCCAGTCTTCCTCTGCTTCCTCTTTACTGCTTTTCTTCCCGATATTGTGGAAGATAAAAGAGCTCTAAATTGTGTAGCAGCTCATCCACTGAGGGTTTTTAAAAGAAACAAAACCCAAGCAGTTAAATTGACCTGTATTGCTTATGAGCCTATTTATTTGTAGATGGAGATTATGGGAAGTTTTCTGAGTCTGGTTTGTTCTGCTGTGCATGAAGGTTCCCTGGTACTTCAGCAATGCAAATTGTACTTGATGTTAAGAAAGGGAAAATCACCTCGGAGGAGGTGGAGCAGGAGTTGGCAGATGTTGTTCCTTCTGTGTACTGGCTTGTGTTCTGCAGTTGTGTCCTGTTCACACCACAACAAGAAATGACACAACTCAGAGGGGCTGTGGAAAAGTAGGTGGGAAAACACATGAGAAATGACTCAGGAAGCTCAGTGGCTGTGTGAGTCTCCCAGTTGAAATTTAAGATTAATTTAGGTGCCAGAAATGTATTTTCTTTCCTCATGTAGATGCTGAGTAGATCGTAAGTCTTGGCTGAAGCAAATCACCAGAGGAATATAGGCAGTTTTTGGTGATGAGCTTTGTTTTTTGTCTTTTTATGGTACGATAGCTAATCTTAGAGGAGGGAAGGGAGTTGTTTTGGTTTTGGGTTGGTTTGTTTTTCATTTATGTAAGGCATGTGGGTACAGGGGTAGAAAGAGGGTGGTAACTGTGCTGCTGTACATGAAGGGCATTAGTGGAAAGGTAAACCTGTACCTGGTTTATCATAAATGCCTGAGATCCTGTTTTACATTGAAAAAATGTAAACGCCTCTGATAGCTCTTTCCTGCCCAAAACAAATCAGATGGGAAGGACCTGGGTAAATGGAAACAGCCAAGAAAAAGCTGATTGAGTGGCTCTGAGTGGAACAATCGTTTCATTTGCTGCTTGTCTCCTTTCAGGCCCCTGGCACTGCAGAACCACGAGTCACGTGCTGGGAAGCCTTGCTGTTTGTCCTGGCTTGTCAAAACAATTTAATGTAGGTGGAAAGGAATGAATGAAATGAACGGAGTAGGCTCCATGCATCTGTTTCAGTTTGTTCAGAGGGCAGCCCAGTGATTGGGGTGTGACACTCAGGTCCTCCAAGGAAGCTATCAGTTTAGGAAGAACAATGCTGTCCATTTTATAAGGTAGTTAAATCCATTTTAGGAAGCAAACTCTCCTACAGTTGGAAGCTTTGTATATTTTTAAAAATATTTGGGCTATATCTGTTCAGCACGTGCCAACTGAGCTACTACAAGAATGTGATTTGCTAATTTCTAGATTTAGGATTTTGTCTTGCCTGCCTAAGATTGCTTCATTACGGTAAAAAAAGACCAGGAGAGGAGTGTGTCCATTTTAAATTTTATTAGTGGGAATTCCAAAATGATTTGGTCTTTGAAGGATAGGGTACCAAGCTGTGTATTATTAACTGTTCTTGAAGTGCTGAATTTTAAATAAAATTATTCAAGTTTCCTAGGCTTATGGAAAACTACTTGTGTGTCTTTCTACTTCATTTAGTTTCTGGCTATTTGATTTAAAAACAAAACTTTAAAAAAATCAGCAAAACCATTAAAATTGTCTAACTAATCTTGTATTTGGTGAAACTGGAATGTTAGTCCTTGAAATGTATATTTTTGTTTTCAAATGAAAACGGCAAATACGTGTGGAAACAATCCATCTATTTCCTATTTCGATTGTGGGTTATAGGAAAAAGGCTGCAGGGGATACATATGCTCATCTGATTCACACCCAGGATAATTTAATCAGAAGGAGGGCATATTTTCCTCAATTAAAACTGCATACTCCAAAAGACTCACAAGCCCAAAGTCCTGCAAGACACACTTTTAAACTCTCACTAAATGGTGATGGGCATTTCTCTCTGCCACGGCTGTGCTGTACAGCCACTTTGTGGATTCCATGTGGTGCCAGAATACTCTTATTTCCCTGCTTATTCTGAACTATTTATACCTAACATGGCTGCTAACATCAGATCTCAGTCTCCCAAATTACATACAGTGCTCTATTTTACTTGCTTATTTCAATATTTTAGTAGCTGCAGCTGCTTAAGTTGCATTTTTGAACAAGAACAAGCATGAGGTGAAGTTGTCACTTCTGCCCATACTAACAGCTCAAAGGATGCCAAAGTGTATTTGGGATGGGCTCTATTCTAGTCTGTCTCTATGCAGCCTGGGAGATCTTGCTGTCTAATATTTTTAATTCCTTGGGTTTTGAAAGTGGACTTGTCATTTTAAATTGTATGTTGGCCTGCAGGCCAACTGTTTGCAAGTTGCATTAGAATGTAATTTGTACAGCTATAAGCAGTCACTGTGTGTTCAGATTTCATTGGTATATTTGTACAGGAGATCCAGTATTTTCCTGAATGTTAGGGCTGTGGGTTCTTGTAAAGTATATTGACAGTCTTTTGTAACCTAGCATCAGTATTCCTTCGGGAGAAGAATATAAAACCTGTCAGGGATGAGGGTGTGGGTTGTGTCCAAGGAAATGAGGGTGGGAAAAGGTAGTATGCACTGCTGCCTTAGGAAACAAGTGGCCTCTCTGTCTTTTCCTCCCAGCTCTGTTTAATGTTCCCTTTTGCTGCTGCAGTTGTGTACTGAAGGGTGCAGGGTTTCCTTGGTTGCAAAAACATAGCTGTGTTCCTGGGTGAAGGCTTTGGCCTGTGCTTTGTCCAAACTTGTCCCAGATCACTGGGGCACTGTGGCTTTGAAAGCTGTGTTGTTTAATTCATCTGTTGCTCTGTCTGGGTGGGTTTTAGTGCCAGCACTGCCATGGTGCCTGTGCTGAGCATCCCAGCTGTGTTTGCTGTGATGATGCTGCCCTGGATGTGCCCAGGGAGAGAAATGAATCACGAGTCTGCTCATTGATAACAGTGATTAGCACTGGTAGTTTCTGTTTGGGGACAGCAGTGCAGCAGCAGGGAAAACTGAATAAAGCCCTTAAAGGAGATCAGGTTACGTGGGTTAAAATGAGAATGAGGTGAAATGCACCTGCCTCGATGTTAAATGGAGGTCTGAAACTGGTTCGTAGTATTTGTAGTAGATAACTTGTTAGGGTGCACAAAATAAAGGAAGTGTCATTCAAATTTGCATCTAAAATCTTGAGTTTGGAAAAAATGAATGCAGGTGTTCATACTGACTATTTAAAAGTGATAGAAAAGTAATTGCTGCAGCCTTTTTTGTATTATGACCATACATAATAGCTGAATTAACAGGTAATGCAGTGGTTTCAAAGAGTGAACTATGTGGGTCAGGTGCAGAGGTTGAGAATACTTTATTTTGCTGTAAGAAAAGATGATACTGTGATGGAAGCACTATTACTTAGACATGTTTGTGGTCACCTGTGCCACTTGCAGCTCGCTGCTTTTCTGTCTCACAGCAGTTTGAACAATTAAGATGGAGATTTCAAACAGAACTTGTGCTGCCCTGTTCATTCTAATGAAAGGCAAGCTCTTAGATGGGTAAGACACCTCAAATGGGGCTACTAATTACATATTAAAACCCCTGCAGCACCTAAGCAGTCATGAGTGCTCAATTGGTGGAGTGTTTCTGGGAATGTGTTATATCAAAACCTGTGCAACTGTGCTGATGAAAGAATGGGAAGAGATGGTAGTGCTGATTTCTGCAGAGTGAAGAAGTTGTAGGATTTAATGCTTTTGATATCTGTAGATTAAATTAGTCATACCTAAGGATTTTGCATTTTCCTAAGAATTGTAAAAGTGAGTGTTATTCATAGACACCAATAGGAAACTGATCCCTGAGGTGGTTTCAAACTTGTGTTCAGACTTTCACCTGGGGAAATTGTACACTTCTGAAAATTGGAGCTTCACCTGGAAAAGAAGTTTGTCCGAGCCTGAAGATACTCTGTGAACCTTTTAGAAAAAGTTGATCTAAGTGAATGGTTTAGATATTACATGGTTGAATTGTATTGAGAAAACACATGACCTGTAAACAAAGGAAGAGGAATTACTATCTGGAGGACAATGGGAGTATAAAAAATCCTGTGTGTTTCTACTGCCTCCTTTTAATGGAAAAGACAATGTGAAATCAAGTGACTTAAAATTATTACTCAGATCTGACAAATCCTTGGTTATTGCTAAATAACTGTTAAAAAAATCCTTCTGACATTCTTGGCTATGAGTATATCCTGAAATATGTTTTTTTTTAAATGCAAACTGATAAGGAGCCAGTTTGTGGCAGCCAGTGTGACTGGAGTGAGCAGTGCTCTGGCCATGTTGCTAAGCTGAGAGCTCTGCAGGCACCAGGAGTGATCTCCCGAGAGGTGCTGCCTGTTCTGGTACAGCTGCTCAGAGCCCTGGTGGTGCTGATAGCCAGTGCTGGTAGGTAGCTCCACCAGGAATGCCTGCTCGTGTTCTCTCTGGCCAAAACATGGCTTTCTGTCTCTAGGGGGAGTTGTGTTTTTGTTTTTGTTGATGTGAGATTTCAGGAAACTTGCTCAATCATGAGCTTCTGCTCTTAATCAGGGAAAATGCAATTCATTCACTTGATGGTCTACAGCTACAAGAACATAGTGTACATTAACAGAGGTTTGATGCTTAACCCCCTCTATGGAGGCTGGTCCATCTGTCACCAGTGGTCTGGATAGTCATACAGGAGTAATGAAAGGTTGTTATGTACAATGTGCAAGGGAGATGCTTAAATGATCTGATTTCATTCTCAAATGCTGAAGTGCTCAGGACATTTATGTCCCCTTTTCACCCCAAGTCAGGCAACAGCTGAATTTATTAAGAGTAAAGCAGGAGGAAGCAATAAGAGCAGCTGATCTACAGACTTGCAGTTCCTAACTCTGAGAGCTATAGGATTATAAAGAACATCATATTATAAAAAGACTGTAATAGAATATGTTCAAAACAGAGTATTTGAAGGTAGTTGCAAACCAAATGGCATTTAAGACACCTGAATCTTGTGTGTACCTGTTTTCAGTTGCTGCCTCTCAATAGAGAAATAAAGCAAAGCTTTCTGATGCACCTTTTCTTTTCCATTAGGATCGGAAGCTGTCCAAGTCAGAGCGACAAAGATTTAAAGAGGAAGCTGGGATGCTGAAAGGGCTTCAGCATCCCAATATTGTCAGGTTCTATGATTCCTGGGAATCTACAGTCAAAGGAAAAAAGTGCATTGTTCTTGTGACGGAACTCATGACATCTGGAACATTGAAAACGTAAGTAAATTAAGACCTGTCAAAGCCTTTCAGTTTCATTAGCACAACAGCAGAGCACTAGAAACAGGTGATAGTTAGAAGAGATGAGAGCAGAGCCCTTTTACTGAGGATAACCAACTGTAGGAGCATTCTTGTTTAAGAGGCAGCAAGTGCACCTCGGGGTGTGCTGAAGGCTGAGCTAAGAGAGAGCTCAGGAGCTGCAGCTGCTGTGAGGGCTCAGTGGTGTGTGGGGCTGGCTGGGGCTGCTGCACTCTGCCCCAGCTGGGAGAGTCCCCTGTTCCATCCCTGTGCTGGGGATAAAGCTGCCAGCTTTGGGAAAAGGGGCTCTGCTCCTCTCTGCCAG
>JAHLSL010000042.1:12158233-12236088 GCA_025920805.1 Petroica traversi | reverse complement strand
CCAGCTTTGGGAAAAGGGGCTCTGCTCCTCTCTGCCAGAGTGTCCCCAGCTCCATCCCTGTGCTGGGAATGGGTGTCCCCAGCTCCATCCCTGTGCTGGGGACAAAGCTGCCAGCTTCGGGATAAAGAGCTCTGCTTGCTGGCTGTGCCCAGTGCCTGTTTCACCCTTGCAGACACACTCACATCCCTATGTGGAAGCAGGCTGCTGGAGCTGGAAACAGTTTGCCTGTGAATGTCTTGTGTTTTTTACCATGCTCATTGATAGCCACAAATGGACGTTCTTGAGAAGAAAAGCAGCTCTTTGGGAGCCTGGCCTGCAATTACAGGGAGGTGTTTGTCTCTGGAAATAGTACTGGATGGCTTAGGATACTACAGCATTTTTAGCTGTGTGCTCAGTGGAGACACTTCTCAGGTTGTTGAAAGGTATTTCAGATAAAATAGTAGATCTGCTGCTTCATGTGCTGTTTTCAGACAAATAATCAGTTAAAGGATTTGCAGCTCTTTGCAGATGCCTTCAAATAAAGTTGACCTAATTTTCTGCTAAATGCATAGTGTTATTTTTTCTCCCTTTTTTGCTCCTTTATTCCTCTCACAGATTTTAATATTTGGGGTGGCTTATGTGGTGTCACAAGCAAGGTGATGAAGTAATAATAGACAATTATAAAGTGGGATGTTGGTAGGAAGAAATACCTCAGACTTTCTGTCTGTGGGATTGTTTTGTACCTTAAAATAACAAAGTCTTTTTGTTTAATGCAGAAAAAAGTAATAGGCTCTTTAATAGAACATCTTTTAAACTGTGGAGTTCTGGGTGGGGCTTTCCCCCATTCTTGTACAGCTTGTGTTATATTGGTGGTTTAGTTTATTCTAGTCCACTTCACTTGAGACTTGACAGGTAAAGTGTATGGGGCATTTCAACTGTGCCTCAAGTATTTAATGTGCTTTGGCATATTCCTAGATTTACATTGTACATTTGTGTTTGTTTTTATTTGACTGTTACTTCCATAGCTTTGTTTCAGTATATTCACCTTCCCTGCATTTGATAACAGTGATGCCATTCTCATTTTGGTACTTGGGACACAGACATTGTTGTCCCTTGATGTAGAAAGGTGAAGAGAATACAAGTATGATGATACTTTAAAGGAAATTTTCTCTCTTTTTTTTCAGTATTTGTATACATTTAGATACACAAACTTAGAAATAATGTTAAATTTTGTGGAGTCATTCTTTGCAAATCCTGGCCGGGCAGTTTTCTAATTTTGTACAAGGGAAAGTTCCCAAACTTGCCTGCAGCAATAGAAAAGTTTTACAACTGACTTTTTGTGAAGAATAAGACTCCTTTCTGATATGGAATTAAAATATTGGGGGCAATGCAGCTGTCTATTTGAATTTTTAATTACACTATTAATGTAGACAACAATGCTTAATCTAACACAGGTCTCAGCCACTGGTTTTGCCTAAAGCCTGGATGAGAGTATGTGCCTAGTGTGAGTTCCTGACCCACTGGGAATGAATGTCAGCTGGCTGGTGGGCACATCCCTTCATCACCACCTCTGCTGGTGTAGTGAGGGTTGCTAGAGCTCCTTGGGCTCTGGGTAATTGTGCTTACACAAACTTAAACTGGCAACCTCCTGAGGTCTCTTCAGGCCCAGCTTATCCTGTGATACTGAAAATATACTCTAGTAGTATGGTTGTCTATTTTTATGTATTTATATGTGCTACCATTTTAAATTGCTTCCTGCATGAAGTGACATGTGGCTTCATTCAGGACAGTTTCTGGAGCAATGACACCTGCACTGCACAGTGCTGGGAGATGGCTGCACCCAGGTCCTTTGGCAGGGAGGAGCTGGCACTGGGATATCATATTTGTAACCACGAATGTCCTTAGGGGTTCCAGATGCTGAACTGAAGTGCTCCTGCCATGTGATCTTTGGAAAGGCTCAGGAGAGATGAGTGAGGGTTGTGTCAATAGCAAGAATTCAAGTGATAGCTGATGTGATTCAGAACCTCCTTCAGTATCTCCTTCCTTGGCTCTTCCCCTGCCTTTCCTTACATTCTGAGACCTGGTTTCCTCTGGAACTGTTTCAGTTGCTTTTACAGATTTATTTTCACAGCAGGATCATTGCTAGCCACTGGATTTTGCAGATCTTGTTTCGAACTGGAGAAATTAAAGTGAAAGGGATGAATACTCTCAGATTGTGTTGGAGCTGATTGAAGTGATTTCATGAGGGGTTATCTCCTGACTAAGTGGGTCTGCAGAAGAGACTGACCACTGCCATGCAATAATTGAACACAACTTGCTTTTAGTTTAAGGCAGTAGTTGCTGGACTCCATGCTGGTCACAGAATTTCCTACCAGTGTTCCTGCAGTGTGAAAGTCTTTATCTGAGACTCTGACTGGGTGACATTGCCCATACAAGAACAGAGTCATTGCTCACAGGGCATGCTAGGTCCTTTCTCTACGTGTAGTTCAGCCCACAGCTTTTCAGAAGGAACAAAACAGCTCTTCACTTCAAATTGTGTTACCCAAAGAGAGGCTGAGAGGAGACCCTGCTGGGAAGCACTCAAAAACTGTCAGAGGTTATTCACCTTGTGGCATCTCTAATCTGCTGAAGTTAAGTGATAGAATAAGATCTGAGTCTGAGGTCATGCACACTGAAAAATATTTTTAGTATGAAATTTGACTCTTCTGATAGGGGATTTCAAGGAGTGGCAAAGAAGGAACGGTTAAGGTTGGGTTGCATTCTACCTGCAGAGAGGTACAACAGGAATTCTCCACCTCAGTTACTTGTCAGAGCATTTTTAATGATTTCTCTGCCCTGTTGGTGTCTGCCCGTAGTTTTGAAGTAATTAGTACCAGTTGGATTCAGGTGATGAAGCCCTGTCCTGCTTCAGGGAGGGGATCTCTAAGGAATCCCAATTTACTTGACAACTCTGCAGGTAAATTTGAAGCAGATTTAAAATGTAATATGGAAACCTTGAATAGAGTGCTTGGACTACTCTTAAAAACAAGGAAATAGTGACTTCAGAACTCTTGCAGTTTTCCACAGCTCTGTACTTTGCTGGTATTAACATTTTGGATCTAGTGACTCACCTCTCCACCCAGTTATAATTAATCAAGGAAAAGAAGTTAAATAGATAAAGAACTGTAATTCATGACCCTTGAATTATTTGTCATTGGAGCAGTGCCTTGAAATTTAGCAATCTGACTGTCTAATTATTATTGAATGATTTTGTATGCAGAGGAGTTACCAGCTATGTACACCAAAATTTTCACATTTTTGTTTCATCATTATAGTCACCTGGCTAGAAAAAAAAGGGTAGGTTTTGGAAAGGGGAATCATCTTTAGGTCCTCTGAAGCCTTAGAATGCCCCCATAGATTTTTAAAATAGAAGGTGAAGTTTAAATTCATACGTATCTTCACTGGTTTTTTGCTTCCAAACAGCAAATGGTAGAGTTTAATCTAC
This sequence comes from Petroica traversi, assembly GCA_025920805.1. Taxonomy (NCBI): domain Eukaryota; kingdom Metazoa; phylum Chordata; class Aves; order Passeriformes; family Petroicidae; genus Petroica; species Petroica traversi. The sequence goes on along the minus strand of JAHLSL010000042.1, from coordinate 12,232,625 downwards.
TATTTGTTAGCAGAATCTGTTTAACCTGTTGTTACTCTTTTCATTAGGTATTTGAAAAGATTTAAAGTGATGAAAATTAAAGTACTGCGAAGCTGGTGCCGTCAGATACTGAAAGGCTTGCAATTTCTGCACACCCGCACTCCTCCCATCATCCACAGAGACTTGAAATGTGACAACATCTTCATTACTGGCCCCACTGGATCAGTCAAGATTGGAGACCTGGGGCTGGCCACCCTCAAACGAGCTTCTTTTGCCAAAAGTGTGATAGGTAAGCCTCTCGTGCTCTGGAGGCTGCTCAGCCACTCTGGAGATTTGGGTATTTTAAGAACTTTCCTAAAAACCATCCTTACAAAGGTACCTGGCCAAAGCCTGGGAATGTGGAGGCTTTGTGTCTTGGCTGCTGAGGGCATTCTGTGTTCCTGATGCAATGACATGTTGAAACTGTGGTTGCGCTTTTGATATTTGTGTGTTAATTAGCTATTTCAGAATATAGAGTTTTTGTCCTGCCCAACAATCTAGTGCAACATTGTTGATAAAACCACTCTTGACTACATATAAATCTTACCTTTGTGGTGCTGCTTCAAGAAATGCACAAATGCCTTTTGGTGACCAAACAACATTTTGATATTTAGTGTAGCATTAGTTCATACAGCCAAATTTTTTTTATTGTCACCAGGAGTTAATATTGAATCTCTTGCAGCTTGTGAGTAATCAGAAACTGAGGTATACCAAAGAAAGTCAATATCATATAGAAATACTTAAATAGTAACACAGACTGTGGTATCATGCCTTACTCAGGGAGTCTACAGAATGTGGATTTGTCCAAGTTAGGAGGGTGCATTGGGAAATATTGCTTTATTCTGGCTCTGTCCCTGTGTATCCATTCCTAACCTTTGTCAGAAATTGCTTTGGTGGAACTAGTGTAATTTTTCTTATGAAGTCTTGAAGAATTGGTTTTATCAGCTTTGTTTTTATAGTTGGATGGATAGACTGCAGAGAATGAAGTTTCTTTCGCTCTCAGTGTTTAGAGCTTGCTAAAATTCAGCATTACTCAACAGTCCTGTGCCAGATTCCTAGCTGGGATCAATGGTGTACACCTGTAAATTTTCTTGCAAGCTGTCGCTGAAATATTTCCTGCTTCTTAACCAGGTCAAAGTATTAATAGGGAAGAAAAGAATGGTGTCAAAAACCATAATTTCTTAAGCATATTTGTCATATCTTCAAATTTATCACTGGAAAATGACCATCTGTTACATAGTTATCTGTTAATGATTAGCCTTTGGATAAATGACTGCAATTACATTCCTTTTGGTTTAGCATGGTGAAACAAGCAATGGGCTATAGAACCATCTGTAAATTGTCTGGGATCTGGTGTCTGCAGGAAATAATTCTGTGCTTAAATTTACAAAAACCAAACTTGCACCTCTGGCTTAAAGTAAATCTGATCCTGCAATGCAGTCCCTTTGTTTGCAGAGGGGATCTGTGATGCTTCACTGGGCAATAATTTCCTGCACACTATTTAAATGGGACTTGTTGAACCTCACGCTCTATGCCTGTAACTCAATCTCTCTGTATTTCTGAGTATTTTTGACTGTAGGATGTCCCTCACTAATGCCTGTATCTGCAGTAGGCCTATAAATATACTGCAGGTGGAAGGTAAGTATATGAAGAAAAGGGCTCTGGTGAGTGGCCTTTGCAGAAAATTACCTTTTATCCTCTTTTCACGGAGATTGATGTTTGTAACAGCAGAGCTTTTCATTGCAAGGCCTTGCCCAAACCATTCTCCTTCAGCTGGAGAGCAGCAGGCAGAGACTAGCTGTGGGCTCTTACCAGTACTGCTTCTTTTGCAGCAGAGGGCACTCAGGTAATTTGTGAAACCAGCTTTAATGTGCCTCTTTTCTTGCAGGGAGAAAAGGTAAGTGCCTTGACTCTCCCTAGTATTTGGTTTGCAGCCTATGGCTAGTCTACAGTTTTCCCCTCTTCTCGTCCCCTCCCCTCCCGTTTGATTTCAGGCTAATCCAGTCTGTTCCATATTTGTATCAACTAACTTACCTAAAGCAGGAATTGCATCAGATCTTACATGCCATTGTTACTCCCTAAAGGCCTTGCAATGGAAGACTCACAGGGTGCATTGGTGCAACAGAGTCACTAAGGGTTTCCTCCCTCTTCTTTTTGCCTCCACTTTCTCTTGTCTCGCAGGTCAGCCCAGCCGCTTCCCCCTGCGGTGAGTAAGGCCAGCAGCTCTGCTCCTTTGAGCCATTTAGAGTCTGAATCGTTCTTTTAATTTAAGGTACCCCAGAGTTCATGGCCCCCGAGATGTATGAGGAGAAATATGATGAGTCCGTTGATGTGTATGCTTTTGGGATGTGCATGCTAGAGATGGCCACGTCCGAGTACCCCTATTCCGAGTGCCAAAACGCCGCGCAGATCTACCGCCGAGTGACCAGCGTAAGTGCCTGCTCCCTGCTGAGCCAGGGGCTGGGGCTGCAGGGGACAGCAGCTGGGCACACCAGGCTGTGCAGGCGTGTGGGGAAACAGCTGGAAATGGGTTATTTTGGGATGGGAGCAAAGATTACAGGCTGGTGGAACTCACACAGCATCTGTCAGGAGCGTGTAAAATGTGTGAACGGGAGTAAAATTCTGCGTGTGTTCATGCTCCTCTTGCAGCTGTAAGTGGGTATTACGTAGGGTTTAAAACATATATGAAGAAATGAGCCCCCCAAACCAAACAACAAAATTCAATAGAATAATAAGAGATTATTTTCTAAGCCACCTGGGGGGTGGTGGAAGTGGTTTTGTCTTGAGGAGGAGCTGGCAACCTTGTTCTCTGCAATAAAGCTGGATAACAGATTGGAGCACTGGCTCAGGTGCCTGCCAGTTACCTAGAATGATTTTAATAGTTTATTGAGTTCTGAGTGGCCCTTAGCTACTGAGTGTTGGGGGCACTTCTTGCAATGATGAAGTGGAAGCACTTGACAAATAGCAGGAAGCTATTCCACCCTGGTGAGTACTGGGCAAGGGGAGTGGGGGAGGCTCTGTGGGACAAAGCAAACACGGCTGAGAAGGCACTCAGGAGATCAGAGCTGCCCATCTGACCAGGCTGGGGAACATACAGACCTGCAGTGCTGGAAATGTGCAGTGTGCTGTGGCTGCTTTGCATCTGAGGCAGTGCTGGGAGCACTGGACCAGTGCAGTGAATCAAACATGTTCAGCCTTCTGACCTAAGCATTCAGAGGAATAGAGACGTGGCTGCTTGGGGAAGTGAGCACTTGCATTGGCTTTCTCAGAGCAGCTGTGCACATGTGCAAAGGAGAAAAAACCCCAGACTTACCTCTTTGTCCATAGACAAATGTGTTCCTGTTAATCCTTTCTGTGCATGTTATCTCAGAAGTTGCAGTTTGAATATACAACGTGCTTAGCTTTGGAAAAATAAAATGCTCTCTTATTCCTGGTGCCTCACACTGTAAAAGGCAGGTATAATTCCTGACTTAGAGCTGGACAAGGGTCTTCACAAGCAAGGAATTCTGAAAGAAGGCTTGGTGGCATAAGGCTATCCTTTTTTTTCAGATAAATATTGGAGGAGCACAGAAGAAGCAAAAAAGAAGGCATAAGTGGTCACTTTGGTTTTTTGCACAGATATTAGAATAAGCTTTTATATACATATATATACACACATACAGAGTTGTTTTTTGGGGTTTTTTTGCATGTTAGTGAACTTACCTGTAATTTTCTAAATAGAGTTTTAAGAACTGGGCTGGAGTCCAGTCCTACTCTGTGTGCAGCAGCATCTGATCTGGAAGCAGTTGGGATCAGTGAAAGAAAGCTACATATTGTACCAGAACAGTCTCAGTAGTACCTTTTACTGTGCTTTTGGATGTGTCTTGGACAGAGCCAAGGCAGCAAAGTTTGGATGGACATTTTTCTTAGAGCAGATGCCTCATGAGACTGTCCTGCCTGGTCCTTGAGAAGTGCAGGGCACTGGGCTGTTGGTGAGAATCAGCTGTTGAGACAGTCCCAGGCTTGGGGGTCCCCAGGTCTCACAGACCTGCCTTTTCCCTGGGCTTTGAAGTATGAAACAACTGGAAAGCTTTGTAGGGACTTGCAGCAGGGAAAGTTACCTGGAGACTTTCCAGGGTTCCACTTACCACTTGTTTATTGTGTGTGATGCTCCTTTCTCCCCTTTGGATTTGGCTGACTCTGGAAATTCTAAGTGGATGAGCAGCACTGGCAGTTTTCTGCTGTCCAACACCACCTTCTGTTCTACTCTGTTGATGGTTCACCAATCAAATTTAGTGGTTGAATTTTTTTTTCCCCTATTATTTGATTTACTGCTTGAGAGCTCTTAAGATACACTTCAACATGAAATCCAGCAAATCTTGTTTTCTTTCAGAAGGAGCAAAGGACAGGAAAGTAAAGAAAATGAAGTGTACATTTGTCTGCTTGGAAGGGCTGTGTGCCTTGAAATACTTGGGGTTGATTATTTCAGGGTAGTTGCAAAGCAGTTTGTTCAAAACAAAATCAACCACTAACAAAATGTGAAAATTTTTCAAGGAAGGCTTTCAACAAAGGCAAGACAACGTTATCAGGAAATAAAGCACAAATAGCTGGTAATGGAGGATTTGGTATTCTATAATGTGGAAGGAGACCAGTGTTATGAAAGTGAAATAAAATCCTCTGGCATTCTTTTTACCACTCCGTGAAAGCTCTGAACCAATGTGAAAAAGAGTCAGGTAGTTTTTTGCCCTTGTCATTTCTTCTCTGTTTAAGAATATAAGATTTTCTTTGGTTTCATTTGAGAAGTTGAGACCATGTGTGCAGTTGTGGGTGAGTAGAGGCAGAAACCCTTCCTGCACGGGTGACTGCAGCAGTGCTCACAGCACTTCTCCTAATGCATGTTGGAAGGGGTGTGTTTTGTGGAAGATGATTTGCATCTCCATTCCAGCCCCTTTGTGGCTGCCTCCCTGGGTATGTTTGGGGATATTTTGAGGTAGCAGCTACAGTCCTGCAGTGCCTTAAATTGAAAGGATTGCTTTGTCTAGGTGCTTACACAGAGAGCAGAAGGAATGGTCTGCTCTGAAAGTCATGACAGATGGGAGCTTAAAAACCACTGAAACCCCAAAGGCAGTAAGATCCAAATGTCAGCCCCTCACTGCAGGCCATATCTATTTGAATTAATTCATTTCCCTCACCCTCTTTGCAGTAACTCTTAGGCTTAGGAAAAAGCCAAGTTGCTGTTGCTTAGAAGAGACTCCTGTAAAAGTGTCTTCAAGCCCAGGGTGTCCTCTCAGAACCTCTTGGTAACACTGGCTGATGTTCTTTTCTCCCAGTTTGGGTGCATTGGCCTCTTCTTTAGGGGGCCTTTGCTGCCTTGCACTTTGATCTGATACCTCTGTGATAAGGGTGGCTCCAGCTGCTGCCAGACACTGCAGCCTGGCCTTGGGGTGTCTGCCAGCACTGCTCAGGATACTTGGTCCTGTTCTGCTCTTTGGTTCAGGGTCTTTCCTCACACTTGGAAGCAGATTTTTGTTAAAATAATACACTTTGGCCAGCAAAGATCTAGAATTTGGATCTAAAGGCTGAAGTGCCTCTCACAGATGAGACATTTTCTGGCCCAGGCAGTAATTGTTGCTTCACATCTTGGACCATGGCATTGCTGCATGAGCCTGCTGTTCCCAGGATGCCTCTTTGTAGGGTCTGCATTGTCTCACTGGGAAGTTCCTGCATGTCCTTAAAACAGTCCTAGGATAAAGTTCTTGAATTTCTCTGCCCAAGAAACACAAGTGCAATGAAATTGTTCTGGCTCACTTTATCTAAAAGAATTTTTTTAACAGAACAATCTGGGTCTATGCCTGGCTTAAAAACAGCTGTACAGAATTTGTAGGGCCCAAGGTGTTATGCTGAACTTTTTCACCATTCTGGTGAGGAAATGAGCAGTTTGGCACAGAATCTTGCCCTCTGTGTTTCCCATCCTTCAGCATACTCAGTCCAGCTCCTTCAGAAAGGAGAAACATCTGCATGGCTTGTCACTCGAGCATGAAGGAGCCCAGCCTTGCTCTCTGTTTTCATTAAATCACAGCATTGCAATTTTGTCTCATAAGCCTCTTTTTCTTTATTGAAGCCATCCTCGACTGTTCTTTGGAAATGGCTCCAAATAAATTAGTAGTCACTGCTTAAAGAAATTGCAGCTCTCTGGAATTTTACCTTCCTGTGGGATGGGGAGGTCTCTGAGGTTTAAGCAGTTTTCTCCTCACCTGGGACTGGATGCATGCAGAGAGTATTTACTGATGCCTGCTTGGGCTCAGAAAAGAAATTATCTCAGCCTGCAGTAATAGATAACAGGCTGCACTATCGTTCAAGTCGTGTTTGCTGCTCCTTTGGTTTAGTTTTTCTCCTCTGCCCTCTTGTGCAGGCACACCTGCCCGTGTGGTATGCTACTGGATTTGGGAATGGATCCCCCCTTCTTTTGTTTTTTACAATTCTGCTCTGTGTCCAAGTAATGCAGAGAGTTACAATGCAAAATGTAGTCAAGATACATAATTCTGTTAAGTACTTGGTTGCATTAAAAAAAAAGGGGGAGAGTTTAAGATCTTGGTAAAATTCAGGAAGGTTTCCCTGTCTGACTTAGTTCTTAGGAGACTGGTGTGTTTTCCTTGACCTGTTCCATGCTTATTGGCATTGAACAGTTTGTCACTGGAGATATTTAAAATGGGCTACACGTGCATTTAAATGGAAAAAGATATTTATAGAACAGACATCTTAAGCATGATTTCTTAATTTAGTCTGTTTGGGAATCAATGCAGTGAAGGCATAACTAACTGCAGCAACTTCAGCTGCTTTGCCTCAGCCCTGGTGGGACCACAGAAACCCAAGCTGTTGCTTCAAAATCTAGATCTCAAAACTTGGATGTCTCAAGGCTTAAATTTGTTAGGTGATTGACTAGTCCCAGGACTAGTAAAAAGACAATTATTATGTTTAGTATGCACATTTTTCTCCTTATTGTCTATCTACCACTAACATAAAAATCCAAATATGTTCATTACAAAAAAGTCAGTTTCAAATGTATTAATCATCTGAGTATGAGCAGAAAACTCCCTCTTGCTTCCCTCCACCCCCCACGATATAAACTTACCTTCTGCATTCTCCTGATGCTCTTGTGCTCTGTACTTGATTTTCTCCACGCTTACTTTGACAAAGAGAAGTTTTGCATTTGTCCTTTCCTTCACCAAAAGTCCAGACTCCTCTCTCTAAATATGGCTGCTTCCTGAGCTGGCCTTAAGAGGAGAAGAGGGAAAAAAACCCCAGCATTTTGACTTAAAAAAAAAAAGGTTGTCCTGTACTAAAATGTTCCACAGTGGGCATAACTTTATTCTTCTCTGTTCTCCAGAGCTTAAAAAAGGGCCTAAGGGAATAAGGCACATAATGAGTAACCTGAGCAGGCAGTGGCCAACTGGTTTAAAACCCTTTAATTTCCATAACTGGTGGGAGCTGGAACTCACTGGTCAGGGTGAAGGTCATTCTCTTTGCTGGAAAAAAGGCAGTTACAGTACAGAAAAAGTACTGGAATTTGGTTGGTTGAGATCAAATGAATCTTTTCTTTAGTGTCTTTAAAGTTGGGCATCATAACTGTCTGGACCAGTCAACTGCTTCATTTTCACTAGAGATGCAGTGGGCAAAGTATTCCAGCTCTTGCTTCTTCTTCCTGAGGAGCCTTAAAAGCAAATAAAAAATGTTGAACCTTTAGATCTATGATTAATTTTACTTGCTGTGCTTAATGAGTGATGATTAATTTCCTCTTCTACTTCCTGGAAGCAATAAATAGCATTTTTTAGACATGAATAAACTGTTTTCTTTACCTTGAATGACTTGATTTCTTGACCTGGTTTAGATAGATATAGAGATCTTTCCTATCAGCCTTTCTAATGAGAAAAGCATTTGAAAAAATTCAGTGGAAAAGTAGAGGAGGAAACCCTGCAACAGAGAAAGTAGTGTATTGTGAAAGCAGCTACTAAAGGCCACAAACCTTCAGCCAAGCACAGGAACCAGATGAATTGTAAGAAAGGACAAACTCTTGTGTTCATTCAAAGAAGAAACTTCTGGCAGTTAAGTATGAAATGTAAAAAAAAAATGCACACATAGTGCAACTCCTTTGCCTCACCCTGACTGAACTAAAGAATGCTTAAACTTGCAGCACTTGCCTCTTGTAGCTGTTAGTTCAGTTAAAGAATTGTGCTGTAGCAGCTTTAGGAGTGCAGAACCTTCCTGTGTGGGGATTCAGTCACTGACTCATCAGTTCAGAAATGTAGAGCCTTGGAAGTGGAAGGTGGGAATTGAAGGATTTGAAGCATTAATATCTTAAGCAGCCCTGCGTGTTACTTTGGCAGTCCTCTTTAACAAATGACAGTGATCCCAGTGAGGAAATCAGTGATCACTTGAGCCTGTGTGTCAGGCAGCAAAGGTGATGGAGGGACTGGAGGATCTCTCCCCAGGACAGGCTGAGGAGCTGGGGCTGTTCAGCTCAAAGAGAGAAGCTCAGAGGGAACCTTATCCATGCCTGGGTACCTGAAGGGAGGTGTCAGAGGATGGAATTATTTTCTAAAAGTAACTCACTGTTAAGCATCAAAACCTTTAAGATTACAGTTAAATTTTTTTTGGTCAATATTGACGTGAAACAACCTTGATTTGGTAAAGGGAGTTCTTTCTTTTTTATGTTTCTCATTGGTGAGCTTGGGTTGTGTCTTTTGGCAGTTTTGAACAGGATATGATTTTAAGATTATCAGGAATGGAAAGGAGTGGAGGATTGTGAGCATTGGTTCGGTTGCATAAAATCAAGGTGTAATTTAAGTTCTGAAATGTAGTAGTTGTAATGCAGAGTTTCTAAATGTATTTTTAGAAACGTAAATAAGTTCACAGAGTATAGGCTAACCAATATATCTTTAAAAATTTGACAAGTTTCAAATGTTTCTTTTAAGGATCAGATCTCTTAAAACTCTGATCCTGGTATTTAGTGTTCTGTCCTGCACTGACATCCATTCAGTCCTTAGATTAACTGAGGGTAATTTAACAAGAGATGGGAAGGTGGCTCTTAGGAATGGGGTGGGATAGGTGTTTTTGAAATGCCAGGCTCTGCAGTGTGGTGAGAGCAGTTCCAGTTCTGTGACTGGTGAATCCCTGAAGGATTACTGTGGGGACTGCTAGTTCTGTGTTATCTGTCCTGTAGTGCCACTGGTTAAAAATACTGCCCTGAAGAATGCACAGGCTGCTATTTCTTGTCCTGCCAGCTGTGCTGCCATAGTTGCAGGGGTAGGAATGAGATGACTCCAGGAGAGCCTTCACTCCTATTAGAATAAGTCTGAAAATAAGAGGCATGGTGACTTTTGGTGCATTGTTAGAATTGTGCACTATTTTTGATGTTTGCAGCATTACCTTAGGCCTTTTAAGCAGATAATCTATTCTAAAGGCTACTTCTGGTACCAAATGGGTTTTGTGGCCCTTGTTGCATCATTTTTTAAATTCAGTTTGAAGTCTAGTGGAACTAATCTGTGCCTTTTGAGTTACTGTACGTGAACTTAAAAATGAGTGCAAAACGATGATTTTCTACCAGAGTGGGAGCAGTTTAAAGCAGAGAATGCAACTAATACATTTTTATTTTTCAGAAACATGTTTTCCATACTGAAAATAGAAGGCAAACACTTCTAGTATTGTGTCACTGTGGCATTTCTAAATTTATAGAACTGAAATGTGTGTCTAGGCATGTCTGGTTTTGGTTTTTTTTTTTTTTTGAAAGCCATTTCCAAGCTGAAGTCCCAGCAAAGCAAAGGGTCATTGAGCCAGCTCAAGGTGTTCATATTTTAGTGGCAGCATCCCTGCTCCTGAGAGTGAGGCTCAAGAGCTGTGCATGACAGATGCAGCTGATCTTACCTTTATGCTTTTGTGCAAGAGTAGAACTCTTAATTTCCCCTCTATTTGTCCAGTCAAAACCTCTGTCCTCCTACTGTGGATTTCTAAACAAGGCCCTTTTCACTGTTACCTTCACCAATATATTAATTGTTTGCCATCTGCATACTAAGAAACTGTGTCCTGGTTACAAAATTTCTCTTCTAGACCTTGATTACTTTCTTCTGTACATTGGGATTGCTGCAATTACAGTAGGTGTTGTCTTTAATTAATCAGTTCTTTTAAAACTGAAACAATGTTCTTAGCTCCAGAGTCTTTGGGTTTCTGAAATGGGCTGATACTTTATTCACCTGCTGGTTCTGAAGAGCAGTGGACTTTGATGTCTAAAATAAAAACTTCACTGTTGTGTGGGCTGGGTCACTTGTCAGTGGGGCAGCTCTGAGCCATAAGTGCATATTCTGCAGGAGTACACAGCATTTCTGTATTATCACAAATACACTGGGGTTTAACTTTAGTCACTGCCTTTTGCTTGGGAGTGCTGGAAAGGATTGCAGCCGTGGTTTCTAGGAAGAGCTGTGATTAGTTCCTGTTCAAACTTAAGCGTGTGGGAGCAAAGCAGCAGAACTGTAACCTGCTACAGCAGCCTTGAAAGGCTTTGAATGTGTAACATCTCTGGTTTCAGTAGGTGAAGCTCAGTATTGAGGCACTGCCAGAGAGGTTGGTTGGGCAGTGTCAGTGCCCTCCAGCTCCTGGGCTTGGAGATCACCTGCAGGATGTGTGTGAAGGTGACAGTGAGCAGTGATTGCTGATGGAATGAGTCTGTTTTATTCACTGGAACTTCTCTCATGCAAATTTAACTTTAGGAAGAAGCAGTTAGTTGGAGTGTGTCAATCAAAATACAGATACACCTTGTGTGTACAAGAGCTTTAATTCTGTATGTCTGGCAGTTTGTTCTTGTGATTGACCTCAATATTTTTTTTGTTAATACCTGAAATTTTTTTTGAGGTTAGGTGATAAACTGAAGAGGAAGAGTTTCCAAATTGTGATCAGTGAGGTACCAGCCAGCAGGCCTGGCTGTATAAATCCTGCAGTGTTGCCATTGTCTTTTCAGTGTCATTCTGAGCTCTGGGCACACACTTACTGTTTGTTTGGGAAGAGCTGAGGATCAGGAGACTCAAACAACGTACACACCTGCACTGCAGGGAGGAAAGGCCAGTTGGCTCAGGTGCTTCAGTGCACAGAGCTCTCAGACAGCTGAGATGGGGCTGTTGGCCTGGATGTGGTAGCTCTGTCAGGGTCTGGTGTTGTGTTCACAGCGTGCAGTGGTTGTTTTTGACCAGAGGAGAAGACAGTGAGCCTGTCCTGGCCTGAGCAGAGCCCCATGAGCTGGCTCTGCCTCACCAAAGCTTTCATCTGCTTCCAGTGCTTGTATTGCAGTAATGCTGTTTACTCTGCTGGGATACTGATCTGCTGCAGAGCTTATTCTGCAGGATTTACCAATTTAATTCTTGGCAGAATTATCAATTGTCCAGAATTAATTGCTATGAAAACACTGACACCAGTGAAACGAAGTTTTTACTTCTGTTTAATGTGTTGCATTTCAATTTTCTTTATTAAATAAAACTACTCTGGTTTGTTTTTTAACCAGAAAAAGAAAATCCATCCTCTGTAGGGAAGCCATGTTTCTCTTGAACTGAGTAAATCCTAAACTGAAGTCTTTCTTTTCATAGTATGTGTTCATTTGAACTGGGGTGAATATCAAACAGCTTCAGGTGCATCCTGCGTGCAGTAAGGAAAGAACTCAATCTGAAAGATTGCTCCTGGAACAGGCAGTAAGATTAAGATGGAGCATTAGAGTTGGTGAAATGGTTAAACATTTTTGAGGGCTGGGTAAGTAATAATTGCAGGTAGTGAAATGTAGGAGATCACGAGGTAAACCAATTTAAAGGCTATATATGCCATTGCCTGAGGGCTTTTGGGGACTGGGGGAAAGAGGTCGCATCTCTTTTTCCACTGCAGTCATTCTCTCTAAATTCCTGAATTAATGGTTTGTGGCAGCCTGGGACTGGCTCAAACTAGAATGGTAACAACTTAGCAGAAAGGAAATGTAGACACTTTAATTACTTTGTTTGTGTGATTTGACTTTGCTGCTGGTGCTGTTTGCTTCTGGGCTGCAGTGTTAGAACATTTTGTTTGAGAAGATTAATCAATGACTGTAGAATTCTTCTCAGGCTTTTAGGGTTACAGCATCTTTGAAAAGAGCCAAGCAGGAGTTGTGGTTAGACTGGGACAGGTAGAGCTGACTTGTCAGAAGCTGAAATGTTTAATGTTCTTTGCAGGTCATGCCATGTACTCCAGAAAAGTGTGGCCTTAATTAAGTGTGAGAACGTTGCTTTTGCAACAATGATGGTGTATACTATAAAAACACTTCTGGTATAATGGTGGTATAATTGAGGAACTGAGTATCTTATTTTGGGTGAAAAGTGAACTTGATAATTCTAAATTGAATTTTATCACAGTTCATCAACGCTAGTTTGTCAAAACTAGTTTAAAGATACTGTTTCATCTTTAAAACGGTATATGTGATCTTTCTTAGCATTGCTCCTTATGTCCTTACAACAAAAAACCTCAAACTGTGAAGCTATGGACAGCTCATTTTATTAATAAATGGGTTTTACAATGGTTGCATGGAAATAGGTATGAGAAGAAAAAACCAAACTTTAGGGTGAGGTCTGGAATCCAGCAAGAGGTACTGGAAAATAAAACTCCAGATTATTTGTGCACGTGTGGCATAAGCCAAGCAATAATGCAGCTTTCTAACCTTGTCCAGCAGTTTACAAATCACCCTCAAATCTGTGCCCTTACACTGAGGGAAAAGGAACACAGATGTTGCTGCTGGTAGCAAAACGCATTATCTTAGTGCTGCCTTGTGCGAGTTAGCACTGAATTGCAGCGAGCTGTGTGTGCTCTGTAGCTCAGGGCAGGGAAAGCAGAGCCAGCAGCTGCTTCATCCCTGCTCAGCACTGGTGAGAGCAGCCTTGGTGTGAGCCCAGGGGAGCTGGGAGGGAACGGCAGAGCAGCCTTGGTGTGAGCCCAGGGGAGCTGGGAGGGAACGGCAGAGCAGCCTTGGTGTGAGCCCAGGGGAGCTGGGAGGGAACGGCAGAGCAGCCTTGGTGTGAGCCCAGGGAGCTGGGAGGGAACGGCAGAGCAGCCTTGGTGTGAGCCCAGGGGAGCTGGGAGGGAACGGCAGAGCAGCGGGGAGGGCGGGGACACGGCGAGTAAAGGGTCCGGTCCTCTGCTGTCCCCTCTGCCTCCTCTCCAGCTGCTGGGACACGCTTACCTGCTGCTGCATCCATTCTTCTGCTCAGTGTGCCAGGGCTAAAGCAGACATTGAGCTCGGGTCTCCGCAGCCCCATGCACTGGACTTGGAAAGCAGCAGGAGGTGTGAAGGAGGCAGCCATGCTCCCTGCTAGCCTGGATGTGTGCTTCCCCTCCGCTGTGCGCTAAGAGCACAGCCCGGGGTCCTGTGGGAACACACCTCGCTGCCTCTGAGCTCTCTGTGCCTCTTTTCCTCATGGATTTCACTAAAAGGGACATCTGTCCCATTTTTGTGATTGTTAATTCCCACTGTTGCTGCTCTCACAGGGATTGTGCCAAAGAGGTGAGTGAGAATTTCTGCTCTGTCAAGTGCCTGTAGCCACGGGAAAGGGCTTTGGAGGTGAATGAGAGTTCTCTGCAAATCTGCTGAACTGCTTTGCATTTGCTTAGCTTGAGCCTTAAGCTTTTAAACTTGACTTTGCTTTTCCTCCTGTGGTTTTTAAAGTGTAAATTAAAATCCTGACCAGCAAGGCAGGAACAACATTTGATTCTGCTGTTTTCCACCTGTGTTTCTGTTCCAAATCTAAGTATTTTTTCTTCCGTTTCAAATGTCTGAGGGTATGTAACACTTCATCTGCCTTCGTTTTGATTTGTTGTAGAAGTTACACAGCATTGATTGTACCTTCTCTAATGAAGTAAATGATATTTTCAGAATCTTTTGCATTAGAACAAGATGTTAAACTACTGACTTAGTATTTTGTTAGATCACTAGATTACCATGTGTTTCTAGATGAAAATTGTGAAGAAGAGTTCTGGATAGCTTATACTTCAGGGTTTCAAAGTTTCCTGGAAAATGTAGTGTTTTTTAGAATAGCTAGCTTACCTTTAGTTGATCAAATAACTGTATATGATGAATTTTGGAATGTGCTTTTTATCACCTGGTTAAAATCTGGTAAAATCACAAACTTTATCACATCTAAGATAAGTGAAATACAAAGTCTTTCTTGTGCTTAACATGCAAATTGTGAGCTTTTAGTTTTGTATCTGTGGCTACTTACATAAATATCCATCTTTTAGAGGTATTCTAAAAATCCAGGTGTTCAGTGGTTTTCATGTGAAATTGGTGCTTCTTTCAAAATAAGCAGTTGTGCCCTGACTGTCCTTCTGTAAGCCTGAGAGCTTGTGCAGCAGTGTAGGGAACTTCAGCCCACTGGAAGCTGCTGCAGCCTTTTTGGGTTGGATTTGTTTCAAGTCTGGTGCACGCTGTGATTTGGTTCATTATGCAACTGAATAAATGTGTTTGCTGGCAGAAGAAAGGAAATTACACGGCTGTGGGAATGGGAAATGGAGAAAAGGAGGCTGTTGCTGTCACCAGCACTGCCAGTTTGTGCTATTTCTGAACACTAGCTTGAGAAAACATTGATTTCATGAGTGCCTGTTATACCTGTCTACACTTTTTTTCCCCCTTTGCAAGACCTCTTCCTGCTGTATCTTTAGCAGACTCAGAAATAATGCTGGTGGGATTTCAGTTCTTAGTCTACTGTCCTGTTTCCCAGGGCAGTTCATTAAGATTTGAGCTGTCCTGTGGTGGTTCTTAGAGGTTTGGGAGAGGCTCTCAGGAATGTGACCATTTTGAGTGTGGTAAAAGCAGGAAACCCTGGCTGGCTTAATGTTTCCTTGAGTGCCTTTGGGTTCAGAAGCTGCTGGAGGTGTGCTTGGCTGCCCAGCTCCTGCTCTCTGAAGAGGACATCAAGGTTATGTGGATTTTGGGGCCTGGCCTCCCTTGGGTTTCTGTGTGATGGCAGATTAAGGTTGTAGGCAGCTCTGGGTAGAAAAGAGTTCACTGATTTATTGATTTTTAAAATCATTTATAGTACCCTCATCTTGTTGTGTAAAATACTCAACACTTGCATTAGTGCTTGGAGGAGAGAACAATAGGGTTTGAAAAGCTGATGAACTTCAGTATCTGGGAGAGCTTGTGCAGAGCTGGAGAGGAGGCTTAGGTAGCCTCTCTCAAGGACTGTGGAGCAAGGTGAGAAACAGGGAGCTGCTTGAACACAGAATCCTGTGTTGCTGTTAGGCCCCAGTGTGGTGCTCTCCCAGGTTTTCTGAGGAGCAGTTGGAACACAGAAGCTCTGCTGGAGGAGGCTGGCAGGAGCTTCACTGTTCAACTGAACTCCTGGTTAGGAACTCACCAAATGGGATATTGTAAAATGGTCCCTTTGGAAGGGCCTGAAGATTTTGGGCAAGTGTTTAATTTCTTTTCAAGAGTGAGAAATGCAGGGTAGCAGGCTGAGTTACTGATTTAAAAATCTATCCTTAGCTTTAACTTTTCAGGCTGTGTGCAAGAGCAGAGCATGTGGTACAATAATTAACAAGAAAAATCATATCCCGGCTTCATTATGCTGATATTTTTCTGTATCAGTTGTCCTCCTCATGTTAGCTTTTAGTTTTCTGCAATGAGATTGTCACAGATCTGACATCATCCTTCTGCTGCCACAGTGTAAATGAATGTCAGTGCAGGCTGCCATGTCTGGGGCTTGAGCTGTTTGGGAGACTTGCACGTGTTAAACCTGGGTAAATCCAGGTGGGAATACATGCAGTAAGCAGTTCAGTAAGGTTATTGCACAGGTTATATGTGCATGTTACACAGCAGAGTATTTAGTTATATATAGAAATATCTATACTCCACATATGAACCTTAGCTGCTGGGGACATTTTTGGCATGGTCATGATGAAAGGTGAGCATCTTTGACAAGTCAGCTCTGTGAGCAGAGTTCCATAAATCCCCTTAGAGTGCAGGGCTCTCTCCTGCTTGGAGGCTGCAGGTTTGTGATAAGGCCTGGTTACAGTCTTGAACTGACCCATCCAGACTTTGGTGTGGTGTTTCATCACCTGAGGTATTGATTTGCTTAAGGCTCAGTAGTCAGCAAAGCTTCTGAAAGCATTCAGCTGATGTTCCCTGACACCCTTGTTTCAGTGCTTATTCTGGTCACACTGTAGTCTGCAGTTCTGTAATTTCAATTGCTAGAGTTTCACAAGGGCAAACTTTAGACCAAAGAAATAGATAACCTTCCTGTTACGAGAGCATACTGGTTTTATCAAATAAATTGTTTCCTTTCTGTGGTGTGGGGGTTTTGTGTTGGCCTGGTTTTTTTCCTTTTAAGAACTCTGAGTACAGGGTCAGTAGTTGCAAAGACCTGGGGTTCAGACTCAAACCTTTCTGGGTCAAGGCTTGTTTCCTGCTCACAGTAGAGGAATGGGAAGGATCATGTCGTGATGTCACCAATATTTTGTAGGATATTGGAGAATTAGGGCAGGAATCACAATGCTTGTACTGCTACTTCATTTATTTCTGTACTTCAGAGCTATGGTTTTCAGTTTGTGTTGTCATTTACGAGTGACACAGGGTCAGATGTATCAGGTGTATAATTTCAGGATGGTTCAGCTTGAAAACTCCAACTCTGTTCAAATATTTGAGCATGTCTTCACTCTGATTCTGCTGTCTTAAATACAGAGTTTGAAACTAAAGGCTGAATCAAGTAAAACTGGTGCCAGATTTTGTTGTGGTGAACAATTGCCCCCCAAAACACAGCTTTAGGCTACAATTAAGTGATGAAGCTTGGCTCTCTGCCTAAAATGTTTTGCAGAATTCCCAGATGGTCACATCTCGTGGCATTTTTGTTTTACTGCTTTGGGGGGGTTGATCTTGTTTAGATTTTGTGTTGCTTTCCCCCATGGCTTTAGTGTGTATTGAGAAAGGGTTGCTGTGTGTTGTGGAAGGGCTTTTGTGCAGGCTGTACTGCTGAGCTCCTGTCCCTGAGCTCACAGCAGCAGTGGTGCAGGAGTGTGCTTTGGGGGAGAGCTAAGGTACAGGAAGGTTTGGGGGGTTTTGGTTTGGTTTTAACACTGGACAATTATCCAGTCAAATCATCCTAGGCTAAGGTTTGTCCTGTAAAAAAAATCACTTCATGTAATGGCAGGTTGGAAACATTCTGGGAAGCAGCAGAATGCTTTGAGGAGCGTTAAATGAATCCTGTGGTTTCCTGCATTAGTGTCACACAGGAACCATTTCCTTCCATTCTCATCCAGTCTGTATTTCCCTCCAAGCAGCACAACTTGGTGGGAGCTAAACAGTTCTGCTGTCATAACCTGGGGACCCAAGTGCCAGTTTCTTGTTATGGGAATGTGGCTGGGCAGTGGGAAGGGGTGTGTGTGGAACATTTGCAAAAGTCACTAACAAACAAATGAGCAGCAGTACTGGGGTCAGACCTGGCCTTGATTTGCCCTGGTTATTCAGGTCAGAATCCTGGAGAGTGAAGATGGGCAGTCTGTAAACACAATCAAGACTGGAAGCAAGTGGGCCTTGCAGTTTCTCAGTGACACTTGTGTGTTGCAGGGTGTCAAGCCAGCCAGCTTCGACAAGGTAGCAATCCCTGAAGTGAAGGAGATCATTGAGGGATGCATTCGGCAGAACAAAGGTGAAAGGTGAGTGCTGGCTGCTGCCTGAGGCCTCTGTCTGGGATGGAATCAAATCCAGGCACTTCTGTCTTTGTTCTGGTGGAAGTTGGGAGGCCAGTATTACTTCTGCAGCTTCTGTTCTTCCCTAGACCCCTATTCAGTGACAGTGTCAGGAAAAGTGCAAATGCCATAGTGACCATCCATGACCGTTCATTCAGAAATTCTACTGCTTTTAATAAAATGCTGACCTAGGCAGCAAAAGAATCTTTCCAGGTTTCCAGGTGTTTAGATTGATAGGCTGGTTGTTCTGCAGTCCTTTGGGATTTTTTGTCCATTTGATTCTGTTGGTATGATTGAATATTTTGAGGAGAATCTAAGTTTTAGATTCTTGCTGTTCATTTTTATCCACATTTTCTGCAAGATGACTTCCACTTCAAGTGGTTAATTTATACCATTGCAGGAAATCTGTAACTGCTCTGATGGCTTATTTGTGGGATGTGTTTTGTTTTCTGCTTTTATGTGATTGTTGCTTACTGAATGTCTGATTTCAGACTGCTTCAGCTTTTGTCCACCCTCTAACTGTCTTCTATTCTGTTCAAAACTAGTTTTGTTCATGGGTGTTTATTAATCCCCTTTTACTAACTCTCGAAGTTATACATCTGGTGGTGTTGCTGAGTATTTTTAGTTTCAGTTATTTTTCTTGTTTTTAAACAACTTGGTATTTTTTCCTCATTTGAAGTTAATTTTGTGGCTGCACATCACTTATTTCTTGCCATTTAATTTAAGCTATTAACTCTGATTGTTAATGATGTGCTTGTAAATCTCTTTTGTACCTTCAGGACAAAGCTTCTAATTATGGTGAACAGAATGCACATGAGATGGTTCAAAGCAGCATAAAAGTTAGAGAATAAATCAGGGGAGCAGCTGGCAAGGTTATTCCTTAATGTATTATGAAAGCCTGATAACTGAATGTGCTTTGTACATTCTCTCCCCATATCTAGATATGCTATTAAGGACCTTTTGAATCATGCTTTCTTCCAAGAAGAGACTGGAGTACGGGTAGAACTTGCAGAGGAAGATGATGGAGAAAAAATTGCCATTAAACTCTGGCTGCGAATTGAAGACATCAAAAAGCTCAAGGGCAAATATAAAGATAATGAGGCAATAGAGTTTTCATTTGATTTGGAAAGAGATGTCCCAGAGGATGTAGCACAGGAAATGGTAAGTGCTGGTTCTTACAAAGCCCTGCAGTGGTGCTGTTCTGTGCCAGTGGAATGTGGTTTGTCTTTGCTGGTCCTGTCTGTGAATAAAGGGGCTCAGAAGTGTGCAGCTGAGGAGTTAGTGCCAGAAACAGGTAGCTTTGTCATAGCTCTGGGACAGGGCTGTCTGTGGCAGTGTGAACTCTGTGAATGTGTCCTCCTCAGGTGGAGTCTGGCTATGTCTGTGAAGGGGATCACAAGACAATGGCGAAGGCTATCAAGGACAGGGTATCTCTGATTAAGCGCAAGCGAGAGCAGCGCCAGTCGGTGCAAGAGGAGCAGGAGAACATCCTTCAGGAAGAAGGTAGTCAGAAGCAGCAGCTGGAGCAACAGCAGCCACCAAGTGCTTCCCATGCAGGCTCAAAGCACCCCCAGTCTGTCCCTGGGGGA
Source organism: Petroica traversi (assembly GCA_025920805.1). Classification (NCBI taxonomy): domain Eukaryota; kingdom Metazoa; phylum Chordata; class Aves; order Passeriformes; family Petroicidae; genus Petroica; species Petroica traversi. Next base: position 12,213,303 of record JAHLSL010000042.1, on the reverse strand, counting down.
TGTGCTGCTCCTGCCCCCGCTGCCTCAGCGTCGGTTTCTACGCAAGTGGAGCCCGAGGAGCCGGAAGCTGATCAACACCAGCAGCTGCAGTTCCAGCAACCCAGTGTATCTGTCCTTTGTAAGTGCCTCAGTTGGTTTCTTTAGGAGCTCCTGCACTTACACAGTTCCTGCCTTAGGCTTACGCTTCGGTGGGTATAGCAGTAAATACCTTAGTGATGCTGCCTGCCATTGCTGCTGCTGAAGAACAGTGGGCCACGGGAAAGCACCACAGCACAGGGTGCATTCTGTGGCTTAGCTGGGCCCAGGCTTGGCACAGGTCACAGCCAGTGCCTCAGCACTAAAGGGGTTCTCCTTGTTCCAGGGGAAAGCCCTGGATGAACTGGGGCACCTGAAGCATCAGCGTGGGCCCTTGGTTTTGCTGCCCTCCTACAGGGACATGATATCCTGGCCCTGCAGGGCTGAGTGCTCTCACACCAGTGCAGATCAGGCTATAAAACCACTTCTTGCAATCCTTGCTAACTTACGTTTCAAGTGGAAATGAGATTAATCTACAAGTAGTTCAGCTCATCATTTGCTTTCTGAGAAGTCTTAATTTTCTGTGTTACGTACTGTGCATTAAAAGATTAATTAATAATCCTGTCTTTCCCTCTTCTGCCATCACAGCATTTGAATCAGTGTTTGAATAATGATGCAATATGGCAACTTCCATATTAGAATGATGAAGTTAAAAAGCAAATTACTGTCTGCTCGTTAGATAACAGGGATTTTAAATTGACTCTTATGCTAGTTCACTACATGGTGCATTTGCCAGCCAGCACAACACACCTGTTTTAAATGTCTGTGTAAAATTAAATAAAAATACGATTAATAAACTTTGACAGATCGTTCATCATAATGTGGAATTTAGATTTCCATTTCTAGCCTAGCTTTTTGTAGAAAATATAGTTGATTATTAAATATCTTCCCAAAGAACTCCTGAAATGACAAATTTTTTTCAGGATTTTAGGGGAAGGTGTAATGATAATAAATTACTGTACTGGGAAGGAAAAAAAAGATTTTAAAATCAGCTTAAATATTACAAAAGATAAAATGCTAAAAAAAGTCCAGGTGACATGGCACAAAAGTCAGTTTAATATTTGACCAGCTATAGGATCTTTCAAATCTTGAATGCAGAGCTCTTGAAACACAGGTTTTTATCCTTTCGCAGCTGATGGAACAGTTGACAGTGGCCAGGGCTCATCTGTGTACACTGAATCTGTGAGCAGCCAGCAGACCGTGTCCTACGGCTCCCAGCACGAGCAGCCAGCCTCCAGCACTGCCGTGCAGGGCTTCCCAGCCTCAGTGGGCCACGTGCAGTCCCAGCAGCATGGAGGATACCAGCCACCTGCAGGGGTAAGCCAGCCTTGCAGCACTGCACTGCATGGAATCCTTGGGTCTGTGTGTCTGCTGAGAGCTGGGAGCAAGCCTGCCAGGCCATCTCCTGTGCATGTTCTGTTCTGCATAGGATTCCAGTTCTGCATGGGAGGACTTCAGAGGCTTCTTTTGCAAGATGACTGATTTTAGAGGGAGAGGCAAAAGTGCAAGAGCATCTTTGCCTTTGAAGCTTTTATTTAATCTTGGCCACAGCTGAGCAGAATGATGGGTTAGTTGTTTTTGTGGATGGAAGTGACATCCTCAGAATGAGAGTACCTCGTGAACATAAGCATTTAATCTCACTTGGGAAGGTGGTGTGTGCATGTGTATATGAAGTTACCAGGGATCAAGCTGCTGGTTTAGTTTGAAGAAGGGATTAGAATAATTGAAGCCACTGTATGAAATTGCTGTGTGTGTTCTGTGAGGCTTTGATTTCAGATCTTGCAGGTAAGATTTTTTTAACTGTTACAGAATGTTGCATGTGAGAACTCCAGACTGAACAGACCCCCCCATCCTTGTTCCCAGTTTTATTTCTAGCTTGTGTTGATTTGCTCATCATGCGTATTCCTTTCCCCCGGAAAGTCTGCACTGGGCACAAATACTTTTCCTACTATGTTCATTTGTGTTGCCCTTTTATTTTGGTATGTTTTTTCCTTGGTATGTTTTTAGATCTGAGTAATGGAGTATGCAGAAATCTATTCTAACTCTGGAGTAGAACTTCTGCTGCTTTTATATTGTGTTCAGTGGTTCCCTTGTCGCTTGTTTTTTTACACCAAGAACAACCTGAGACTGAGGCAGACATCATGGTCTAATGTATGATACCATACAGGAGCAGATGTGACACTTCAGAGTCCTCAGTTCTCTGTTGCCTGTGCTGGTAGGCTTTATTCCAGAATCACTGGTGGAACTGGGGTTTGGCAAACAGGCTGGTGTCACTCCCAACCAAGCATCTCCATCTTTTCCAGAGACACCTCACTGAGGGGTGTGGTGCTGTTAGTGATGATGTTCTCAGTCCCTCTGAACAAGCTGCTCTTGTGGGTGAGCCATGTTTCAGTGTGTGGGCACATTCTGCAGCAGAAGCCATGGCACTCTCCTGGGATGGCTGCCTTCTGGGCTGAAAAACCATAATCTTTTGGGAGGAGGAGGGAGAGCAAGCACAGGAGAGAGGTGCAGCTAAGCTGCTTAGTTTTGCACATCTGCAAAATGTGCTCGTGCTGTTTGATGACAACAGTGGTACCAGGAGGCTGACAGAACCACAGGCACTGCTAACCCTTTGTTGGGAAGGGGCTGACAGGGTGAAATTATATTGACAACTGAAGAAATGGCCTTAAAAAGAATCACAGAATGCAGTTTGATCAGGACAAGAACAGGTTTGTGCTTAAACTGGAATAATCAGCTCCACGAGTACATAATGAGTCACCACTGGCCAGGCAGCCATTTTGCAAAATAAATATAAAAAAATGTCAGGGATTACATTGGACCACAAGTTGGACATGGTCAAAAACATCATGCTGTCATGAAAAAGGCAAACATCCCATTCTATAAAATAGTAGTTCTGCTCTTGGCTATTGATAAGCCCATCCTGGACACCTTGGCTGAGTGAATTGGAGGGTGGCTTGGGAGAAAATCCAGAGGAGAGTGTTAAAAAAAAGCCAGGAGAAATTAAAAAAATGTGATTTGTGGGGGAAGACTGAAATAAATGAGTCTACACAAGATAAACTCAAGGAGAGAGAAAGCTGTAAAAGGCTGCTATGAAATAGGAGGAAGCTAATCAGATCACAGCATTGTTGGTAGGTAGAATAAGGAATGAGAAGCCTAAATTGCAGCATGGAATTATTGTTTGGGAGGAGATTTTTGTAATACTCAACAAAGACAGATAACATCTCCATCAATGGAGATATTTCTGAGCTATTTAGACAAATTAGAGTCAGGAATGATGTATAACTACTCTTGCCTTGGAATGGATGAAGCTGTATTTAGTCAACCATTTGAGTTTTTTTCTACCTCTCTCCCAAATTTTTAATCAATCTAGCAAGGCTTCTCACAACAGAAATCCTGAAGGTCAGATCTCCACTGAGTATCTTGCTCTTTTTTCTCTGGAGGTCTGTATTTGATTTTAATTAATTTCAGCTATTGTGGATTACCTCCATAAGAAGTGTATACTGCCTCTTTAAAAATATCATGTTTCCATTCACTTAAAAAATCCCAACAAAACACAATGCAACACCAAAAAAATAAAAGCAATAACAAAACCCCCAAACAAAAAAAAATGCTAATCCCACCTCAGAACTTTATTCTGTTTCTTCTGATTTGATTGGATTTTGACCTTTGGCCTTCTGGATTGTGGCAAGATTATGAAATCTGGATGCTTTTATTGGCCCAGCATCTGCAAGATGCTTGTCTAAGGCTAATTTTACAGGATTTTCCACAGATTAAACTGAGATTTTGCCACAACTCGTATTGTAGAGGGCGTAAGGTTTAAATTTTTATGGTAATGTTTCAGTTAATAAAGATAACATTTAGTTCACGTAATTCAGGCAGAGGAACTGCCCAGCAGAGGAGCTGAGTGAGGTGATACCTGTAAACACTCATTCACTCTATAAAATGATGAATGCTGGAAAGCTCTTTGGTATCTAAGTTTTCATTTGTCAGACTGGGTGCTGTGAGTGCTCACAGTATGGGCTCTGTGGCCCAGAGAAAACATTGTCTGATGCCTTCCACACCTTTCTCAGGAGGGTGCCAGGGAGCTTTCCACTGTCTCAGTCACCCAAGGCAAGCGTGGGTGCTCAGAGGTGCACACAGCCTGTTCCCAGTGTGTCCTGGCATTCATTCAGCATTCCCATATCTTGTGGTACCACACATGAGTCAATTCTGGGCCTCTCATTGTGTCTTCATTTCTTTTCTACCTCATTCTAGTTTTTGCTGGTTTTGTTATTACTTTTTTTTTTTTGATGTGTTCAATTCTTAACTTTTGTTTTCCTCCTTTAGCCTCAACGTGGTCGTAGCATGTCAGTTTGTGTCCCCCACCTTCCTGCTCTTCCCTGTATGTCCTGCATCCCTCTCAGTGCTCCTTGCACCCCACCACCAGCGCTGTCTGCACCTCTTTCTCCTTTCTGCCTTCGGACTGTCCCTGAAGAAACCTTTGCAGAAAAGCTTTCTAAAGCCCTGGAAAGTGTCCTGCCCATGCACTCTGCCTCTCCACGCAAGCATCGACGCTCCAGCCTGCCCTCCCTCTCTGTCAGTCCTGTATGTGTTACCATTTGCCTCCTGGCACAGTAAGATAAGTTATCATTAAATACATCCTGGGCTCTGGGCATTCTTAAAAGGAGAAATTGAAGAGTCAGTTCCTTACACTGTGCTGCTGGAATGTTGAATTTCTTATTTTTATTTATTTATATGAAGCAGCACACGTAAACTTTATCGAACAGTGGCTGACTGCTTGTTTCTTGTCTTTTAGGATAGTATGAATGTGAATTACCCAGTTGAAGGTAAAGGGAAGAGTAGTTCTTAATACCCAAAGTCAGAAGACTTTTACTTTTCAACTTCTAAGTAAACACTGGATGTTAATTAAGCCCTGCACGAAATGACCAGCTTTTAAAGCTGTGGCTGGTTATTATTAAAACTTTGGCTAGCTGTGATAGTGATATATTAGATATTTAAAGCATGAATACTTTTGAGTCTTTTTCTGTAAATTCTTATCAGAAATGCCACTTCAACTGCTTCTTAATGGGAAGAAGCCATAGTTTCTTGTTTCTTAGAAAACCAAATGCAAAGATGATGTGCAATAGAGGAAGTCGTTGTTTTTCCATTTTGAGCTTCAGTTTACACAAAGTAACTTTTGAGAAGGATTTTTGTGTAAATGAAGAAAGTGGAACCAGGTTTAGAACATAGGAAAGGTACTTAATCTGTAGGACCTTCTCATTAACCTCGGTCAATATGGAAATTTGCTGCTGCTTTTCCGGACAAAAGAGGCTGGGGAGAGAGTAAACAATTTGGAAACAGCAACTTGAAAAAGTCATAAATGCCATTTGTCTTGGACAGTATATTTACTACTGACTCCTACAATTGTTTTTTCCATTAGGCAAGACAATACCTTGTCTCTGGGCATTCTGCAGGCTGAGATGAAAAGATGCAAATTTACTAAATTGTGGGATATTCTTACACAAAACTCTTTATTGAAATATTCCCTACAACTCCTAAATAAAATGAGCCTCCTCTGGAGCAGTACATCAGATGGAGTGGAATTGCCTGAGGACTCTGCTGTTATTAAACCTGTGAACATTTCATTGTCCAGGCAAGACTTACGTTTGTTTCAATGAGTGCTAATTTTTTATGTGAAAAGGTATGACCATAAGTGATTAAATGGTCAGTTCTGTCCCATGAAAGATTTCTTCTCTTTAGCTTTTTGGATAGCATGCATGACACTAGCACTGTGTTTTTTGTTTTGGAAAATGCTAAGACCTAATGTCATCTTCTAAGTGCAAATTGGAGGCTCTGCATTGTTGCTGCTCTCAAGTTCTGAATTTCATATTGCACATATGGCAGCGACCTCAGGGGTTTGACTGGATTTCAAGCACTGATCACAATGGATAGGCCATGACAATAAGTCTCATTCCATTGCCAGAAGCCAAATTGATTTCTTTTTGTGAACTGTTGGAATCGAACTGGAAAAGCAGCTCTAACACCAGCAAATGTTCCCAGTCGTAGCTATGCCCACCATGGATGTATTTAATGGATATTTTCAACTCACCTAAATTTCCTAAGTACTGTATGTTTTTGACCATGAATTGAGTATGAATCTATAAAGTTACTTCGCAGAACTGCCTAGTGAACTGTGCATGTTGATGTGCTTTCACTTTTAATGTATGAATTACCTGTCTTGTTCATGTCAATACAGCCTCAGCATCCTCGTGGGGGAACACCACCGTTCCCAGACTCTCAGATCTTTTTCCCAACCGTTCATGAACGGCCGGTGTGTTTCTCACCACCACCTGTCTGCCCGCCGAAGGTGGCAATTGCTCAGCGGCGCAAGAGCACCTCATTTTTGGAAGCCCAAACTTGCCACTTCCAGCCATTGCTGAAGACTGGCCAGAGTTTAGTTCCACCCGGTGGTAGTCCCACCAATTGGACTCCAGAGGCATTTGTTATGCTGGGCACAGCAGCTCAGAGAGTCGCTGGAGAGCCTCTGCACGTGCAAGTTAATCCCGTGTTTGAGCAAGCTCCTGTCCACAGCGACTATAGATCTGGACCAGCCCCTGCAGAGGATGCTCACTACAGGATGCATCCAGAAGCTGTGTATTTGGTGGGCATGCACTATCCATCACAGGTACCGGAGCACTATGATCCCGTAGCTTATAACGCGACCGAGCAGCGTTTGAAGCAGGTCTCAGAGTCAAACCATGGGCAAGGTGGTCCTCCACAAAGCTCAGTGTTCGACTTCCAATCGGGGCAGACGTACCTGGCAAGACACGTTCAGAACCTGAGGCTGGATTCTGGGCTGGGTCCCCTGTCTCCTTTACCCAGCGTGTCGGCTCCCCTGAGCGCAGAGGCGGCTCAGATGACGCTCCACCCGCTGTTTGTGCCGCACTCTGCCCCGGCCGTGCTGTCCCACGGCGCTGACGGCAGGGCCGGCTGTGTCTTTGAGTTCCATGTGCACACGCAGAGCTCGGCAGAAGGGGCAGCTGTGCCCCCGCGGGCCTACAGGAGTCGCCGGGGCTCTGTGGAGAGCAGCCAGGAGGAGCCGGGCCCGGGCTCGCACGCTCGGCTGCAGCCCGTCACTGAGGAGCAGTGTCACTGTCCTGCTGCGGGGCTGGCGGCTCCCTCGGGGGGCTCTGCCAGGCGCAGCTGGCCAGAAGGGAGCCCCGAGCCCTCGAGCGATTCCTCTCAGCTGACTTCCTCTGACACTGGTGATTTCCAGTCTCCTCCCCCTACAGGGGGATCATCTTCTGCTTTTGGTTCAGACTTCTCATTGCCCATTGTTCAGCTGCCTCAGAAGGTGTTGCAGGAGTCGCAGCTCTTCATCTGCTTCCCCCAGGGAGCCTCAACTCAGCAGGCCTTGTCCACCTCGCTTCCATCAGGACCACCTGCATCCTATCCTCAGGTTACAGGAGCAAACCCTTCCACAATTGCACTGCTTTTTATGAGGGAAACCTTGCGTTTAGACCTGCTCCTTTTGGTTCTGAGAATTGGCTTTCTGGGGGTGTCTTTCCACCAAGTCTATACTAGGACCTCTTTAACTTAACCTGGTTGCTATGAAATAATGACCCATTGGCAACCATTTGGCCTGCGTTCAGATTTGGCTGAAATATTGCTAGGCCTTTTGAAAAGTAAAAAGGGGTCAGTGTTCCTCCTGGGACGAGCTGCTCTTTTGGTGAGAGATAGCTGGAGTACCAAATTGGCTTTTCAACAGTGGTTTTAATGAAATGTACCTTCTCCACAGTTAGAACTGGCAGTGATAGCAAAACTGGCTTTGTCTTTCTGTTGCTGCTCGTTAGCCATTCTAATGTGCTATTTGAGGCTGAACTTTCATAAAATAATGTTTCATTAGACAACAAGGTTATTTTGGTGATTGTCCAAAATGCAAGAGCTTTTCTAGACTTGGGGAAAGAAAGGGGGAAGAGAGGAATGGAAGGAGCTGTGTTATGTATGTGTACATGGATTTGGAAATGTGTTTGTTGAAGAAGTACGTGAAGAATCTGAGCAGGCTGAGTAGATAATTAATGGCACAAACAACTGTTGGTATTGCCACCTTATAAACCTTGTGTGGTGTCCTTTTAAAAAGCAAAATTAGAGGCCTGAAGCTTAGTTTGGAGATGTGTGTTGTATCAGCATATGTGGTATTTGCATTTGCAATGGTCACTTTCTGTACACTGTGGCTGTGAGGTGTGTGTCTATATACATTGTGTCTGCACTTGTAGTCTGAAAAATCTCATACCTTTCTCTTGAAAAGAGAGGATTTACTTTAAGTAGACTTCTCTCTTACCTCTTTTGTCCTTGGAATTAGGGGCTTTGACATTTTAGTTACTGGAGTATTAGCAGCTTTGGGATTTGTGTGAAGGAGAATAATTTTGCCTTCTGTGTTAAGATCAAGAATTAAGTATTTAAGGCCTTCTGTGAGGGATATTAAAGGTGTTTTAGTAAAGCTGGAACAGCTTTCATCACTAGCTAATAGATAGCAATTGCTGTGCTGTAGAATTTGTAGAATGAATCTCCTACTCAAGAACTTTGAAAACTACACGGAGATTTTTTTCTCCATAAACCTTTGTTAAACTCAGGAGATGAATTCTGGTGGATATAAAATACATCTGGAAAACAAAAAAAGAAGCCACCTATTTTTTTTTTCAGAATATAACTTCTGGGATCTTTTACCTAATTCATTAGAAGATTAGAATTTGAAACCCAGACTGAGTCAATGTGAACAGATGTTATAGCAGTGGAATGTAGCACATGTTTAGATCCTGGGCAGTGAGGGCCTCAAGCTTCTAAAACAGCAAAGAAAAAAATGGTTCTCTGCATTGGCAGTCTGACTTCCCCAGTGCTTCCATAATTAGAAAAGGATGTAATTTTAACAGACTTGTTCCTAATGAGCTTCTGCAAGCTGAATGATCACAGCATCGAGGAATTTTCATAGCTATTTCTGATATGATACATATGCACCAGATACACTTCTTACAAAGGCAGCTCAGCCAAGTGGTGCATGCTCAGGGAACTCATCTGGAGCTCTTTGTCTGGTTCTCTCCCAGGAGCTGATAAAGAAATGCAGTCGTCACAAAAATAATAATGCAGATCCTGGGCTCTGATAAAAGAATTGCTGCCACAAAAATAATAATGAAAGTCCATTCCATTTTCCTCTGCATCTTCCACATCCATTTGTATGCCACTCACCCATTTTTTTCGTTGCTTACTTGAAAATTCTGTCTTAGCTAGAATGTGAACCCCCATATTCCTGCATATCTGATTCTTGGTAGCCTTTGAGTGGTAGTGACTCTGGAAATGATTATTAGCCCGTGTTTTGACGTGTCTCTCAAAGGAAACTCATGCCATTATGTGTACTGGGTGCTTTGTAATTGGTCTAGAATTCTGTGTATCTTCGTGCTTGGTATTTATGGATAGTTTTATTTCCATGTAGCCTCCTTTTATTGCCCCACCTGGCTGTGTTTAGAACACATGTAAAGGTAAAACTGAATGCATCTATTTCCAGTTACCATACCAAAGCATGCTGCCCTCAAAGCATCACCAGTGGAAGAAGAAGCTGGTAGGCTGATGTGTCTCACGTTGAGGGGCACGTGGGTAGCAGAGTCTTTCTGGATTGGTTATTTTGGAAGACTTAAAATGAAGGTCAGAACTCCTTCAGATGGCTCTGCTTTGTTCTGTTTGTTGTAGTGGAATTTGGCCAGAAGGACTGCTTGTCCAAAAGGACAAGCTAGAAACCTATTCCAACCAAATCATTCCAGGCAGAAATGATTTTAACTGCCTGCAGCAGAAACCAGGGGTTTTTCTCAGCTGATTCTCTGTTTTTTTCCCTCCAGACACAGGTGCAAGGCCAGCCAGCCTCAAGCAATGCATCGGTGCCATCCCAGCCTACTCAGCAGGTAAGATCATAGTTCCTTAACTCAGGACTAAAGTACTTGCACCATAGAGTTTTGATGACTCTTTTAAGAGCAGTTGACTACCTGTATCACCATCTGACCCAGTCTTGCAGCAAAGGAATCCTGGTTCTCACCCAGTCTAACACACTGAGATACACATTGACTTTCTGAAATTTATTTTAAAAATTAGTGCTTCTTTTCCCATGCCTGCCTTCCCCAGCTTCCACTTGAGCTTGCAGTGGTGGTCCTGTTCAAGGGGGGGCATGTCAGGATTTGCAGATTAGCCTGTTTAGACAGGCAAACTTCATTCTCATGGTTTCTTCTAACTGGAAATCTGATCTGCAACATTCTCTTCTCTTAACTGCCTTGTCTTCCTTTATAGAATCTTCATTCTTGGTTTCACAGGTGTAAGAATTCTGTTGCAGGATTCAGTGCCAATAATGGAATTTTATTAGTAGTTGCTAATAAGTAATTGCTAAAGCTTAAATGACTTGGCATATTCAGAAAAACCACTGATATCACTTAGGAGAGAGTGAAAAGCAGAATTTAAGTAGGATATGCTTTAAAGAACCTCTGTTGGGGGGTAATACAGGTTCTTTCTCTTTTTCTGCTCCAGAGTGCACAGCAGCCAGCCTCTTCCCAACAGCCTGGACAATACCAGCTGCAGCAGCCCTCAGTTTCTGCCAGCACCACTCCTGCACAAACTGTCTCTCAAACTCAAACTTCACAGATCATGCCAATGCCTCAGGCAGCAGCTGGGACACAGGTAAACAAAATTCTTTCTCTAGCAGAAGATCTTTTTTTTCTTTTTCACAGCTGGTAAATTCAATATGCTGCTGCCTTCACTTTTTTCATCTTTTCTAATGGTTCCAAAGCATTCATCCAAACAAGAGTATTCTTAGTGTACTACAACTGTCAGTTTTGTTGGAAAATGTGTTGGAAACCCTTTCACACGTGGCAGTCGTGAGTAATTTGAGGGAAGGAGAGCCCTTGCATGCACAAAGATCTTTGAATTGCCAAAAATATCAGGAGACATGTTGAGGAATGATGTATTGGGAATGGATTTTCAGGAATTTGTCATTTCTCTTTTTCCCATCCACTGTCTATCTTCTGCACCACTACATGTGTAAAACAGATTTAGGTAGTGAGCTATAGGAAGGACTCCTTTCTTCATTCTGTCATCTTTCTTACTCAGCTCTTCTCCTTCACTTCCTGATCAAGAAGCTTCTGTTACTGAATATTGCTTCATTTTGGCTCATATCTCTGTTGAATGTGTGAGCCGCAGTTTTGTTTTTAAAATTATTTTGTTGCTTGTTCATCTAAACTGCCTTTCCAGTTGCATCATTTGCTGGCTTTAATTGACATATTCCCTGCCATTCTCTGAATGCTGGCACAGTGGATTTTGATTCTCCTTTGCTCTAGTCCCCATACTCAGAGCTGACAGATTTGTCCTAAGATTTGCACTTCTTTGCTCTGAGAAGGCAGGCTTGGGTCTGGGGACAGAGTCGAGGGGAATTTGATTCTGTTTATGCACAAATCAGTGCATCGGGGTATTCCAGTGTTGCTCTTTCACCCTCTGTGGGTGTCTGTTTCAAGAGCCTGTTGAGTTCTTCGAGGGAAGTGTTGCAAAGCGAGGACTGTTTGGAACTGCAGCCAGCTTCCCAGCCACTCTGCCAACTGTGCTCGCCAGCCACTTTAACAGAGTGCCATAACTTGAATAATGCTTTCTTTGACTAATGTGTAAAACTCTGCTTTCCGCAGCCCTGCTTTAAAAAAAATTCTATCTCTATTTTCTTTACCTCCCCAGCTTCCTGTTTCCCAAGCAGTGCCGATCATCCAAGGCGAGCCTCAATTACCTGTTGCAGCATCTTCTCTCCCTCAGCCTCCCGTTGCCCCGTCAGTCCCCATTGGCTCTCATTTCCTCCCCATGGGACAGGCCCTGCCAACCTCCGTGGTGCCCCCGTTCCCGGTGTCCCAGCTGCCTGTCCCTCCCCACGTGACAGTGGCTCAGGCAGGGTTCCAGCCCCTGTCCCTGGGGGCCAGCATCAGCCAGCCCCTGCTGTCGCTGGCCCCGGCGCCCAGCGCTGTCCCTGGCCAGCTGCTCGTGCAGCCCGTGCCTCAGCTGCCCAGCCAGCTCCTCCCGCAGCTCCTGCAGCCGCCTGTCCAGTCCGTGGGGTTGCCAGTCAGCATGGGACAAGCTGCTGAAGCTTCACTTCCTGCTGGAGATGCTCTGTACCAGGTATTGTTGCAAGCCAGCAGACTTTTCCTCCACGTTTTTGCCCGTTCCTCTAAGTGCTGGATCTGAGCCGCGTGCCCTGGCCTGCTCACTTCTCATATGAGAGCCATTGAGCCACTAAGATAAATTCTGTTGTGTGGTAAAGAACCATTTTAAGGAGGAGAGAAGAAAAAAAAAAGTCCTTGGACGACCATGTGTTTTGAATTTTTCATATTTGGCACTGGAATTTGTCTAAAATGACAGAATCATGGTGCAGGGCTCTGTTCAACCACTGTGTGAGAGAGGACAGCTATATATTCTAGAGCTCGGGGGAAAAGAAAATAAGAAATTGTAACTTTAGGAGATGTGTGTTGGAAAGAAAATCAATGGCAGCACATTCAACAATGTCGGTGTTTCATTCCAAGTGTGGGAAGGGGTGGGAAGGGAATTGATAGAAATCAGGCAGCATGGATCTTGGATATGACGTAAGTAAGTACCTGATGCTGGTGTGAACTGCTGGACTGGTGGGCACAGACTGCTGCAGCAACTTTGTGATCACTCGCTGTAAAAGTGGCAACCTGAATAACGATAAAAGTCTTCCTTGTTTCTGGGTCAGCTCATTACAAGAGGACAGGAGGAACACAAGAGTGTTTTTGCTATTGATCTCGGGAATCAGCAGCAGTTGTATAACATCTGACTGTAGCTGTTCAGCCTGAAAGTTCTTCAAACTCATTTCTAATCTCAGGCTTTAAAATCTTTAGCTATATAGGCAGCTGTGAGTGTTGGGAGATGAAGATTGTTTTGCCTAAGACTTGGGACCATGAGTGGGACTTTGCTAGTTTGGGCACGGTGACTTGCATGCTGGCTGCATGAGCAGTTTGCTCCACTACTTTGGGAAGATTCTGGGAGTGCTTGAACAAGTACAGAAGGCTGGAACATGCCCCTGGAGCTGGTACTTTTTGTTGGTTAATCAGCTGTGCCATTCACTGACTTGATGCACTCATTTCTGTTGCAGGGCTTCCCATCTCGGCTGGCATCGCAGTACGCAGGGGACTCGAGCGTGGCACCTTCCTCTGTGGCCTCTGGCAGCCTCCCCTCTGCTGTGCTGTCCCCTCCCCTGCCCACAGATGCAGTGGCCCAGTCAGGCTACCTTGCTCCTGTCGTGCAGCCCTATGGGGAGCAGAACGTTTTGGTTTCCATGTGTGGCCTGGGAGGGCAGGTGCAGGTGCCCCAGCCTCCCGTGAGTTTAGCACAGCCGGCCCCGGCTGCCTCCTCGCAGCAGGCAGTTGTGGAGGTAAATACATGGATTGGAAAGTAACCATTGGTTTGGGGTGTTTGACTCGTGCAGCAGTGTATCTCTGTGGGGAACTGATCCCTTCTGTGCCTGTCTTCAGTTGGAAGTTAATATTTCAAATTACCTTTTTCTTACAGCAGAATGTCATGCCAATGTGGGGACCTTGTTGCCACTGGTTGTTCTGTTGGGAAGTGAGTGTGCATCCTGCAGGCAAAAAGCAGTAAAACACTTCACTTCTTGCTAGTACTGTAGGACATTTTTGCCATATCAAAGACAAGCTGCAATTGATAGGCTTTGAGAAGCTGTCATTATGCCTATTCCCTGCAGGTTTCTGCAGGGAGAATTGGAATTGTCTTTGTGTTCTGCATTGGCTTGCCTTTTGCACATTCTGTTAGTAAGACTGTGACTGCATGGCCAGCTGTAGTGACATGTGGCAGTGGAAAGGACGTGTGGCTGGTTTCCTCTCCTCACCCCTCCACAGATGACATTTTGCTTCACTGCAGTTTGCTCAAGAGTATTTTGTAAACTAAAGCTGCCTAGATGCCAGCTCTTTAAACTTCTAAAAAGGCAGAGCTTTCAGCTTTACAACTGGTTTGGGAGGAAACACTGAAGATACTGGGTTGCTTGAAGAGGAGCTGTGCTCTTTGGGGGGGGTTCTTGATTGTAGGTCTCTATCCATAGGGTACTCAGGGAGTCTCACAGACTGCCTCTTCAGACACTCTGCCAGCAACACAGCCTGCTCAGTCTACCCCTCTGGCTTCTTCTATGGATAGGTGAGCATTGCTTCTTTTCACCAAACTGATTGCAATTTCACATCCTAGATGATACTTCTGTGGGTGATCTTTAGGTACAGTTTTTTACCAGAGATATTTTTTTTTCACTGAGGGTGTTTTTGAGGATGTGAGTAACTCAATTTCCTAGAGGAAAAATATGGTCATGAAGGGTGGACTAGGTTTTGATTTATGGAGGGAATAAATAAGGTTGTGTATAGTGATTAACTTTATTTGTCACGTCAAATGGATCATAAGTGACACGTTTTTAGTCCTTTTGGCACTTAAACAGAATTCAAACTCCTGACAGCTTAAAAACATAAGATAGATTTGAACAACTCAGTTTGCAAGAGGTGTAGCAAAATAATTACAGTCAGAATTTCTATTCAAGCAACCCGAAGTGTTGACAGGAATGTTTTCCTCTCCTTGGTGATTAACACGCATCTCCCCCTTCCCAGAACAGAATACATGGGGTAGGTTAAAGAGCACTGCTGTAGCTGTGGGATGCCTGGATACTAACTGGAAGTTGCCTTTTGTTCCCAGTGCACATTCTGATGTTGCTTCAGGATTGAGTGATGGCAATGAGAACGTGCCCACTTCCAGTGGGAGGCACGAGGGGAGGACGACGAAGCGCCACATGCGCCGGTCTGTGCGCAGCCGCTCTCGCCACGAGAAGACTTCCAGGCCCAAGCTGAGGATTCTAAATGTGAGTGCCTTTTATTTTAGGGACACTTCGGTAGTAATGATGCTTTTTTGACTCTCTACAAGCATTCCAAATATCTTTTTGGAGCATTAGATGTGGCAAAATTGGATTGCTTAGCTACCAGTGGGTGCACAGACTATTCCAGAATATTCGATGTATCCTCAGACAAACATCATGCTCTGCATGGCATCATTTATCAAACTGGAAAGCTAGAACATGTTTGTATTGTACCAGTACTATTGGTTTGTCTCAGTGAACTTTAAAATCTCAGTGAACTTGGATTCTTGGACTTGTGGTTTGAAGTTTTATTTTCTTTGCTTTAGGTTTCAAACAAAGGTGATCGGGTAGTGGAGTGCCAGCTGGAGACACACAATCGGAAAATGGTTACTTTCAAATTTGATTTGGATGGGGATAACCCTGAGGAAATAGCTACAATTATGGTAAGACACATTTTAGAGATGAAGAATCCAGTCAGTTGTGTTCTTTTTGTTTATGGTTCAGAACTGGTCTCTCATGCAGCATGGGGTGTGTTCACTCTATTGGTACACAGCCACAAGTAGAAATTTGTCTCACAGAGTGGTTTAGCAGTTTGATTATTAATTAATGTTGCATGCACAAGTCACATGAAAATTTGTCAATTTTTACCTTAGAATTGAGGTTTTTATCAAGTAAAACGGCTTCTGTTGTTTTGGTTGTTTTTTTTTTTTTCAATCTGACACTTTCAAAACTGCAAGCAACCTTGTGGAAGTGCCAGGTTAAAAGAATTCTTTAATTATTTTTGCTTTTCTAAGAGCAGGCACTGCTAGATCTTATTGTTCAAGTTTTGCCATTGTTGTCAGTTAAAATGGGAAGATTCTGTTTCATAGACTGGCTCTGCAGATTTAGCCATGCATAATTTCAGGAGACAGAATACTCTCATGGGTTAGACCAAAAAGAAAATATCTTTCTAACTACCAAGTATACATGTTTAAACTAGTTTTGTCCAACTTAAACAAGAGAAGTTATTTTCATAAAGCAATACAATGTATTGGAACCAGACAGGCTGAGCAGTCTTCCTGTATTTGGAATATAATTCAAACTGGCTTTTATGTAGCACAGCCAGGCTTTAAATCAGTCATGTGCAACCTGCATAGAGAAGTTGTGTACGACATGGAAAGAGAGAAGCACAGAAGGCATCTTGCAATACAGCATTTTCAATTTCTTTTATATTATAGTTCTCTTTAAATGTGTCTCTTAATGCACATTGCATTCATCAGACGGGGGAACTGCAGTAAGATAAGGCTGCTAATTTAAAATTTCTCTGTGCTAAGCAGAGATTGAGGTGTCATTTTGATGAAGAAGTGAGATTGAGTGTTGTTCCACAGCAAAGATTAAACCAGGGCAAACACCTCTGTGCTGAAGATAATTTGAGAAACAATTGTTTTTCTCTAAGGTGTCACCACCTTCATCTTGTTCAGAGGAACAGCAAGGGAAGACAAACATTAGCACGAGGAGTAAATTGAAATTATTCAATATATTGTTTTGAAATGTGAGCAATGAATGTCGCCTTGTTGTGTTTCCAGGTGCAGAATGAGTTTATTTTAGCAACAGAGCGAGAGTCATTTGTAGAGCAGGTACGGGAGATCATCGAGAAGGCAGATGAGATGCTGAGTGAGGATGCCAGCGTGGAGGCAGAAGGGGACCAGGGGCTGGACATGCGCACAAAGGACGACGGCTTCTTCCCAGGGTCACAGGTATGTGAAGGACTCGCTGCCTCAGCTCCTGGTACCTTCCATTTGGGTGGTATGCTTTGTGATTAGAGCTAGCTAGCAATAGAAACCTCCTGTCGTGAGAGATGCCAGAGATCAATAACTAAAAGGCAAAAGAGAAAGCTTCATATCAGAGCGAGTGCCTAAAGTTAAGTTAGAAAGCTAAATAACAGACCTCTTACTTTTTGGTGTGTTTGAAGACTTCCGAAGCTGCTGAATCTCCTAACAGTCCACTAAACAGACAGTCTAAAATGCTGATGCTTTTTGGATTTGAGATTAATGTGAGGTAGGACAGTAAAACCCCAACCCTGTGCTGCTCACTAAACACTGAGAGCCTGCTCTCAGGCCCTCCACCTAGTGAAGTACTGAGAGACTGGATAGCTCAGGTAGGAAACACAGGTTTTGAAACTGTTCTCTGAAAGGGGAGATGTTTCCTGAATCTCTGCCTTGATTACACCCAGAACTAGTCTGGAACATCCATTTATCTTAGGATGTTTAAGGAAATCAGTTGGATTTCCAAAAGACTTTTTAGATCAATTTGTTACACTGACAGTCACTAAGCTGAGAGTCTCTAAAAACACTGTAGCTGACATTTATCTGGGCAGAATTCCTCTAGTTTGGTGATGGTGCTTGGGTCCCAGGTACTGCTTCCCTTAAATGCCCACATTTCAGTAAGCTAGCATTTTAAGAACTATCTTGTGGGTTTTTGTTTCAGAATAGAAGTTTAAATTTTATCTTACTTTACAGAAATTAGAGTTCAAACAGCCAGATCCTACATCTTCCATGCCACAAAGAATAGGTAAGTCTTTTGTGATTTTTTCAACAGTTACCTTTTTCTGTTTCAGCGGATGGGTGCAGCCAAGTTTTTATTTTGTATGATGGAGTGCACATTCCATATTGCAGGTTATGTATTTAGTTCCAACCACATGTCACTAAACATGGCCCTTCTTTCTGTCTAGGGGTTCCCTCTAGCTCCTTTACCCAGGTTGTTCATTCTGCGGGAAGACGGTTCATTGTCAGCCCCGTGCCCGAGAGCCGCCTGAAGGAACAAGGCTTTTTCACATCTGCTCTTTGTGGAGGAAACGAAACTTCAGATATGGGTGAGTTGTCCAAACCCTTCAAAGCTGATGCCTAAGACATGCTCAACAAAACTGTGAAGTTATTTAACTTTATTTCCCCGTGTACTTCAGTGGGAACAGTTCACTGTCCGTGCTGCTAAGAGGTGGCCGTAATTTGGGTCATACTGTGCAGGGTTCTTGGAGAAAAAGCTGCTGCTGGGCTGTCTGCAGGACTCTGAAACCTCAATTCTCTACTTTAGTATAAGCCTGGATTTGTGTGTTTGGTGTTTTGGTGTGGGTTTTTGTTTGGTTTCTTGATTTGTTTGGTTTTTTAATGCTAGTCTAGCCATAGACAATAATACTGTAATGAACCTTTTCAGGTGGAATGATAATTCTCTTTTCTTCCAGTTGCTGCATCTCCAGTACATGGTCCTGGAATGAATCTCTCCCACTCAGCATCATCACTGAGCTTGCAGCAAGCTTTCTCTGAGATGGGGCATGCTCAGATGACAGAAGGACCTAGCACAGCTCCTCCAGTGTTCAATCAAACAGTACCACCATTTCCACCTGCACTTTCTACCATGGCGGGCAGTGGTGCAACTCCTGCTTCTGTGGCTACTTCTTCAGTGTCTGTTTCCTCCAGCGCGGGTGTTTCTCTTCCAGGATCTGTTACTTTGCCTTCAGAAAATGCAGCTTTTGGAGCTGCACCAAGCACAAGTGTGCCAAGCTCTGTTTCTCCACCTCCAGCCTCACAGTCTGGACAGCAATCGACCGGCGTGGCTTCCAGCGTGAGCACCCCTGCTTCTTTCTCCTTACCTGCCACGTCCCAGCCTGCTCAGCCAGTGACTGCAGACATTGCCCCCAGCATCAGCACACCATCCTCTTCAGCACTGCCAGCTGCCCAGGTTCCTGCTGCTGCTGCACCAGCTGGGACATCTCAGTCTGCTCCTCAGATTGTGAGTAGTATGGCAGCACCACAGACGTCTGTTGCCCTGTCTCTGGCTCAGAACGTGGCTTTGCAGCTCCCCCAGCTCAGCAGCAGTGGCTCTGTGTGCAGTCTGGCAGAAACAACGGTGGTGAGCGCCCCGCAGTCACTGCCCGAGGGTGGGCACTCTCTGGACAAACCACACCCCTGCAATGCAGCTGGCTTGTCTCTTCCCATCTCTGCACCTCTGTCATCCTCAGTAGCATCCAGCATATGTGGTTCGGTCTCTCAGCCAGTCATCCATCCCTTACTTGTTCCATCAGGAATTACATCAACACCTGTCCTATCCCAGATTTCAGGTGCAACGCCCATATTGCCCCAGGTTCCCTTACCTGGTGTCTTGCCACCAGTCACTAACTTGCCTGCAGTGCAGCAGACTTTGATCCACAGCCAGCCTCAGCCAGCTCCGTTGCCCAACCAGCCTCACGTTCACTGTCTGGAGGCCGATGCCGATGCTCCCAAAGCCCCTGGCATTGATGACATCAAGACCCTGGAGGAGAAGCTGCGCTCTCTCTTCAGCGAGCACGGCAACGTGGGCTCGGTGCATCCCTCAGTGTCTCTGGAGACCTCGCTGCTGATGGAAACCACGGTGGTTCCTGGCATCCCAACCACTGCAGTTGCACCAAGCAAACCCCTGACATCCATTAGCACTTGCATACCTCCGAGCAGCTTGCCTCTGGGACCAGCTGGCTTGCCCGTGCTGACTCCAGTTGCCACGCCCGGGCCCGGGACCCCGGTGAGCTACATCTCTGCCGCCAGCAGCATCGCCACGGCAGCGGGGAAAGCTGGCACCTCTCCCTCCAAGCCCCCTCTGAGCAGGGTTCCGGTAAGGAGCAGCCTTTGTGGGTGTTAGCTCGTGTGGGGAGCTGCCTTCTTGGGCAGGATCCTTTTGATAAAGCAAAATGCTTATTCAGGGAGAAGCTTCTTCATTTAATGCAGTATTGAGAGGTTTATGCTCAGGGTGTTTTTATGTGTCTTAAGAGGTGTTTTATTTTGTCCCTAATGGGAAAAAAAGCCCAATGCTGTTTTATACTTCTAAGAGATGTCTGTCACTGTCAGTTTTTCCTGCTCTCAAACTACAAAGAGTGAGGCAACCAAGGTTTGCTTTGTGTTTTGTTTGGGGTTTTTTCTTGATACGGCTTTTTGCAAATAGAATTTGGATGTTTTGTTTTAAATAGCTTTTTATCTTTTACATGGCCACTAGACTGAGATGGTTAGTTGTATATTTCACAAAGAGGTCAAGACAGTGTTGTTTTGCTTCCCATCAGGAGCCTGTGCCTTGCAGGCAAGAGTGAACCTGACTGAAAGGGTTTTTAATTTTTTTTTAAATTTTCTGCTACTTATTTGGAGCCTGGAGACTTCATTCCTTTCAAATGTTAGATTGTGGGAGCAGGATTTTGAGAAGTTTAATAGATACCTGAAAATAAACTTTTATTTTTGTTTACCCACTCATGCTCTACAAGCAAAACACTCACAAGAGAACAATGACTCAGTAACAACTCGAGAGGGGCTGTGGATTTTATTACCTGCTCACCAACCAGATATATCAATTTGTGAAAGTTTCTTTTAAATGTCTGCCTGTGTGGGGACACAGCACGTGTCAGTATTTTAAACTATTTTGGTCCTTTCCTTAAATGGAAAGGTAGCCCTTAAGCGGACATAAATTGAAGCGACTTTTGGGTATTTAACAAACCAAAAACTTTAACTCTCGCTTCTTTTTGTTTCTGTGGTGTTTTTTGTGCTTATCAACTCTCTGTGTTGGTTGCCTTTAGCCAGCCTTGCTATTAGCCAGTTTCAGGCCATTCAGATTGAGCCAATGTTGCCAGCATTTCATTCATTAATAAGCTTTCCCTTGTACTCTTTGTGGTCAAAGCCAGTAGAAAATTTCTGCTATGGAAGAGTGGGATTATGTGCCAGAGAAGTTGATAAGGAAATCCAAAAACAAGGCAGCCATAAATATTTCAGTGAAATTGAAAATTGGAAAAGAAATATTAAAAAAAAATGGGAACTGGTATTCATTCAGGAACAGTTGGAGCAGTTAGAAATTTGCTGTTTGCAAACCAGTAATTACCAAGGCTTGGGTTTAAATGTAATAAATGTTACAGGGCCTTTGACTGTCAGTTGTAGAAAGCCTACCTCCTCTCTGAAGTTTTCATTTATAAATACGTTTATTTTTTTTCCAAAGCTTAATTTGAGTTTCACTTTGTGTTGATGCTGAGCATTAAGGAGCTTATGGCTTTAGTTTTCTGGGGTGCTAAACTGTGTCAGTGTATTTATTTTGTTTGTGGCCAGACTGTTAAATGTGTTTCAGCTTGTCTTACAAATGTATTTAAGATATGTTTTGCCTCTTATTTATAAACTAAATGATGAAGTTACCACAGCTTAGAAGTTCATCATGCCTCACAACAGGCAACACCCTCACGTGTGTTCCTGCTGCACCAAAAAGCTGAGCCAATGTACCTCAGCCTAGCTCCTGCTGAAATGTTTTTGGGAGGATGGAAAACTCTGGGATTTCACCCTCACTGGAGCTACTCCTGCAGCTGGAGCACCAGTTTAAGCTGTGGTACCACTGCAGGCAGTGCTGGCTCTGCTCCCTGGGGCTGGGGCAGGCTGTGGGCAGCTCCTGCCCAGCAGTGCCCACAGCAGCTCTGTAACTCAGTGTGTGCCCAGACTCCACGGGCCCTGTGCAGCCTCCACGTGACTGCTGACAATAAACTGTAATGGGTATCTTCATTGCTAGAACTTCCCACTTCCCTAACAATGGAAATGACTAACTGGAATGTGCTGTCTGACCTGGAGAGGAGGCTTTGATGCCTCCCTCTAACCTTTCCAGTCTCTCTAACCCCTCCATGTAACCTGGATGACTTCCCCCTACCCAGTTGCATGGCCTAATCACCTTCTGTGGGTCATCAACACCCTTCAGGCTCCAAAAGCAGTGATGGATCACAAGATTGGTGTGAGAGCTCTATAAATCTGTTTCCCAGCAAGTGGAGACATGGTCAGGCACTGACAGTTGCTGTTCTCAAGTGATGTTGCTTGGAACCATTTGCTGGAAGCATGGAGCTCACAGTTTCCAATGGACAGTTAACATAGATCTGTTGGAAGGAGACTGAGTGCATTCTTGCACCATTTTAGAAATTAAGCTGCTTGGAAGAACTATTTTGACAATTCTTCCAGATTTGAAAGTAATATCCCAAAGATACTTTGTTCCTGGATACTACAGCTTGTTTAAACTGGAAATTGTGGCCAAGAGAGATAATCTGGATTACAAAATGAAAACAAAGCAGACAACTTTGCCTGACTTGGTTGCAAAAGTGCCTAAAGACTCTATGCTAACTGTCCAGGAAGGAATTCTGTGGAACAAAGCAAAGTGAAGGCTGCAGTTGAATGCCATGAGGGGCTGTAGGTGGTGTGTGCTCATGTTCATGTCTGACGGCCGCGGTTTCCTCTCCGTTGTCCGTAGGTGCTCCCAGCAGGGTGTGACCTCCCGGCTGGCACTCCATCCAGTGAGCAGCTGCCACC
Source organism: Petroica traversi (assembly GCA_025920805.1). NCBI lineage: Eukaryota > Metazoa > Chordata > Aves > Passeriformes > Petroicidae > Petroica > Petroica traversi. The sequence continues at coordinate 12,191,007 of JAHLSL010000042.1, read as the reverse complement.
TTTGCCAGGACCTTCACTAACTCAGGTGCTACACAACTGGGCAGAGTTTATCTGCTTCTCTTCCCTTCAGAGAGCATGTTTGAATTAAACTCCTCGTTGCATGTTATTAATGTTCTTGGTTTTCTTTTCTTTTGACTGAGTAACCCCTTTTGTGAAGCTGTGGCAGTAGCCAGAGTGGTTTCAGCACTGGGTGGGAGTGACCTGCTCTAGAGAAGGTGTTCCTGCCCACAGCAGGGGGTTGGAACTGGATGATCTTTAAGGTCTCTTCCAACCCAAACCATTCTGTGGATTTGTGCAGCTTGCCCTTTGGGGTGCTGTACCCAGTGCCTAATCAGGCTTAGGGCTCTTAGTGTGTTAATCTGAACTTTAAAGGTTTTAAAAAATAATATAATGCAGGGGAGTGTGTGCATAAAACTTGAACCTGTTTCCTCCTTAAAAAGGGTGTAGTAGCAAAATAATACAAAACACTATATATTGCCATTAAATGTTTATAAATATGTAAAATTGCCTTTGTGAGTTCCTGGGGAGGTTTTGGGGTTTGGTTGTTTCTTTTGGTGGTTGCTTTGTTGTTTGTTTGGGTTTGTTTTGTTTGTCTGTTTGTTTTGTGATTATTACTACATTCTGATTTCACTGGGCTTTAATTTGCAAAAGGTATCTGATGCTCCTTATCATAAACATGCCTTGAAATGCAGCAGTGGCTTCCCCTGCTTGGCCTCTGTCCCTGTATACAATAGTTAGCTGGGATATTTTGTGTGGGAATGGTAGTGCCAGGCAGTAGGACAAGAGGCAAGAGGCAGAAACTGATGCACACAAGTTCCACCTGGACATGAGGAAGAATTTCTGTCCTGTGCAGTGACCAAGCACTGGAGCAGCCTGGCCAGAGAGGGTGTGGAGCCTCCCTTTTTGGAGATATGCAGCAACCAGCTGGACACAGTCCTGTGCCATGTGCTCTGGGGTGGCTCTGCTCGAGCAGATGACCCACTGTGATCCCTTCCAGCCTGAATCAGTCTGGGATTGTGTGGTTTGTACAGCTAAGGTAGATGGCATCTGAAGCTAGAAGAAAAAGGCTTATTCAATTGAATTTTCTAAAAGCAGCTCCTTTTTACATCTTGATCTTAGAGCCATAGGCCATATTCCTGCCCTGTAAGTAGCAAGGAAATGGGTATCCTCTTTCTCCAAACTGAGCAAGAAAAGAACACTTGTTTTTTTTCTCCTGACTTCAGAAACCAAAGCTGCTTTATCTCCTTTAGCCAGTTCTTTCTCAAGCATGGTTTTACTGAAGAGAAGACAACAGCAATTTGGTGATGATTCCTACCTGCATTGTTCCCATGACCAGGTGTCAGATGGATCAGGAGACAGCTGGTTAAAACCACTCATATGGAGTTCACAGTCTTTTCATTTTCCTGGCTGGAAACTCAGTATATTAGCTGTATTTTCCCCTGAGCTCTCTGCTCTTGTAGCCACTTCTGTGACTCAAGGCATGGTCCCAGTCAAAAGGCTGCTTCCTGTTTGTCATAGGTATTTCTGGCAGCATTTGTGGCAGGGAAGAGTCACAAATATAGATCCCTTGCTTCTTGTCCTTTGCCAACAACTTACGAATTCCACTTCTCACTTGAGCTCGTTTGTCTGGGAGTGAGACAAAATTGGAGGAGACCAACTGGATCAAATCTAATTGACTGTTAAGAGCACTTGCTGCTATCACATAATGCTATCTGGAAAATTACTGGCTTGTCTTAAAGTAGATAGGCTTGCCTTCCGTGCTGCTGCTGTCACTGGCAGGGGGTTACACAATGCTTTGCCTTTCCTTAGCAGCAAACTCGGAATTTGCAGGCAGAGTACACATCATCTCTAGACAGTTTTGAACAGTCTGTTCCATAGTCTTAAATACCTGTTCTGTTTATTCCTTAATTGCTTTTTAAAGTGTTTTTAGAGTCATCTCTCAAGCTTCATTTTGGTCCCCTTGTTCTATAAGGAAATCTTCATTTCTTGATCATTCTGGTAGCTCTTTGTTTATTTGAAGCAAATATCTTCTTGTGAGCATAAGTGATGAGAATTACTCAGTTTTTCAGGTGACACATCCCCTTTATTTTACAGTGTTGGGTTAAATTGCCTCACTTCTTGCTAAGCATTGGGATTTCTGGATGGAGTCTGCATCTTCTGCTTTTTTTGTATAATGGAAATGATACAGACTTTATTGTTCCTAGGGTTCTTGGTTTTGCTTTGAAGTCAGGAATGTTATCCTGGCAACCTGTTGGAAGCATCTTTATGCTATTGTTTACCTCTAACTTTCAGTTTCTTGAAGGTGGAAAGCAGTATTTTTATGTTGTCATGATCTCTGCTTCAGTTTTAAAATAGATTCAGCTTTTTAATGTAAAAGACTTAGAGAGATTATTAGTGCTGAAGCCTAGATGAAAATTTCTGCTCTATAGGGTCAGAACAGAATTGCAACTTAATGGTACCAGACAGCACTTTCTTCCTTTGATGTATCTTATGGGCATGGCCCTAATTTAATCATTTTGAGACTTGGGAACTTTTTTTATCTTCAAGAAACTTTTAGGTAGAATATTCTTCTCTTTCTCTCCCCAGTTCAGTTGGCCAGGTTTGAAAAGCATCTTTCAGTTCTTCAACTGAAACAGCTGAAATCTAAGTATTTAGCACACTTGAGAGATTCTGCCCCTCTCCATCCTCTTCAATCAATCCATCCATGCAGCCTCTCTGAGAGAACTTGTGGGTTGGGTTTTTTTTGTTGGTTGATTGGTTTTGAGTGGTATAGTGGAGTTTTTTAATTTTCTTTTTTTTCTTAAGTTCCAGTTAATTTTCCTGTTCTGTTGTTTTAAAATAAATACGAGTTGCATGAGTTACTTCCTGTTTTACTGTACTATACATGTTAAGTTTAAATGTGTAGGAAGGAATATGCTAGAAATATGGAAGCTGTACTGAGTGCTTTAAATTTTAGTATTAAATGTGGCTGCTTCTCAACAATGCTTTTATTTTCCTGAGCTGGGACATTGTTTTACTCTTTCCTTTCTCAGTCCCAACAGCCACTGGAGGATCTGGATGCTCAGCTGAGAAGAACCCTTAGTCCAGAGACCGTCCCAGTGACATCTGCTCCTGCCTGTGTATGTTTGCAATGTTGGCAGCTCAGTAGCCTTGAAAAACCTCAGTGTTTTCTCAGAGTTGTGCTCTTAGGTCACTGCCTTCAGTATCACTGCACCAGTATTTAGACTTTCAAAAATAAAAATTAAGAGTCATCTTCCAGTTTGTGGGACTGACTCAACCAAAATGGGGAAAGTCTGTAAATTGCCATAGATTACCTAATTTCCTGAGGCTGTTTTTTGGTATTAGTTGTTATTCCAGCTTTTCTGGTGATGTCACCAAACTAAAAATGGAAGTGTGTGGAATAAGGGGAAAGAGCACTAAACAAGCAATATGTGATGTGTCAGTCTTAATTTGGGAGGGATGTTTCAAGTGGGGATCTGAAGTTTTAAAAGCTTCTAGAAAAGAGCTTTGGATACTGAATGAAGACAATGATTGACAATCCTGGTGGCTGTTTATGCATTATTCTGCACAGCCTCAGGGTTATAAGGCCTGTAAAATCTCTTGTCTTGCATTTCCATGGATCATACTTTGTCCCTGTTGGAAGCAAAAAATGATGTACTATGCAGTGTGTTGGATTTGTTGGCATTCAATAACATTGCTAATTGTTTTAATTTCTTTTATTTTCCTCTTGAACCTGCAGTCTGTGCCCTCAGTAGCATCAACAGCGGTTACTGGGCCGGTGTCCACAGCCACAGAGTCTCTGAAGGATGGTAAGGACAGCCAGGATTCCTTTGGGTGATTTCTCAATCCAAAATTGCACAGAGGAACCCCTTGGAAGGTTACAGCCTTTTCTGGGAAGTCAAGGCATGGCAGGTGTTTGAGAGCATCTTACTGGTTTTTAGTAACCAGACTGAAATTTTGTAGGCCATGAGGGGAGGCTGATACATACATTCAATTGTAGTGACTTGTTTGGGATTTAAAGCTGTCCAGAATGCTAAATTGAGACTCTCAGAGTCTATGGTGCTGCTCAGGTGCAGCATCAGGACTTGAAGGAACTGTTTTCTGTCATGTGTTGTGTTCCTGGCAGCAACAGTAGCACTCATTTTGTGTCATCACGCTGCTCTACATGTGGGACACCTCTCCCCTTCCTAAGGGTGTCTCATGTCTGTTCAGCACAGGAACCAGGGTTAAACTACTAACATTTTAAGAAAGGTAATAGGAAACCCAGACTTCCTTCTGTCTGCTTTGGAACAGCTGAAGGCTGACTGGATGATCACCAGTGAAAGTCTGTATGAATTGAGTTACTGGGGGGAATCCTGACACTCGCAAAGTAATCTGAGACTTTCCTGTCAGTATTCACCTAAATATTTTAATTTTTGACATCTTCAATTTTTAAAAGAAGCTGTTAATATGGTGCTGAAATTTTTTCTTGAGCTGTTTAGTGAACAGTATTTAATGTGCATGTGCCTCTGAAGTTCAATAACAAACCTTCAGAAGCTAATAAAACTGTGAAGGAAAATAAATGAAATGCTCTCATTTTGGGATGTTGGTAGTGAACTATATTGTAGAATTCATTAGTCTGCTATAAAGTGAGTTGGGTTTTATCTTTTAAATTTGGATGGTAAAGGTAAACAAACTGGGAAGTTGCTTAATAAACACAGCAAGCTGTCCAATAGAAGTGATTTAAAAATAGAATGTTATTTGTCAGCTTTGTAACATTATACTGCCAATGCACAGAGCAACAAAATTAGGAGCTGACACCTAAGAATCCAGCTTGGAACACTTCATATAGATGCTTTGAGTGGTTTATAGCATTTATTCAACTTGCCCCTTTTCTGTGAATAAATTTGTGAAATTAGGTAGTCACTCTGGGTACTGAATTAAAATAAGCTTTTTCTTTCATTAATTTCAGTTCTATTTCACATGTTTGAAATCAGTGTGCTTCTTTTGCTGTTGTTGCCTTAAGGTGTACTTTCAGCAAATACACCGTGCAGGGAAGCTTTGTAGAAAAATGCCTCAACATTACTAATTAACATTTGAACATGAATACGGTGCTATGAGTCCAGAAGCCTGTTTGAGTTAACAGATAGTTGAAGTACACGATAAGAAATGGAGTTGCAAGCTGTTGCTCCTGTGTTGAGAATGCCCCTGTCCTTTCCCTTTGGCAGCAGGTGATGAGGAGAGCAGCCCTGCAGCCAGCACAGGAGGGAGCAGCGTGCTGAAGATGGGGCGCTTTCAGGTAGGGGTGCAGGCCCTGGTACAGCATCTTTGGGTGCTGGGCTTTGCTGGCCATGCAGAGCTTGTGCAAGCAGCCCTGCAGATGCTGCTTCCCTCTGTCTGTGCAGGTCTGGATTGGGAATGTGGGGTTTCATCATGGCACACCTTGGTCCTTGCTGCTGGGCTGCTCTTTCACTGTCAGTGCTGGGGGTTCCCTCTGTGGGGTCCTGTTGGGGCAGGGGGCTCTGTCTGAGGCTGCTGTTTCTTGAGTTAATCCTGCAGATGACACACAAGTGCTGCTCTGTGTGGCAGTGTTTGCAGGGAAGCAGCAGCTTGCTTTGTGGCTTACCTAGGAAATGAGTTGTTTTCCTGTCTCAGATGCATCTTACCGTTAAGGGAAATAAAAGCATCATGTTAGGGAAGAGCTAAGGAAGCCTGCATGATTGCATTTCTATTCTAGGTCTCCGTGGCAGTGGATGATGTGCTAAAAGAGGGTGACAAACCTGAAAGCAAGCCAGTGCAATTTGAAACCAGCTCCAGTGATTCCTGCAGCCTGTCAGGCAGCAGCCCCGAGAGCACGCTGGTGAAGCAGGCTGAGGCTCACAAGGGAGTGGCCGTGGCTGCCCCCCTGCATGAGGTGGATGGCATTGCTGAGGCAGCCCCCAGGCTGTCCCTGCCAGGAGAGGCTGCCCAGGCCACCAAGGTGGGGCGCTTCCAGGTGACAGCCACCACGGGCCAGGTGGGGCGTTTCTCCGTGTCCAAGGCTCGGGATGAGCTGAGCTGTGCAGAGAAAGAGCCAGGCTCTCTCCCTCTCCCCGTGGGCTTGGAACAAGCTGCTCCTTCAGCTGCAGCTCCCAAGAAGGAGTTGGAGTCCAGGCAGTCCCCACACATGAATGGTCCCTCCTCTGATCCCGAGGCTGCCTTTCTCAGTGGCATGGCAAAGGATTTGGATGATGGCTCAGGGAGCCCAGACTCTGTCCAGCACCTGGGATCCAAGATCAGCCTCCCTGTTCAGAGCCTTAGCAACTCCTTCAACTCCTCCTACATGAGCAGTGACAATGAGTCGGATATTGAAGATGAAGACTTGAAGCTGGAACTCCGTCGGTTACGGGAGAAGTAAGGCTTTCTCTTTGCTTGCTTGTGTATGGAGTCTGTGGAACAGGATTCATGTGCCTTTCACCTGGGTTTCCCTTAGCCTTTGCCAAGTGTCGGAAAAAAATCTAGAAGTGAAGCAATGTGACCTAGTAATTATTTGTAATAGAAGTTGAACTCTCTTTTAGGGTAGCTGGCAGCTCTGAATGCTGCGTACCAACTGCTCTCAAACAATTTGGAAGACAGTACCAGTGTTAGAAGTCTCCAAGGCCATATGTCTGAGAAAATGAGTAATCTAGCTATTCCCGTAGCATTTGAATGCTTTTTTTGTACTTCTGTTTATTCTGGTTTTGTGATTGCGACGTTGGGAACTTAGTTTTGGAATTCTAGCCAGGGCTAGAGTACACTGGAAAATGGCAAGTGTTCTGCCACGTGTGTTCAGTGGTTATTTGTGGAAAAGATTTCTTTCCTGCTTTAAATGTTTGAGAGTTTGACCAAAGAAGCAGGCCAGGCTTGACTGGAGGGGAGGAGTTGTTTGCATGTAAGCATCCACATAGAATTGTTGTAAATCCCACTGTTCTGTAACTTGCCAGGCACCTTAAAGAGATCCAGGAGCTGCAGAGCCGCCAGAAGCAGGAGATTGAGTCACTCTACATGAAGCTGGGAAAGGCCCCCCCTGCAGTCATCATCCCCCCAGCTGCTCCCCTCTCAGGAAGGAGGAGACGACCCACGAAAGGAAAAGGCAGCAAATCCAGTCGTAGCAGCTCCCAGGGACATAAAAGCCCTCAGCTTTCAGGTGAGGCTCCTTCAATGCTTTTAGCAGATAAACCAGACAAAGTACCATCTCTCATTCTTAGATCTATATCTGTCTTTTCCTTTGAGGAGTATCTTTCTGTTCACCAGTTCCTCCCTGGATTTCTTTTTAAATCACTTTTAAAATTACTGTTGCTGTTTGGTAGTCCTGCTGGGGACTTTTTGAGTCCACTGAAAGTACTGTGACATTGTTCTGTAAGAGCAGTTTTAAAGCTCTGATTTGTATTTTTGAGATATTAGTCAGTGGGCTTTGACTAGGGAGAAAAGTGTAAATTTTCATTATGGGAGGAAGCTTTGTTTTTTAAAGATCAACTGTGCTTGTTTCCTCCTGAAACTGATTTTGCTGAATGGGTCTGGTCTCTTCAGTCATCTGCAGAGATTTTTTTTTTCTAACTTAATACCACTTCAGCATATTACTGGTATCCTTACACTGCAGAAACTTAGTCACAGTTGATGGATGTGAAAATAGTGTTGTTTTTACTTTTTTAATGGAATTGAAGATTTGTTGTACTTACAAATTGAAAATCAATTTCAATTGTCCTTCCTTACTGAGACCATCTTTCTAATAAACAGAATTCAGGAAATAGTTCTGTTTGCTGATTGAGTGATGTGGGTGTCAGATACTCTCTGGGTACCTGGAGATGTTTCTCTAATCCTGTAGCAGGAGCAAACAGTATTGGAGTGCCAGCAGAAATATTTATTGCTGCTTCTTGTGCATTCACTTTGTTAACTCCATATCATGCTGAGATTTCTGGATGCTGTCACTCTGGCTGCTCATTTCTGTTTTGCCATGTGATAGAGGAGCTCTGTGAGCACTTAAACTAGCACAGAGTTGTCTTAAAACTGAAGAGTTTTCCTGCTCTTAGTGATTTCTCAGAAACTGGAGCAGTTCTCTCCCTCACTGTCATACCTTAGTCAGGTTAAAAAATGTGTAGAAACCAAACTTTTTCCCTTCTTTTTCCCTCTAGGCAACCTGTCAGCTCAGAGTGCACCATCAGTCCTGCCCCCTCAGCAGAGCCTTCACCCCCCTGGCAGTGTGCCAGAGTCTGGGCAGAACCATTTGTTACAGCCCCTGAAACCCTCACCTTCCAGTGAGAATCTCTACTCTGCCTTCACCAGTGACGGTGCCCTGTCGGTGCCGAGCCTTTCGGCGCCGGGCCAAGGTGAGACTCAGATGCACTCGGTGCCACCAGCAGGGGAAGTGAGTGACCCACTCTGTGCCAGCTGTAAAGTCCCCAGCTGTGTGTGCAGCCTGACAAGGATGCTGCTTGCAGCTGGATTTCCAGCTCTCACTCAGGGGAAGTGTGAGGGGGCTGAAGTATCAAACCCCAGACAGTGCAGTGGGGTGGTGGCCCCAAAGTTCTGCTGACCTGGGACAGGTGTGGGCTCAGAGGGAAAGAGACTGATGAGATTTGGGCTGGAAATGAGAAGGGAGACTGAGGAATGGCAGAGCAGGTTTGATGTTAACAGATAACTGAAATAGTTGGACATGTCCAAAGATTTGGAGTCTCAGTCCTTTTAGATTCCTAACTGGTTTGGCTGTTTCTGTCAAGGGAGGTTTTAACAGTAAAAGATACAAAAAGGCTCATGTTCTTTAACTGTGAATTAACCTGGAAGGAAGAGTCAGTGTAGGAGGATGAAATGGTGGGAGTAGTAAACTGTTCTTTTACTCAGGTTTCTCAGGTTGTGGGTTGCTTGTTTTTAGTATGTTACCAAATAATTTCTCAGGCACAGCTCCGATTTATTCAGTAAGGAGATTAAGGGGATGATTCTTTAGTTACTGAACTTAGCTGTTCCAGGTCTTTTCCCCCTTGCACATCTTTTTGAACAGCTTTGCCATAGACAGTTTGAATACATCAATTCCAGTGTGTGGTTTTGCTGAAACTGCAGAAGTTTCAGAACATACAGGAAATGGAAGGAGACTTTAAGGAAGAATTTTCTGTAGAGGTTTTTCTTACAGAACTGTTTCAGGCATTTTGGACACTCTTGAATCATCTCCCTGCAGTTAGAGCTGTGCAGTATCATTAGATAACTGATACTTTTGCCAGGATTTGGCTTTGCTGCAGATTGCAGCTTTACAGTAGGGCTGTGTCCTGGAGAGCAGCAGTGCCAGGGTGGCCTCGTGTCTGCAGGTGCTGGGGGGAGTCTCTTCACTCTGTATTTTGTCTCTGTGCTCTCTGGTCTGCACTCAGAGACTTATTCTTGTGTGTCGTGATTGCATTTCACCCTTCCAACTTCAAGTTGCTAACATCCTGTAGTGGTGTTGTGTCTCTCTCCTCTCCTCTCTCTGTTCTCCCCGTTCTTGTTTCCTCACAGGCTGTGCCAAGTTTAACTGTGCATCTGAGAGAGTGACCTTCAAGCCTGCTGGCAGGAGGACCCGATTTCTGAGTACGCCCTGCTTGGCTCTTTGTGTGTAACACCTTTACTCCTTCCTTGTCTGGTTTTTGTTTTGTCTCTCTGGTTTTTGTTCTGCTGCTTGCATCTGTCTCGTGCAGCCCTTTCTCATCTGCCCCCTTGTATTCCCTCCCGTGCCATGGCTCAGCTCAGCTGCTCTTAGCACACCCTGAGAAGTTTGGGTTCTTGTGTTAGGTGTTCTTTGCTGTTAAACTCACTGTAATGAGCACTTGTTTTCCCTCAGCCTTCCAGGACAGGCCAGTGGAATGGCACAAACTGGGGACAGTTAGCAAGGCCCATAGGTAATTCTGCTTCAGCACATGTTGGATGACCTGACACTTGTAGGGGGTGATTTTTCTCGTGGCAGAGTGAGGCAGATTTGTGTTCCTGGGCCTGCAGTAGCTGGGTGAGGCTGCCCACCCTGGCAGGGTGCTCTCAGCACAGGCTGGGTGAGTGTCCCCAGGCTCCCAGTGCCAGGGCTGGTGGCACAGCAGAGCTTTGATGCCACCTGTAGGCAGCTCGTAGTGACAACTTGTGTTCACTAAAGATGGCTAAAGATGGATGTGTCAAAGGCTTTTAAAAATAATGGCAGAATATTTCCAGGCAAGCTCAGAAGAGCCTTACCTACTCATGGGCCCAGGTTTAGGAGTTTTTCCTGTGGTGATCTATTAAATGTAAACCAATAGCAGTAAAGGTGGGTAAATAGACATTTTCAGACATCCTGCCAGCCCTCACAGGCTGGTTTGCAGCCCTTCCCAGGATCCTCTCATTTGTACTTACATTAAACCAGGCTTACAGGAGAGCCTCAAACTTCTGATGTGGCTGCAGTAACAATGTGCTTGAGCCAAGGCTGCTGCTGGGATGCTTTTTCTGGGGAGTGCTGCTTCCCCTCCCATGCTGCTTCTGCAGGCTGCACCCTTTTCATGTCTGACATTCGTGTGCCACCCTGTGCAATGATTTGATCTGAGGGAGTTTGGGGTGCTGTGAGGAGCCCTCGTGTTGCCCTGCATGGCAGTACCACCCATGTGCACCATCTGTCTGTGCTTGGCAGGGCTCAGCTGAGCCAGAGCTGGGGGAGCTGGGCCTGCCCTTCTGCAGGGACAGCTCAAGGCACCCAGCCCCATCCTCTGAGCAGGGAGGGAAACTCCTTCCTGGCTCTGCAGTTCTGCACTGGCTCTATCCCACTTCACTGCATTTGGGATCTAAGCACTAAAATGATTTAATTTTTGAAATTGAGCAGCTGTAATGGTTTTGCTGTGTGTATTCATGTGTAGATGTGCACTGCCATCTGCACTCTCAAGATACAATGTTCCTTTCTTGGAAGAAGTTAAATTCTTACCAAAGCTAACTTAAAATTATTGTTAGTCTGGCCTGTCCTTTTTTTGGGGAAGGGGCTATGAAGAACAGCCAGTCTGTTTCTAGAACTGACATTGAACTGAATATATGAGAGTATAATTTCCTTCCAAGGCCTGGCTTGCTGTAAATTGACCATCATCAGCTCTCAGGGTACTTTGGCATGTGTATCTCTTGCTTTTGGGAGTGATGCTAAGGGAAGCAGATTCCTTTTGAAAAGAGTGTTGTGGCTGTCCTGCAAAAGCAGGTAACCCTTGGCATGGCTCAGCTTGGCCTGGCCTTGGCTTGCTGCAGGCTGCTTGCTCCCTGGAGCCTTGTCCTTGAAATGCTGTGCAGAGTGACAGCTGAGAGGTGCTGGGTTGGATCAGCAGTGCTGAGGAAACAGTGCAGTGATTGATGCTTTGAACTGTGCAGCTGGAGAAACAGAGTGGTACAGCTTGGCAGGGAATGTCTGAACTGTTTTCACACATCTGAGAAAAGAGGGTGACGAACTAAAAGCACTTGACCTATCAAACAAATCCATTGCTGGTTGAAATTTGATATTTGTAAAATGCTTCCTGTGTCCTGGCAGAATTTGAATATGCATTTGCTTTTCCTTTTGTGATAATAGCCACAGTTGTGACTGTGTGATAACAGTTGTGACCTCAGTGTCTCCTGACGTTCTTGACCGTGGTTTGGGAATTTGAAGCATAAATGTAGGAGGCTGGGCCTCTTCTCTTTGTGATTAAAGTGTCAGACGAGTTTGAGTTTGTCTGGAACGTCCCAGTAGTGACTGTAAAAGCCCTGCTGTGCTGTGTCCTCTGTTTCTCACCAAGCTTTTCGTAATGTTTCCTGATACTAAACATTTCTCACTGTTTTCTCTTATCTTTAACAAATTACTCTCTCTTTGTGCTTCAGGGAAGATGGTGAAAAAAGTCTGTCCTTGCAACCAGCTCTGTAGTAATTATCTTATTTCTGTTATCTCTGATTCCTGATTGTAAAGCTCTTCATCAGCTTTTCCTGGTCACTGAAGCCTTATGTCCCTGACTCTGTCTCCAGCACAGCATCTGTCTGTCTGTGTTTTGCCCTCTGATGTGTGCTCTGTCCTCAGTGCATTGACCAGTCTGGTGCTGCTCCTGCAGCCACGTGGGGCAGGCAGAGCCTCCTTCCTGCAGAGCTCTGCTCTGCCTGACAGAGCCCATCAGGGCCAGTTGCTCTCTGTAACCTGCTGGAGGTGAACTCAGAGCAGCTGCTGGGTGAGGGATTTGGTGGGGCTTTCACTTCAGTGATGGATCCAATTGCAGACACTCCTCCAACACTTTAAAAGCCTGAGAGTAGCCATCAGAGATGTCCAGTGAGTCTCCCAAAGCAAGAGATGTTCAGAAAAGCCTGTGTGTGCACATGTCATTTAAGACAGTTTTAAAGGTGTCTTTTGACTGTGGTTTATGGGGGAAAAATTCGAGGGGCGGAATGAAGGCATTCTTGGGTGGGCTGGAGAGAGAGAGCCTGTTTGACCTCAGATCCTTCCTGTCAGAGCAGAACTGGGACGGCTGCTGTGACCGAGCAGGAATGTGGGGGTTGTTTCCATGGAATGCTACAAGTTGAAGCACTTGCTTTTCAGCCTCTTCTGGATGGCAGTTTGTGCAGGCAGTGAGTGTGTCAGAGCTGCAGTGTGGAATTCCTGGGAAGTCAGGTTTACATGGACATTGTGTGAGAGCTCAGCTCCAGTGCTGTAGGGTGGTACCTCTGACCTGAGGTGGGGGCTGCTGCAAAATCACTGCAGGAGACAAAGCTCGGGCACCTTTGTCACCCTGAACCAGTCTGGTTCTTTGGAAAACCCTTAAACTTTCCTAAGGGAACTTTAATCTCTTCAACTGAATGTGCTGCAGTGTATGCCTTGATTAAATCTCCCCCTCCTGTAGCCTGAGGAAGCTCTGGGTGTAGGTCAGGATATCCAGAGTTCTTAAAGTGGAAATGTGAAATAGCACCAGTGGGTGCTGGCCATCCTGAAGAGGATGAGAGCAAGTGTGTCAATGGCTGCATGACCCCTCATGGTGGAATGTGATTATTACTGGTTTTGGAGTGTTCCCCTCTCCCAAGTAACTCTCCCTTGCTTTGGCCTCATTTGTATTTAACCTCACCATTCACACCATTGCTCTCACGGAATGATTGTTTCCACAGCCCTTCCACTGGTGCATGCTGCAGGTTCTTGTTCTCCACAGTTCTTTCCCTGCCCCACAGTGTGTTCTGCTCCTCTCCATCAGTGCTGCAGCCTCACCCCTGCTCAGGGAGCCTTTTCCTTCCCCTTGGTGTGCCCTCACCTGCCTGCCCCACTAACACCCCTGTGGGCACTGCCAGCCCCAGAGCCACCCAGTGCTTGAGCTGGAGCTGGTGGAATGGAGCCCTGTCCTTCCCTCCCCAGCACTGGCAGAGGCAGTAACACTCTGTTTATTTGTCCTGTGTAGTAAGATGGCACCTTCCTAATCCACTCCTCAGCACCAAACATTCCTGCAGGGCTTTGGAACCAGTTCTTTCTTGGATGCAGTGGTGGCAAGGCCTGTGGCTGGTGGCCAGGGAAAGTGGGACAGATGAAGGGACTGCCAGGCAAGAGACAGCAGCTCTGCCATTTGGCCTTTGCAACAGAGACACCTCAGGTGTTCATTGCTGGCATTTCTGATCCACCTCTAAATGGCGTCCCTTCAGAAACGCCTGCCAAAAACTCAGGTTTTCATGGATTCCTGGGTGCAGTCTCCTGAGGGAGCAAGTAGAAATATTTGAGGAGTTGAGGAATAGGTGAGGGTGAGAGTTTGCAGGCAGTGCTGTCTTTAGCCCTGCTGATGGTGAGGGTGGCTCTGCCCTAGAGGTTCACTGGCACCTCCACTCCTGTAAAGGAGGATACTTTGCAATACTGCTGGGAATTCAGGATCCTAGGAAACAGATGATTTCTGTGCTTCCTGTTACAACATCTGCCATTTAAAAACATAGATTGGAGTGTTTATAAATATGAGGGGCTTAGGAAGGCTGTCCAAGACAAAGCTTTCTAGGCTGGTTTTTTCCCCGACAGGATAATGTTCAGCAAACCTTCAGGCAGAACCAAAACCTGGCATTTATGTGAAGGGGTTTTGTGTTCCTTGCTGTGAAAAGAGAAACCTGTCAGAGCTTGTCTGAGGAACTGCTCTCACTTCTGCCTTCTTTAGGCTGAGTTTATTGTTTGCATCTCAAATGCTTATTCTTCTGACTTAGGAAATCTGAACGGAATAGTAAAAAAGTGCTTTCAGAGGCAAAAAGCAAACTTTAATGCAGTGCAGACTTTCCCTGGTGATCCTGGCTGTTTGGTGAATGAAGACAGTCCCATCTGGTTATCCTCAAGAACATAAGTATGGCAGCTTTTGGAAACCGCAGTTGCTGTTTCTGACTGGGGCTTTTTTTTTTTTTGTAAAGTAGGTGAATTTTTCTTTTCATGTCTCAAAGTGGAGATAATTTGCTACAGAGCAGCTGGCAATGCTGATTTTACTGCTCCTTATTCAGCATCCAGCATTGTCCTCCAAGGAGGGACTGACCTGTGCCAGGAGTGGTTGCTGCTGATTGAAAGGTGTAGGATGAGAGAGCAACGTGCCTGAGCTGAAATCCAATGTCCTTTTTCTTCTACAAAGACCTGTAGGCTGCTGCCACTCCCCTTAGGCTGACCACTTGCAGCAGTTCTTGCAAAGTAAACCCATCTGTGAAACACAGGATCTAAACAAAAGCCTGTAGGAGTCCCTGCAGTTCCCACTTCAGTGTGTCCTGCAATCGAATCTCAGAATTAATGTGCATGGCATTTGAACTGGCTGTCTGGGTGTGCCACCAGCAGCTCTGTGGTGCACGGGCAGCCTGGCCCGGGGTGATGGCTGTGTCTGTTGTGCAGGGACCAGCAGCACCAACACGGTGGGGGCTGCAGTGACCAGCCAGGCTGCCCCGGCCCCGGCCATCGCCTCCAGCCGCAAGGGCACCTTCACCGACGACCTGCACAAGCTGGTGGACAACTGGGCCCGGGATGCCATGAACCTCTCTGGCAAGAAGGTTGGCAAAGGGCACAGCAGCTACGAGGTGAGCGGTGATCCAGGAGGGTTTGCTGAGAGGCTCTGGGTGTCCCTCTGCCTCCCCGGCTGGAGCACGGCTGGGTCAGCAGCTCCAGAGCTCTGGCAGCTGGCTCCTCCCGAGGAGGATGTGCCTGCTCTGGAAGGAGAGGGGAGGGCCTTGGCGTGTCCTGGTAAATCCCCTCTGGGAGCGGATTGGGGACCGAGGGGTGGACTGGTGGTGTTTAAAGCACGGCCGTGTAACTTCTCTGGGTGGTTGGATTGCCTTGCAGGGCCCTGGAATGGCAAGGAAGTTCTCGGCACCAGGTCAGCTCTGTATCTCTATGACATCTTCCCTGGGTGCTACGCCCATCCCTGCAGCATCAGCTACCTCTCTAGGTCCCTTCAGCAAGGCCATGTGCCCCCCGCAGCAGTACGGTTACCCTGCAGCGTCCTTCCCCCCGCCCTGGAGCGGCCCCGGGGGGCCGGCACAGCCCCAGCTCGGCCAGTTCCAGCCCGTGGGGGCCACGTCTTTGCAAAGCTTCAACATCAGCAACTTGCAAAAGTCTGTCAGCAACCCTCCAGGCTCCAACCTGCGGACCACTTAGCCGTGCCCGGAGCCCCTGCTGGCAACACCTCGGGACGGGACACGGGGAGGGACACGGGGCCCTTATCAACTACTAGTGCTGCAATGAACTGGTGGCTTGCCAGACTGGGAATGAATTTCTCTTTTCCAACCATTGCTGTCAGCTCTCTGTAGCGGGAGTTTCCCCAGCCGCCGGAAGGGGGAGGAGGATGATGAGCATCCCTGTGATGGGACAGCCCTTTCCGCCAGGGGCGGCTCTCGAGTGCAGCGAGAGCCGAGGAGGAGCCGGGGTCAGGCCGAGCAGTCTCGCTGTAAAATCTCTCTGGTTTGAGGCTGAATCTCCACTCGTGTGGAGGCAGGGAGCTGAGCCCTAGTACGAGGCTTTAGTGTGCTTCTCACCTCTTGCTGAAGAACGGAGATCAGGAAAAAGCTGTCCAATCCCCCTCCTCTCCCTGTCCCATCTGGCTCTGGAACGATGGGGCATACGGATGGACTTGCGGTGCAGCCCGTGCTTGATAGGTCATTACTGCTTTAAGTAAGATATTAACAGCTTTGACTGCAGCATTAGAGCAATTTAAATTGTTAAAAAAAGTTTTAAAAGTTCCCTGCGGACATGTACTTACCATCAGTTTTGATGTGGAAACACTGTGATATATAAATGTTGTTGGACAACAGTAGTTTAAAAATGAGTGGAATATAGAGGGTTAAAAAAGTTAAAAAGAAAAAATGGGAAAAAAAGCTAGCTATATCCTTATACTTATTGGAGACACTTTAACTTTTTCCTTTGTATTTTCATTGTATTAGATAAATAAATGTGAATGTAAAATTGTATAAATTAATGTACTTGAATACTTGTCTGTTCTCCCAGTATGCTTGCTGGATATTTTAGTGCCTTGGACTTCTCTTGCTTCTGCAGTTTAGCGTGGTCTTCCCAGCAGAGCCCAGGTGGACGGAGGGCAGGGGAGGGCAGGGAGTTTGTGCCCAGCTCCTGCTGGGGCTGGAGAGCACAGGGGCAGCCCCGAGGCTCGGAGCAGTTCTGAGTGTGGGGAAACCTGTCCAGAGGGGCAGAGCCGAAGGTGAGGGGTGCAGGGGCCACGTGGGCTGGGACGGAGAGGTGCAGGTGAGGCCAAAAGCAGATGTTGTAACCAGTGTTGGCTCTGGAGGCAGGAGGGCTGGGTCAGGAAGGCAGAGAGGACGGGCAGAAGGTGTCTTTGGGAAGGAAGGGCCCAATTGAGGTGCAGTTTGACTCCACCTGCCAAGTGGTGAAGATGTTTGGTCAGGATGTGACTTGAGGGAGAGGTGCCATTGTTGGCATGGGCTTGTCTGCTGGGATTGCTTTTCTTACCTTTTTTTTGGTAAAATTCATTGAAGCCAGGAACAGACTGTCCTGGCCAACGTCCATTGCCGGCAATGGATGTACTTGAAACAGCCGGCATCAAGAGCTTTCCTCTGTCTTACTTGGAGGATTTACAATTTTGTTCACTCTTAACAGATTTCAAGCTGGTACCAGGACTGTCGCTGTCACTTGTCACTTCTTAGTACCTGTACTGTATCTTCTGCTTTGGTCATTCTCCCTTTCCGTTTGTAAGAAATACTGGTTTCCTCTTCAAAGTCAAAACAATGCCAGCCAGTATTTGTGTAGTGCTGCAGAAAGCTGTGAAGGATGAGGGTGCAGCTTCCCGGTGCTCAGGAGCAGCTCGGTGTGTCCTGGAGCCGGTAAATCACAGGGTGTTCCTTGTTTGTTTTTGTCCCCGCCGGGGCCTTAATGGGAGCTTTTGTGTGTCCGCAGATGTTGTCACTCTTTGGTTTTCCATTCCCGGCCCTTGTTGTGCAGCAGGGGAGGAGCGGCTCCGGCCGGGGCAGGGCCAGGAGAGGCTCCGGGGGGGAGCCGAGAGCAGCAGGAAGCTCTCTGAAAGGATGGGAGGTGCAGGGGAGGCTCCTGAGCACGCCCAGGGAAGCAGCAGCGGGGCAGAGCTGAGGCAGCAATGAGATAAGGGCAATATCGTGGCACAGGAACTGGTCAGCTGGATGCAGCACGTGGTTATTTAAATTTGGTCTAATAAGTTTGAGGTCGTTTTTCACTTAATGTTATGCAAGAACTGGTTTCATTTACCATTGATTGTTTTTTTCCTCCCTCCCTCTCCTCCTGTGGATGAATAACTGAAGTCTAGAGGAATAAACTAATGCTACTGAACTGTTAAATTATTTTGTTTAATATTACACTTTGAGTATCTTTTTCCACATAAAATCTGTTTCTGAATTACAAGCGTTTTCTTTACATTATTTAACAATGTACACTGTAAAAAATAAAAATAAAAAAAAATAAAATTAATTGAAACTTTGGGCTTCCCTGGCCGTAGTTAATTGTGTTTTGCACTGACCCCTTCTATGACTGTGCCCTGTGCTGCAGTTTGTTACCTTTGCAGAGTATTGAATGAAGGCATTCCAGCACACCAAACCTGCTTGGGTTGAGCTGTGGGTTTCTTGTGGAGCAGCAGGTTCCAGCCCCTCTGTCTTCCTGCAGTGAGGTAACTCTTACCCAATTTACCAGTTTGTCACAGGAAATACAAGAAAAAATCAATGAGAGCCGTAACTTCTCCAAAGCAGGAACCAGTCCTGAGCCTTCTGACGGGATACTCTGAAATAAGGTCCTGCAGAGGGAATTCCTGAATGGGTGGGGAGGGGCCCGAGGGAGGAGAAGGGCTCTGGTGTGGCTGCTGTTGGGGCTGGGGCTGTCACAGAGCTGCTGGATGTTGCTTGTGGCTGCCCTGGGAGCAGAGGTGAGGGAGAAGCAGGGCCGGGTGCTGGGCTTGCTCTTAGGGCAGGGTGTCCTTAGGGCCCCTCCCGGCTCTGCTCGGGTGCCTGCGGGCAGGGAGTGTCCCCGGCAGGGTGGGACAGGGGGCTCCTCAGCAGCCTCAGGGACAGAGCTCGGTTCTCTCACTGAAAGGGTCCAGAGTGGAACAACTCGGCGTCATTCCCAGCCGAGGGCCTGCAGGAATTTGGTATTGCTAAACACTAATTGCTGCTGCATTTCTTTCCATTTTAAGAAGGGCTCCTGTTATGAGTCATGCTGCGCAAGCCTCCAAGGGGAAAAAGCTCCCAGTGAAAGTTTTCCTGCCCTTTTCAAAGGGACCAATCCCAAGTCTCAGGGCAGCCCCTTTCTTAGGGCAGGCACTGCTGTATTTGCACTGTTCTACAGCCAGGGAAGCTGAGGCCGTTACGTTTTTGCTTCAGAGGTTTACATTTTTTCACTCTGTTTGGAGCAGCTTTGAATCCAGTAATTCTGGAGTCTGCATGCTCCCTTCCTAGCAGGTACATGGTTTCAGCTTGGGAAGCAGTGAACTGGCCAGAAATAAGTACAGTGAAATGTGGAACTGTTTTCTAGATTTATCTGTTCCTGTTAATTACAGCCTCTCCTGTCTTTCCATGCTGAAGTCCATCCCTGATCAGGAGGTAAGTGCACAGGAGAGGATCTTTTAAGGAAAAAGAGTAAGTGATGAAGGCAGAGCACGGGAGTGAGGTCCCGTTTGCAGCCTGGCATTGATTTGAGGGCTGGACTAATCCCAGAGTTTGTGCCAATTTTCCTGGTGCAGCTGGAACTTCCAGTGCTGGGGCACTGCTGGGCCCAGCAGAACTCCTGGTCACTGCTTGCAGGAAAGGGAGTGTCCCTCCAGTGCTGCTCACTAATTCCTTTGGGCTGCTGGATGGAAGCACCAGCTCTTGGCTTTGCTGTAACCTCTGCACCCCTGAGAGGCTTCTCTGCCCATCCTACACCAAAGGAGCCCGTGCTGGTGCAGGGTGTCCCTTTAGCTTTAGAGCTCTTTCTCTTTCAAGGTTGTTCAATAGGGGAAGAGATGGGATGGCTGGAAGGGCAGAGAGGCACCAACAGCTCCCAGCGGGGTTTGCTTTTCAAATTCATGTTTATTTCTGTATTGGAAAGGGTTAAAAGCTTATTTAAAAACAGCAGTGCAGCTGCCATTGGAGCAGGGGCAGCTCGGGGCTGTGAGTGCGGGCTGGCAGCTCCTGCCCTGAGGCACAGGAGGTGACAGGACAGGGACAGGGAGTGAGGGGCTCTGTCCCCCGGGCACAACCCCTGCTCCCCTGGGCTCTGGAAATCTCTGTCCCTGTGCAGGAATGCAGCACTGAGGGACAGAGAGCAGCTGGGAACTGCAGCTCATTTCTAACCTCCCATTCTGCTCCTGCTGCAGGGGATTTTCAGGTAATCCCCACTCACAACACGGCCACAAGGCCCTGGCTGCAGATGCACAAATCATGGTGTGGTTATGGGGAAAGGCTCCTGAAATACATAATAACCTAAGAGTACATGAAGTTCTTGCTGATTGTGTGAAACTCTTCCCATGCTCCACCATGATACCCAGCAGAGTGCATGTGACACAATTGGGAAAGCCAGCTGCAGCCTTGTGCTGTAAGCCAGGGCACAGGCACAGATCCCACCTCATGTGGGTTCCAGCCTCCTTTTCTTCGTGCTCTGGCTTCTCCTGAAGGGGCTGCACCCTGCCAAACAGGGAGAAAGGGAGAATTTAATTTTTTTTTCTGCTTCTATAACTCTGTTCCTCAATTTTTTCAAATTCTTCCTTGACAGGACAGTAGGATGGCAAAAAGCAGAGAGTTTTGCAAGCCCACTGTCCCAGCATCTGCAGCCAGGTCTGAAAGAAGGGAACGTTTCTCCCACTGGACTCTGCCACTCTGTGTCACCTACCTGGGGTGTGCTGGGGGGCACAGCTGGGGCTGGGGGCTGCAGCAGGGGGCTGAGGCTGTGCCAGCCTGGCACAGGCTCTGTGCTGGATGCCCCTGTGGGGTGTCCTGGCTCGGGTGCCCATCTGCTGGTGGCCACAGGGTGTCTCAGGTGCCTGCTGTGCAGCTGCTGAGCCCTCTGAGATTTTGGCACCCGGTACCTTCAGGTCAGTGCTCTCCAAGGAAATGTCCCACAGCTCAGGATCATCTGGAAGGAAGGAGAAGGGGATCCATGACACAGCCCTGTGCTGCAGGAATGGCAGCAGCTCCAAGAGCAGCACAGGCTTTTCCTGCAAGCAGTGACCAGGGTAACATTTAATCTGTAAAGCATCTCCTGTGTCAGTGGGCAGCAAGGTCCTGCCCTTGTGCTCTGGACTTGAGCCATGCCCAGGCACTGTGCTGTGTGACCCAAACAGCCATGGTTAAATTAAGAAAGGACACACCACAAATCCCCCCCCACGTTCTGTTTTGTGCAGTGTCACCTCAGGAAAAGGGTTTATCAAACAGGTGTAACAACTGCATGAAGTGTGAAACCCCCACAGTGATGGACATCCTTTCCCTGCCACTCGGGCAAAGTTTGTAGTGTTAAGGTCACAGTCACATTCACACTTCTGTTATTCCAGTTCTTCAGAGCTTTTACCCTTACACTGCATTCTGAATGAAGCTGGTTTAAATGCTAATGATTTAACACTTGATTACCCATCACTCTTTGGCTGACCTGCAAAGAACTCCTCCTCTATTGCCAGCTCCTGTTCCACTTCTGCTGGAGTGCTGTGCTTGACAGGAGGATCAGATGCTGCTGCAAGGAACCAACACAAGAAGAGATTAATTCCAGAAACACAGGAAAACCCTGTGGCTCCTCCTTGGCAGAGCACGAGTCTGAAATGACACCAGCCTGCCACCAGGCCCCCTCTTGTGTCCCAGAGCTGGTTAAGAATGGGAAGCAGGAGGTAGGACAGTGAATTCTGTACCTGGTGCCATCTGATGAGCAACTGTGCTACTTTAATGTGGGTTTTTAGCCTGTCCACCTCCATGTTCCAGCTACCAGTGGCCCCAGACTGCCCCATGAGCCAAGGGCAATGCAGCAGTAGGTCAGGCAATGTGTGTTTGCCTGCAGCCCCCCAGGCAAGTGCTGCAGCCCCAGCTTGGATGCAGCAGGTTGCTGCTGCTGACCAGCTGCTCTGGTGGCTGGGAAGCTGCAGATTTAGTGATGCAGCTTTGGAGCTGACATTGTGAGGAACAGAGGGGGGGAAATGTGCCAATGCTTCTTCCTCAGGTGTGTGGATAGCACAGCTCAACAGCCCAGGGAGCTCCCAGGCTCCTGCCCTGGGGTAACCTGAGCCTGCCAGCACTTGCGTGGGCAATGCCAGCACTTGCATGGGCAATGCCAGTTTTCAGTGCCACTCACCCTGTTTGCTGCTGGGAGTAGCTCCTGGGAGCAGCTTCTTTCTCTCCATCTGCTCCCTGAACTGCTGCTGCAGCTGCTTCTGGCGCTGCTTCCTCTGGAAAGTGGCATCACCCTCCATGGCCAGGGACTCTGTGCTCCTGTCCTCCCACAGGAAACACAGAGTGAAACAGCACCTCAGCAATTGCATTGGGTGAAGAAAAATTCATTGAGAAATAACAGGAAAGAAAATCCACTGAACTAGTGCTTTATGGCATCTTTGGAATTGGGCTGTCCATGTTTTAAAAGGCCCAGTAAGTTCCAATTCAGGTTAAAAAATGAATGTACAACAGCAGTCTCACCTGGGAGCGTTGGGCTGTTGCTCTTCTGCTGTGACTACAGCAACCTCTGTGTGGCCAGGCTTACAGCCAGGTGTCACCTCACAGTGCTGCCTCCCTGCTGCATTCTGCCTTTCCACATAGCTGCTGTACCTTGCTTTCTCTATTTCAGGCTCATAGTCCTGCCTTTTAGCTTTGACCAAGTCTAACTCAGGAGGTACCTGGTAAAGAAGAAAAAAGAAAAGGCTCAGAAATTTCCATCATCAAGTTAATGAAATGAGCACTAATTAAAAATCCATTTTGTTTGCTCTAAGCTGAACAGTAAGTTAGGAACCTGAAATGCTCTTTCAGTACCAGCAATTCAGTCAGTTAATCATTGAATTCCTGGGACTGTGTGCTGGTTTAATTGTTCAGTGCTGCAGGGCAGATGGTGAGGTCTCCCCACACTGCTCTGCAAACCAGAACAGGTATTGCTGATCCATGCAGGATTTTACAGCTTCAGAGAGCCCCACAAGGCTGCTGCTGGCTCTGGTTGTTTCACCAGTTGTTTTCCTGCTCGTGCTGAAGGGAAGGCCAACCTTCACTGAGTTCTGGGGAAGGTACAGTGTTCCTGTTTATTAAAAATGGGATGTTTTGGCTCTGTCACCTTACAAGTTTGTGGCAATGCCTCTAACAGACAATGACCCTGGCAAACCAGAGATCTTTACCAGGTAGAGGTGTCACTTTGGGTCTGCTCCTACAGTGTTTGACAGGACTGCCTTGCAGCTCCAGGCCTCTAGCAGAGTTGGGCAATCCTAGTGTGCCTGAAGGCAGCTTTCCTGTGCAAGCCCAACATCAGCAGTTGCAGAAAGCTTCCTTTTCCCTCCCTGCACAAGGCAGGTCACTGCCTGAGCCTCCTGCCCAGCACAGCAGGAGCTGGCAGGACCCATGGTGGGCACCTGAGGAACATCCTGCAGCTTTGAGTGAGCTGCTTGCAGGAAGGCTGCTGCTCTCAGGATCCCTCAGGAGGGGATGCACTGACAGCCCTGAGGGTGCAGGAGCAGGGCCAGAGCTGCCTGCAGCCCCTGCTGGCTCTCACCTGCCTGGGAAGTTTGTTCACAGCCCGCAGGTACTCCTTGTCCAGGATGCAGTTCCCAAGAGCATTCCCAAAGCACCTGAGGAACAAGAGGGCTCACTGGGGCTGAAACCCCTTCACTCCCACAGAACCCAAATGTACAAGTGCTGATCTTCACTCACTTGAGTGCCCTCTTCAGTCCATCTGTTACTGCCTCCTTTCTTGCCTTTTCTAGGGACAAGGCCTTGGACTTCAGGCCTTCACTGACTCCATATCCCACATCTTCATGGTAGGACCCATCCTGCAGGACAATTTTGGAGAGAAGGGAGTATTATCCCTGCAGGTGCTGTGCTCTCCCAAGCCTGCTTGCTTGCTCTCAGCTGTTTGTTCCACAGCAAGGTCAACATTTAGGACACCAGCAGGTTCCCAGTGCTGTGCTCTGACCCATGCAAGGACTTTCCTTCACAGCTGCAGGCAATTGCTCAGCTACAGAGCCAACCAAAAAATCACTTACCTTAAGCTGAACTTTCACAAAAGCACACACACCCACGTAGAACCTGCCATTGTTGAGGTCAACGAAGTCTGGAAGGAGAATTTTTAAGTGTTAATTTATAAAAACTATAGTGGAAAAGAAACAGTTGTCTATGAATGTAATTTCTTTCCTATGATCTACTGGAAGTCTGCAGTTTGCAAGTCATATCCACAGGTTTTATCATGGGCAGAATGCCTGAATTTCTGAGGAATGACTAGTTATGGCATTATCTGAAAAAGGTAGAAGTTTGAAGGATGTCAGTCTTTTCTTGACTGAAAGGGGGCAGAAAACCGTGGTGCAGAATAGATGGGAAGCAGTGAAGTAAGTTCTATTTCTAGAATCTACCAGCCTGAGTTAAGAAAAGATTTCTGAAGGTGGGGAAAGGAAGAAGGTAATTTAAGCTGCTGCTCTGACCTACTTCAGCAAGCAGTCTGCAGCACAAGCACAGCAGCTCTGCACACAAGCACAACACTGCTCTGGCAGGTACTGTTTCAGCTGTCAATGTGGGAGAGGCTGAGGCTTTCAGATCATCTGAACACTATATTATAGCTGAAAAATTTTCTCCAAGTTTTCTCTCTCAGTACTAGGTATTAGCTAGAAGGGAAATCTGCAGAAAGAGGTGGGTCCCTAAAGATTAGGGGAATATTAACTGAGAATCTGAACTGGTTAGAGTCTAAAAATTACAGGTGAGATGAAAGCTGGCTCATGACTGCTGGGTGTTAAATAGTTTAATTGTAATTACTCTTGGCTGAGTGTACCCATAGAGATCAGAGACTTGATTAGAACAGCTCAATAAACACACTCAGAATAATGACTATGACAGATCTAAAATGAAAACAGAAGCTCTGTTATTATTCAATTCCTGTTATTTTTACTGACTGTAGGACACCTGGGAGTTGTTCATGCTTCTGCCCAGGTGATGCAGTTGTAGCAGCTGAGGGCACTTGGTGCGTTCAGCCTGGAGGAGGCTGAGGGGAGAGCTCACAGTGATGTGCAGCTTTCCTGAGAGGGGAAGAGGGGGCAGGCACTGATCTCCTCTCTGTGGTGACAGTGACAGTGAAGGAATGGCCTGGAGCTGTGCCAGGGGAGGTTTAGGGTGGGATCAGGAAAAGGTTTTTCCCCAGAGGGTGGCTGAGCACTGACAGGGCAGTGGGCACTGAACAGCCTGACAGAGCTCAGGAAGGGTTTGGACAATGCTCTCAAGCACTCCTGGGCTGTCCTGTGCAGGGCCAGCAGCTGGGCTTGGTGACCCTTGTGGGTCCCTTCCAAGTCAGCAGGCTCTTTGCCCCAGGAGATCCTTACCAACGTTCTGCTGAGTGACTGAATGAGCCCAGCCATTGAAGCCAAACATCTCGTTGGCCAGACTGATGACCTTGTGACCCTCGATGTAACAGACCTGAAAAAAGGAGCACACACACATAAACACATGAATACACAGCCTTGTGCACACATCTCTGCACAGTGAATTTAAATAAACAGAGATTACACATACCATCTACACTGAGGAAACCCAGCTAAGTTCAAAGTTCAGATAATGTGAATAAAAAGCTGATGGTGCAGCTTTAGGTGCACTCTCTTCCAGCAAATGGGGTGGGGGTTAATATAACAACAAATATGACTTAATCAACAGAGGCAGAGTGGGCACTAAAGATGGTAAATGCAGCCACTGTTATAAAACATTTCATATAGTCTAATTCTGGGAAAAAATAGGGAAAACATCTCAGCGCACAAGTAGATAATAAAGAATGGAACACTGAAAAATGATGTCTCTTTTTAAGTGTAAAATGAAAATCTGTGGCTCAGTAAAAGGCAGAATTTATGCCATGCTCACTTCCCATTCACAGCTGCATATTAAAACTACCGGAGGGAAATTAGCTACAAAAAAAAAAAAAAAGGAATATTGCAACACTTGAAAGGCTAGTTTTTCTGGGAAAAACAGAGCTGAAGGATGGTGTTTGTCCCTACCTTCTGGCCTCCTCCTGCCTGGCGGCTGCTGATGTAGTCTGGGCCCAGCCTCTGGCGCAGGGCGTGCTGGATGGCGTGGTACTCGCTGGCCGTGTACTGGTACTGACAGGAGCAGGGCAGCACTCACTCACTCACTCACTGTGCCTGCACAGCTCCCCTCCCAGGAGCTGAATCCCACCCTGCCCAGCTGAGCAGCACACACTGGGACTCGCAGGGAACACCAAGGAAACACCTCGGGGGACCTGCTGCACAGGAGCAGGGCAGCACTCACTCACTCACTGTGCCTGCACAGCTCCCCTCCCCTCCCAGGGGCTCTGGGAATCCCACCCTTCCCAGCTGAGCAGCACACACTGGGACTGGCAGGGAACACCAGGGAAACATCTTGGGGTACCAGCACTCACTCACTCACTGTGCCTGCCCAGCTCCCCTCCCCTCCCAGGAGCTGAATCCCAGCCTTCCCAGCTGTGCACACACACTGGGACTGGCAGGGAACACCAAGGAAACACCTTGGGGTACCTGCTTACCCTGTTTTTTTTTCCCTCTTACTCTTGATGGATTCAGGCATTAATAACTGAGCTGCAGCAATTAATTTTCATTAATAATCCTGGCCAAGCATCAAGCACACAAATAAATTTCTATTTTACTGCTGAAACCCAAAACACTGTATCTCTGTGACCAGCAAGAAAAGAATTTAAAAACTCCAACAAAACTGAAGATTAACTATACTCCACTACCACATGCCATTCAGGAACTGTGTGGAAATGCCTATCATGGAGAACAGAATTGACCACAAAAAGCTCTGTGTCCACAAAAACCCAGATACAGTTTTCTTTTTTCAAATGATTTTACAATTTTTTACAATTATTTTTTAATATCTGGAAGTAGTTGGCTTTTCTGAACCTGTACTGAGAATATGTGTAAGCATTATCCAGGCCATCTGGGAATAAGAGAGAATAAAATAAGACCCACTTTTATGGTACAAGGTTAAAAAACCTTTCGAGAAGAATCCAGAGCAATTTATTATAACTAAGGCAGGCCAAGACTATTGCAGAGACAAAATGTGAAGCACAATTGGGTGCAGCATGATTCCAGCCTTACTGTACCCAAGTTTGAAAGGAATCAACATGCAGAGCAGATTTCCAGAGGGGTGAGAAGGGCAGAAGGCACTGACCTGTCCAAAGGAGGCCACTGAGTCCCCAGGGTTGGAGCTGCTGCTGCTGCTGTAGGTTTCACCATCCTTCCCCTGGCTCTCAGGCATCCCTAGAGAGAAGAGAAACCCCCAGACTGAAGAGAACAGAACTCACAGTCCATATGAAGACATGGCTAAAAGCTTATTCTAAATATCACACTGATAAAGTTGTAAATGTGCGTTTTTTCCTTTTAGGTAAACGTGAAGGCACTGTACGGTGCTAGGGAAGAAAAAGAAAATAACTCCCTATTTTGGATTCTTCAGCACTGTCTTCCTGGAACACTTTCAGAATCCATTAATGCTGTGATAAAAAGTACAGACAACTTCCTAAAACTTTACTCAGCTGTACCCTGAGTGTCTGTTTTATTTCAGATTGCTGTTCTGACTGCACTCACCTTGCCTGCTGCCACAGAAACCGTGCAGAGCTGAGAACCACAGAGCCTCAGAACTGAAGGAATGGAACCAAGAATTCAGTAGATGGCACCCTTTGCAAGGCAGCTTCCAACACTTCCAGCACTGCATGGCCACTCCCTCCTGCTCTGGAGCAGTGGCCTGGGGACATTGTGCACCCCAGCTCCCAATCTTTTATTGTGTTTGCACCAATGCTGAGCACAACCCACAGCCCAGCACGCAGATTTTTGCAGGCAATACAAATATAGCACAAATTCAGGCACGTACAAGGGAGCTGCAGGTGGCAAATCAGTCTGAGAAGGCCTAAAATGCTCAGCAAACAGCATGATTGCCAGCACCTGGGCATACTGGGCTTTGCTAATGCGTTCCAGGTGAGGCAATTCTAAAAATAAGTTGTTTTTCCAGTCTCTGAACAAGAAATCCAAAGTTTACTGAGGATTTGGCAACCAGTTTTCAGGAAAATGGTACCAGTTGTTTCCTTGGCAAGTGTGGCTAAAATTCTGGTTAATTTTGGTTGACCAGAAAGATTCACCTTGAGTCCCAAACTTGTATAATTGTACAGTGTTCATACACTTGGGTGTGTGTCAATCAGAAGTTAGCAGCAATTTGTAAATACATTTGGCTTTGGAAAGACAAATAGAAAGCAGTATTACCAGGAGAATCGTTTGTGATTTAAGCAGGCTATTTCCTCTGCTCAGCAAACAGCTCACTGCATGGGGAGGGAGACAATTAGAGAGACATAAATAGTGTGTGTGGCCCAGGGAATTGAAATTTGAACAATACTGTTGCCTCCACTCACACCCCCAAGCTGCCTCAATCAGATCTTAATCACTGCAAGCCCTCAGGAAGAAACAATGACCAAAATGTCACTTGCCTACAAACACTATGACCAATTTATGCAAAGGAGGTGGGTGGCATTTTGATGCAAAATTGCTTAATACTGGTTTTAGCTAAAGTCCTTCAAACTTTTATATGGTGTGCACTATTTTCAGTCTCAATTCTGTTGTCAGTGGTTTGTATTCAGATTATGTGTGTATCCAGGTTAAGGGAAGGATAACAGGATGCCAGTTTAGTTTCAGGCTTTACCTGCAGGAGCAGCCTCAGCTGAGAGCCCTTTTTAAACCAAACCCTCCATCAGAGCAATGTGGGGGTTCTGCAGTCAGGGACGTGCAGCACCAAGCCCCGTGTCTCAAAGCAATTGTATGAGCATTTCAGAGTGTCAGAACTTCAATATCAAAAATTATTGGAGCAGGAACTGGGAAGAGGGAGAAGTTAATTCTGCAAATGGAGCCATAAATCCATCTCGGTGCCAGAGCCAGGGGCTAGGGAAGACAAGGTGCTTCCATTCCTTACTGCAACACTGTTTCCTCTGCTCTCTCCACACAACATTTTAACTCACATGAAACATTAATGCTGGAGCAGATAATAAACCACTGACTGGAGAGCCCAAGAGCCTTGGACACCCTCTGGGGCCAGCACTGTGGTAGGAGGCTGCCTGACTCATGAACCAGTGTTAAAAAATGCAGTTTTTAAACCAGAAAGACTAAAAATTGAAGTTCAAATATGCATTTGAATAGGCAGGATGATACGAGCAGTTTATCAGTGTAAAGGCACCTAGCAATTGTAATTTACTGTCTCTGTGGTAATGGGACCATTATTTATTATTTACAGGGAATTCTTTTGAGTTTAGCTGGTAATGTTCACAGGAAATGTTCGTCACTGAGAAAGAGTCCACACAAGAGTGGAGGTGATGAACTGTGCTCCAAAAATTGCCTTGATACAGGCTAAGAAACTCAACAGCTTTTACTACTACCATATTTTGGTCTTGTCTTTCAAATTTAGAACACATTAGGGTTATAATCAGAACAAAAAAAAAACCCCTCTGTTTTGGGAAACTGGATGTGAAATACCAATTTTCAACAGCACTGTACAAGTAGGTATTTATTTGCCTGGTGGTAGTGAATTGAACACTGCTGAGAAAAATGTGTGTGTAACAAATTCCTGTGCAGAAAATAAACCAGTCTTCCAGAACAGATAATCCTGAATTTAATCTGTTCAAGTATACCTACCACTGTGGGGCTATGGCAGCAACACCTTCACCTGCCATGGCTGCATGGACATAACTTCTAATTTTCTAAATTAACACATCCTCACACACCATCTACCCCAGTGTCCATTACCACCCAAAACTTACTGTGCTCCTAAATCACATCTTTTCCTATCAGTTCCACTCTGCCTTAACTAGGTTTTGAACCATGGCCAGTGCTTTAATCCCATGGTAGGAGTGCCAGTTCCCAGTTCTCCTCCCTGTAAGGTGCAAGCAGGCAGCTCTGCACCACTTGAGCATAGTTTGCATACCATGCACTGTGCCAGCACCAGGGCTTGGGCACTGCTCAGCTGGAACGTGGCTGTCCAAGGAATTCATCTCAGCATCCCTCAGGCTGAGACAGGACTTCAGCACACACTGGGAACCTCCAGGGGGCTTTCCATTCATCCTCACCCTCTCTAGCTGCTAAGCTTCCTTCACAGAGAGGCTTTGGTCTGCTGGGTAAAACTCCTCAGCATTCCTTCAATAAATGCAATTCCACTGGGCCCAGCAAGAGCAAACAGTGGCACAGGCAGCAACAAGTGACTTAGTGAGCACTAAAGATAATGCCACATGCCTAAGCTTTGTATTACTCTAAGAAAACATAAAAAAAAACTTCACAAGTTTTATATTTCTGTGTTTTCTTTCCTCTGGGAACCCCAAACTATGTCATGAGTCTATGATTTATGAGTTTTATGATTTCCCTGTTATGCAAAGGCTGCTTCAGCACAGAGCTGAGCTACCTCTTTCAAGTGTAATGGGGCAGGTGTTCCTCATCAAGACAGGCCTGTGCTACTCCACAGTTCAAAAGGAGTGGAAAAGAGATCATGCAACTGCTTGTGGAAAAGCTGCACACAACAGAACTCCTCAGTTTTTTCAGATTTCTGATATCTCTAGGTAAACAACCCTGATGAGCTGAGAAAAGCCAGGTAATGTTCTGTTAACTCCAGCAGAAGGACGAGATACTCACTGGTGGGTTAAACATGGAAATGCAGGGCAGTCAGGAGCCTGGCTGTCTGCTGCCAACTGCAGATATCTCTGATGCTGACAGCACCTTTTGCTTGCCTCTCACTCATTCAGGCCACATTCTGCAGCAAGAGATAAAAAAGGTATAACATAGGAGGTTTGAGCTCCCTGCAGTAGTTTAAATGTATTTTCAAGGCATGCAAGCACCAGTCTGACAGTTTCTACTCAGTCACAGCACTGCCAGGCTGACCCTCCTGCAGTCCCACCCATTTCACTGGAATCTGTGGCTCCAGAAGCCTTTGGTTCATCAGGCACTGCAGGGTTTACTCTTGGCATGTCTAGGATCATGATCCTCCCTGCTATGAACTGAAAATGCTAATTCTGGTTTCATGTTTTTAACATTTCAATGAACACCGGGTAAAGCTCTTTCTTCCCTACCTTTATGTGATTTTGGAGGAGTAACAGTGCATTTGTGGGGGTACGTTTCAATATAAGAATTTTTAGATACATCCAACATC
Source organism: Petroica traversi (assembly GCA_025920805.1). NCBI lineage: Eukaryota > Metazoa > Chordata > Aves > Passeriformes > Petroicidae > Petroica > Petroica traversi. The sequence goes on along the minus strand of JAHLSL010000042.1, from coordinate 12,160,281 downwards.
TGAAATGAAGCCTACCTGGTCAATTCCTGCATTTTTGGAAAACAGGGTGAGAAACTCACCTTGTTACTCATTCTGCTGTGTCCTGTCAGGGCAGCCTTTCCACAACTGCCACAAATCCACTGAAGATCAGTGTAACTACTGCAAGTTGTTTAGGAGCTTGCTTTCCCAGCAATTACGAATCCAGTCCAAATTGCTTAGTTTAGCACACGTTTTTCTGAGTTTTAGCCTGCATATTTTCCAAATTTTGCTGTGGCGTGTGTCAATTTCCCCTTTGCTACGTAATTTTGTTTGCTGTTTTAAAGTCCACTGCCCATTGCAATTTTTGCCAAAAAGTTTTGTTAAAAGTGCACCAAGAGCATCCTAGGAAAAAGATCATTCCAAACAATTCTAAATTTGAAATACATTTGCTTTCCAAGAATATAAATCCTGGTTAATTTCTCACATTATTTAAATCACTTGCATTAACTCTATAAAAATACTTAATTCAAGGGATTAATTGGCACTCCTGCACAAATAATATTTTTGATGATATTATTAAAATCAATTCATTATAACAATAAATATAATTATGTCAAAGAGGTAGAACTGAAAGAGAAACAACTCTGTCATCCAAGCTTTTTTCCAGGTCTGAAACAGTAACACCTCAAAAACCTTACAAAACCAAAAGGAAACAATCTGCTCTTCAAGGGGTTTCACATCCATGCAGGCAGAGTAAAAGAAAGGAGCTCGTTCTGCAGACCAGAGCAGGCAGGAATATCACTCAAATATCATCAATTATTTATGTGGGCACTTCTTTCTAAAAGCCTGTCAGCCTGATTTATCACCACATCATTTATGTAGCAGTCACGCCAGCCCTTGCAAGGCAAAGACAGCAGGGTTTTTAACTCGGGAGTAATGGTTTGGGATTACAGGGAAAAGCAGCCTGTCCAGCTGTGAGCAGAAAGCTGCCGATCTCCCAAACGCAATTACCAGGCTGGAAATTAATCCAGGCTGGAAAGAACCCATGTGAACGGTGTGAGCAGTGGGAGATCTGTCACACTGCAGAGCACAAACCCCACCGTGATCACAGGCACAGATGACACTCTTGGCAGCAAGGCCCTATTAACATGACACGTTAATTAAGCTGGGACGAAAAACGCAAAGCTCTCAGGCTCTGTTTTGCTCCAGGTTGACACTTGCTTACTGTTAAATGGAAGACCATTTAAATTTGAAACTGGCAGAATCCTTGAGGCGTGGGCAAGCCTGGATCTATTTCTATCCTTCTGCCTTCTTAGCCAGCAATATAATTATAAATTATCTCTTTTTGGGGGATGCCTTAGGCCTGACAGAAGGGCTTAGGTACCACAGCATGCACTTAGGTGCACTACATGATTCTACAGAATTTAATTTAAAACCGACTCTGTGCTTCTACAGTTGAAAGGGAAGTTCAGGTTGTTGAGACTGCAGTGGGTATCAGCCTGCCAGAGGTCTGAATTGCAATATAAATGGTCATTTTAAAACTACAAAATGTAATAATCTAAAAACTATAGGCAATATATATATAATCCACCCCATTTGCCATAACTTCTCACATCAGCGTCCTCTGGGAGTGAGGGCTGAGGAAGCCAGTGTTGCTTTTGGCTATTACACCCTAAAACCGTACAAATTGAGCTGGGATTGCTAACGGGGTCCGGTGCTGTCTGCCCGGGGCTCCCTCAGGAAACACCGGGGCAGCGCCCGGGGGGACGGCCCGGGTCTGGGCCCGGTTCTGTGTCGGGTTCTGGGCCTGGTTCTGTGGCCGGTTCCGTGCCCGGTTCTGGGCCCGGTTCCGTGCCCGGTTCTGTGTCGGGTTCTGTCCCCGGTTCTGTGTTGGGTTCTGGGCCCGGTTCTGTGTTGGGTTCTGGGCCCGGTTCTGTGGCCGGTTCTGTGGCCGGTTCTGTGTTGGGTTCTGGGCCGGGTTCTGTGCCCGGTTCTGTGCCCGATCACCAGCCTGTACCCTGCCCGCCGATCCTGAGCCCTGCCCGCCGTCCCGGGGCCCTGCCCGCCGTCCCGGGGCCCTCCCCGCCGGT
>JAHLSL010000042.1:12127641-12143305 GCA_025920805.1 Petroica traversi | reverse complement strand
ACGCCACGGCGGGGCCCATGTACCTGAGCGAGCACGAGAGCGTGGGCGCAGACACCCCCAAGAGCACCATGACCCTGGGCCGCTCGGGCGGGCGGCTGCCCTACGGCGTGCGCATGACGGCCATGGGCAGCAGCCCCAACATCGCCAGCAGCGGCGTGGCCAGCGACACCATCGCCTTCGGGGAGCACCACCTGCCCCCCGTGAGCATGGCCTCCACCGTGCCCCACTCGCTGCGCCAGGCCAGGGACAACACCATCATGGACCTGCAGACCCAGCTCAAGGAGGTGCTGAGGGAGAACGACCTGCTGCGCAAGGACGTGGAGGTGAAGGAGAGCAAGCTGAGCTCCTCCATGAACAGCATCAAGACCTTCTGGAGTCCTGAGCTGAAGAAGGAGAGAGCGCTGAGGAAGGACGAAGCTTCCAAAATCACCATTTGGAAGGAGCAGTACAGAGTTTTGCAAGAGGAAAACCAGGTCAGTCATCTAATGGTGCTGCTGGTGTGAGTGTGGTAGTGTGATTAAATGGCTTTAATAAAATTGCATGTCACATTTGAGCAGCTAATTTAGATTGGTTGTGTTCTTGGGTAATGGATGTGGGTAAGACATGTTTTCAACTTGCCAGCCTGTTTTTAAATGTTTCTTGTCAGACATGTAAACTACCCTGAGTGCTCATTTTTCCTTGGGTGTCATGTGAGTGTTTTACCCCTAGGACTCATAGTAACCACTTAGTTTCCTTTTGGAAGAATTTATTCTGTTAATTAATATTTCTGTGCTGTTTACCTCTTGAAGGGTTCTCTGAGATGCAGAATGTACTAGCTGCTGACCCCCAGTACAACTGAACTGCTGCTGAATATCAACAGATTGCCATTGAAAACAAAGTTAAAGTGACACTGACTGCTGTTTAGAGTTAAAAGCTCCAGATCTGCAGTTTTCACAAACAGATATAAATTGTGTTCTTGGCTACATTTAAATAACACTGTTTAATACATGCTTGTTATTCTTTTGTCATAAACTGTGCATATCTTGTTATGCAACTCTCCTAAAGCACCCCAGAGGCTTTTTTTGTAGTGTCTGGCCAGTTACAGAATAGGCAGAAGAACAGAGATTCTCAGGTGCCTAGGTCTTTGGTCTTGTGCATCTTAGAAGCATCTCCAAATTAAAACAAAACTCGGAGACTGATTAAAATAGAGGTCTCTTTGTAGCCAGTTCTGCTGATTAAAAGCTTTCTTAAAGTTCTCTCACCTAGACCTTCTTGCTGTCTTAGTCCTGTGGTAAATATTTATCTTTGAATGAGTGTCCTCCTGTTGAGGTGTTTCTGACCAAATGGGAGTTCAGCATCTCTCTGCACTGTCAGGTAGAAAACCTCACTACTCTTATGGAAAAATGAGCCAGTGTCCCACTCCTGAAGTTCCCTGAAATGTAAGACAGCTTTCATCATGACAAAATTACTTTTGCTATTGAGCTTTTAAAGTGTCCCATCAAATTGAATGGAAGTCTCCATAATTCAGATGTCACCTTGTTCTTGTAGCTTTTAAGGTGTAGTTGCTGTTTTAGGCAGTGCTTTTTGTAAGATTGCTTTAGAAGGTGAAGGGGAGAGGGAAATGCTGGAGGAGATGGGTGATGCTGTTTGTGCTTGTTGTACTTCAGCTAGCCTGCCTTAAATAGTAAATTACTTTTGCTTAGTGATTAGTCTACTACACTGAACCTGGCTGCAGTTTTCTTTTCACTTTTTAAAGAGGTTGAGTTGAAGAAAGTAAGTTGCTTTTCCTGACATTGTGTGAAATCATTTAATGAACTTGTCATTTAGCTTTATATCTGTATTCTTAGCAAATGGTATCACAGCATGGATTTGTTAAGGTGTGTGACACTTTCTCTGCATTTACTTCTGTCACCTTGGAGTGCAGAAAACCTGAAGTTAAATAATTTTTATTGCAAAGGTAGGATTTCTTCAGAAGCAGCAATGAAATGAAAATTTTAGTTATAATGGTGCAGTACCAGGATAACAAATATCTGGAATACCAATCACTCGACTTTCTGGTGTTCTTCGTATTTCAGTTGCAGGTAAGTCTCTTAATTCTCAAATTCTTTTCATTTTCAGCCCTGTTTACATATTGAAGAGAATGTCTTGGAATACAATAACATTTTTTTTCCTGAAATCAGTCCTGACATTTGAGGATGCTTTGCAAATCTTGGAAGAAAAATGCCATGAATATATGGTTTAGAGTGGATTAAGCAATTACTAAATATGAATACATTAGAGAACAGTGATTTCTCTATCTTAATTTTTTTTTCCCTTGTCTTTCTGTTATCCCCTAATTAAACACTTACAGATATTTCTAGGCTGCTGTTCTCTAGGCAATCTCTGTAATTACTACCACACTGGTAGAATTACATAACTTCGGACCAGAAGTAAGAAGGGTGCAATTTAAAAGTGAAGGGGCATTATTGCCTTGAGCTGGAAGAACTGAGAATGCTAATTAATAGATTACAGTTAGCTAGCAGTGTGTTCTAATTAAATCCTGAATTCATTGTGTCTTCTATAGCCTTTTGGAGTTGGTCACTCCAGCCCTTTATGTGGAAGATCAGTTTAATAGGATTTTCTGCAATTAAGCAGACTTCTCTGTTTAGACTCTGAACAAGGAATTTCCCAGATCTGTTGGGGGACCAGAAAATATCTTCATTACCCCTTCAGCCTCCTTCTAAAATGAGTTCATTGCAGGAACTGGACTTTCAGACTTCAGTATGGATATTTCTGCACATCACTTTTAAAAAAGCCTTCTGCATGTGCAGTACTCGTGCTTTACAGAGTTTATCTCAGACCAGTGATATTGTTAAAAATGGACTCAGCTGGTGGAGCCAAGGTGCTGCCTGACTCCTGCCATTGTCTGATAGTCATCTCAATCTTTCCTGTGGTCAGGGCTCTTTATTCTCCTGCACACCCTCGATTGTCCCTGATTGTGTTGCTGCTCTTGTCACCTCAGCTTGAGCGATTGCATCGCCCCTTTGGGTGTGGGAGTTGTTAAAAGCACCTGAAAATGTGAGCCCTGCTTTATTGCTGCCTCAACCTCCTGTGAGTAAATGCACCGGGGCTTGGAGCTCTTTCCTGTTTCAGATAAACCTATTGCTTATTGATTTCCAGGACGTTTTCTGGATTCAGTCAAGCTCAGAGAGTGAGTGGGAGATTAAAGAGGGTGCTGCCTGTCCTGAGACAGGCACAGCCTTCTGCTTGTCCTCTGAGGGCAGTAGGTGGGAGGGATATCTTGGATATAATCCCAGGGATGCCTGCACAGGCTCTCTGTGACCCTGTCCCCAGATGTGCTGCAGCACAGCTGGATTCCCCAGCTGCTCTGGGCAACAGCTGGGGAGGGCAGCATGAGCTGAGCTTCATTTTCATCCTTTGTCACTGATCCTGAAGAGACAGAAAATCCTTTCTCTGCTCACAAATGGAGAATGGCGTTGCACATCTCACTTTGGAGAGCTCAGAGCTAAACATGGAGAGTATTCCTGCAGTTAACATGGATTCCTGGAAAAACACAGTTTTCTGTGCATTCTTTGCAAGAAGCCAAGAGGAGAGTGCAGATGATTGCTCAGTTATGCAAACCCATGCATATTCAAGGAGGAATTGATGAAACCAGTAAACAGGAGCTTGGTTTTGGCATGGTAGCACTCTCCTCAGCGTGCTTTAGTGGGAGCTGGATTTTTCTGAGTTGAAAAATAATTTTTTGTAGTGTGTGTGGTTTAAAGTTTCCCTGGAAACCTCTTCATCAGAAGCCAGAAGAGGAAAAGAAACACAGTGAATATGCTTTGCACCATAATAGAAATAATTTGCCTAAAAGCTGGGCACTGGTGGGGTGATGTGAAACTCCAGGACAAAGGAATTCCTCTCAGTTGAATCTTGCTTATGACAAGGTGATTGTGCCTTAAAATAAGCAGTGCAATGCAAATTTGGTGTCTAACGCCCTGCACTGAAATTTCCCACATTCGATTGATCTACTTTTAAGGTCAGCTTTATGTTTCAGCCAAAATAGTGTGATACTGCTGAAAACATCTTTTTACTTTGATGCATTTCTGTGGTCCTTTTGTGGTTACAGACCTTGGATGTCTGAGTCAGATAGTTTAACCAAGAAAATATTTCTGAAAGGAATTTCACCTGGCTTGGGGTAAGCACTTGAAGAACATTGTACTTTATTGTGATGGATGAATTCCAGCTTTTCACCAGCTTTCTTCCCCACAGTCAGAAGTACTTTCCATTTCTCAGTAGTGGGTAATGAGCATCTCACTTTTAAAAATGTAGTTGTTCATGTGTTAAGCTCTTAAATGCATTGGGTGCTGCTGTTATGAGACTGGCTGAGCTCTAATGATTACATTCTTTCTCTGAAAATCAGATTAATTCTCATTTCTTCATTGGTTTAATGGGTTTTTTCCAAATATTTTTTTCAAAATTTTTCAAGATTAAAAAAAAATTTGATGTGTCTTAATGCTGTGTCACCCTATTACTAGCCCCATTCCTGAGTTGGTTATTAGTTGATAGAAACCAAGCTTTCTCCCACTGTAGGTGTGTAATTGTGCAATATGTGGTTGTGTAGGCATTGCTTAAAGGCTTTCTCTGTGTCCCAGGGCACTGCACTTAAATAATTCCTTCAGTGGCAGATGCCTGTTGGCTCTCTAGAATGCTGCCAGCTTGAAGGTTCCTTCTGTCTTTCCCCAGCTGCTGCACATCATTATAATTCAATTCTCTGTCAGAATAACTCAAAACTGCCTCCTCAAGAGTGCTTGGTGTCTGAAGCATTTATCGAGTTGCAGCACTTTGTAGCAACCTCAGAAACTGTCATGGGATCGCCCAAGAGAACACCTTGTGTTCTGGGTTTGTTTCCAGTTCTGTAAGGAAATAAAACCATTGTGTGCTTGCCTGGATTCCCCAAGGCTCCTCTTGTCCCGTGGATCTGATGCCTTGGGTTGCTTGGAGCTGCAGCATGGGCTGAGCAGCTGCTCTCTCCTTGATCCATCAAACATAAAAGGGGAGTAGCACCAACTTAAAAGCAGCTTGGGATAAATGGGGGACGCCAGTGGTGCTGTGGAACTCAGTAGTTTAACTGTGCTTTTTTGCTGTTAAACTGGAGCAGGGATTACTTCAAATTCTGCAGAACTTAGAGCAGATTCTTTCTGCTGTAATTCTGTCTCTAATATGCATGGAGACTGTTCAGATACTGGACTCCAAACTAGAGTGGCAGTGTGTTATTCCACCATTTAATGTGTATATTCCTGAAGAGTCTTGTCTGTAATGCTGTATTGCCCTAGAAGCCACTGTTCCTTTCAGCATTATTTGTGGTGTTTGAGTTGGTAATTTTTTCCCTTAAGTGTTTCTGAAGTAATGAGCTGGGTAGCTTGAGCTGTGTGAGGCTTCCTGTTTTCAGTCACCCCGTGAACAGTTAACAGAGACAGATGATGGCAATAGAGCAGAGGTGCTCCTCCATTACAGGTGATTTCTGCTGCCAAAATCCAGCATTCTCGTGTGCTGGCCTTACCCTGCCTGGTACTGATTTAAGGAGAAAGGAGAGGAGCACTTCAGGTGGAACTGCCAGGCCATGGAAAAATGACTGTAGTTGTGCTGGTCCTGTGTCAGTCTTTTGGGGCCTCCAGAATTAAAAATTAAAATAGAGCTTTTTAAAACTCTTTTCATTTGCTGATACGAGGAAGCCTCAGTGATTGGAAGATGGTCAGCAGAGTGGGCCACCAGGACTGAACTGTTAGGTGGAAAGAATGGGTTTTTTTTCAGCCAGGTGATTTTTAGGATACTGTTAACAGTCCATTTAATGCTGAATGCATTGGTAAGACAGAGAAAGTTTTGTATTTAGGGTAAATACGTGCATACATGTAGTCTGAGATAAAAGCTGGAAACCAAAGGAGTTTAGAGGGGCATTTCTGTACTCTGGAAGCAGTAAGTGTGTTGGGTAACTCATGAGGAGCAGTCATGCCAGCAATCTGAAGCAGTAATTGAAGAAAGAAACACTGAGAAATGACACTTCAGGCTCAGCTGGCAGGAGAGGAATAAGGGAATAAATAAACTTGGTTCCAATACAGAACTCCTCTGAATTAATTTTTCTGTGTACATTGGTGTTTGGTGACATGATGGAACAGCAGTGTTTCAGTAACAGTGATTTGTGGTGATTTGAGATCCTCAGCAGAAATCAGATTACAATGCTTGCCAGCAGGTAGCATGGCTAGTGAGGATTACACTTTTTTCTCCTTGAATGGATAATGCTTTGTAGTTCTTCCCTATAATTTTTGACATAATCTGTTGAACACATGGAAAAATGGCTGCATTTGCGAAATGTAGTGAATCATAATTATAGCTCATTTTTTTTTGGTCTGAAGATAACAATCAGTAGACCTTGAAAAGAAAATCTGTTCAGCAAAACTTAGTTTCATAACCCACAAGGTCTACATAATTATGTTTTTGCATAGCATTTTCAGATTGATATTCCTCTTGGAAAGGTCAGAGTCACCATCTGTAGTGGAAAAAATACAAGGACAGAGTGTATTTGGTTTCCTTCTGTGGTGATAGCACTTGTTCTGTCTAAGTGATTTGCTTAGTGCTTGCAGGGGCAGCACCTTGAACTGAGAAGCAGAAAAGGGGTTTGGTTATATTGGCAGCCTTGAGAAGCAGAGAGCAACAATCAGGCTTTTGCAAAATGCCATTGCAGCTTGGAGATCTCAGGAAATCATAAAAATCCTCCTTGATTTAGGGATGACTTTGCTTCCAAAGAATATTAAATAGTCTGATTTCCTTTATTTATCCTGAGAGAACTTTACTCTTTTTTTTTTTTTGCTATTAATAGGCTTGGATTAAACACAAGAAACTTCTGTAGTGTTTGGGGGAAATGGAGGCATTCCAGTATACATCATGTTTTGCAATTGCTAAGTCAGTACTGGCATTTAAACCATAAAGAAGAGAAAAGAAGGATCTTCTCTCAATATCTAGATCACTATTTGAAGAGATCTCATGATAATCTGAATTTTTATCAGTTGGCCTCCATTAAGAAAGCCTTCTTGTGGATTCATCCTAGGAAGAGATTGTATTCTTAAAAAGAACCCACAACACCCCAAACAAGCTACCTCCCCCTGAAAAAAAAAACCCAATCCCCAAAACAGCTAATCAAAAAATGAACCCTCAACCCCCCAAACCATAAAATTCTACTGCATGTGTGCTCCCCAAAATGAGCACGATCAGATGCCAAAATTCTGGCACAGAACACCATTAAGGCTTTTTCTAGTGCTCATTGCTTTAGAAATCAGAGGAGTTAAACTTATGTATAACAGTAACAGGAATAAATACCATGTGACTGCCTTCTTCAGTTTAATTTTAGCAGCTTCGTTTGTAAACTGGAATGCTAAGTAATGTACAATCATCAGGAAGCCTCCAGAGCTTGACGCTTGTTGCTTCTGAGCAGTTTGTTGAGCTATATACAAGGTTTCAAAATGAATTTATGTGCTGCTGCTTATTCCTGTTGCTGTTTTCAGTGATTAAAACTGCTTTAGCTCTTCCCTGGATGGAAGCTGCTGGTCCAGGATCCCCCTGAAACAGAGAGAGAAATGCATCCTTGCTGCTCTGTGCTGCCTGCACTTCCTCCAAGGGCTGCTTTTGAAATCCAATGGTTGTTATCACTGGTTGCAGAATAAATAGTAAGGGTGAGCAGCTGGTTGGAGGCAGTTGGGTTCTTCCAGAATTTGATTCCACGACATCTACAGGAATCTGAAGGCAGAGTGTGGTTTTCTAACCATCCCAGGCAGTTCATTGCAAGGAAAAGAAGATCAGCTCATGGGGTGGTGATGTTTTGAATTTCAGGTGTAACACAAAATAACACTTTTTTATGGAGGGAGGAAGGAAGGGATGGAGATCAGCTGTCTGGTAAAAAGAGATTTGTCAGTGCTTTGCAAATGTAGCAGAGAGGTGGAGGATAAATTTCACTTAAGGTGCTGTGTGCAGTGCCTGCTCCTGTCCAATATCTGCACTGCAATCGGGTTCTGTAGGTTGTTGTTAGCATTTCTGTTTCTGCACTTCCCTTCTCCCCTTCCCCTGCCTCAGTGGCTGCAGAGAGAAGCAGGGTGACAGCCTGGCTTTGGGAAACAAGCAGGAACTGAGGGGGAGTCCAGGATTAGCAAAGCCTGGCTGGAATCTGCATCAATGCCATTTTCCCTGGCCAGTACCTGCTGTGTCACTGTGTTCTCATGAGCTGCACTTCACTGACGAGTCTTCCCCTGCCTCAAACACTGCACAGGTGCTGCCTTCCTCAGCAGGCTTGACATTGACTGCATGGATTTATTTGCTCCTTATCAAATGATCAGGTACCAGCTACCCTGGCTGGTTAAATTTTGTGAACAGATGGTCTTCTAATTACATATTGATGTGGATTCCAAGGAATACGGACACACTTTTCTTCTGATGCTTCTTGTCACTTGTTCCTGAGATTAAAACAAGCCAGCATGTGAGCTGCCACCAGTCAGAGATGAAAATTATATTTCTTCAGCTACTTTGTTCAGGATCTGCTTTTTCCATAGTAGTTGATTGCTCCTGGCATTAATATATATTATTAATATATATTAATATATATAATATGTATGTATATACACCCCCACACAATTTCTACCCTTTTTTAATGCAGTGTGATGAGGCTTGCACAAGTTTTCTCCTTTCAGGAATCATGAAATTGTAAAGGTCTGGTTTTTAGTGGAATTGTTTCTCAGATGGCAATTTATTTTTGACTGAGGGGAGGGCAAAGCTTTCTGAGCATTTGTTTCTGTTGTAGCACATTGTCTTTCAGCAATCTTGTACATATAGGTCCTTGTTTCAGGCTTAACCTGTTGTTAGACTTGTTTTGGTTTTTAAATTTTATTTTACTATTGGCATAATTTATTAAGCTTTGCACATTAAAAGTAGATATCAATTCTTGGATGAACAGAAAGAAACCACGAGGCTACAAAATTACCTTGAGATAAGGGGAGGTTTCCTCTTTAGAGATACCCACAGAGCCTATTGCAGCATCTGCTCTCACTGCCAGAGCCTCCACAAGGCTGATTCTTCTGTCTCCTTCTCTTTGCAGAGATGGGAACACTTGCAAGTAAACACTTGACTTGTTAAAGGATTCAGGGCATTATACCAAAGCTCTTAAAATGTTATAAATGTCAAAAGCAACACAGCTGAGAAACACCAACCTGTTTGGTTGGTAAAATGTCCCTGTGGAAGACACTACTCCAGAGTCAGTTAATGCCTTGGATCTGGTCTAAAGAAGCAGCTGATTGATGAAAAGAGACATTCTCTCTAAGAGTGGTTACACTTTTGGGTTTGGCATCAACTGAAAACGTGCAAGAAGTTCTGAAAGTGTTTTTGGCTCCTGTGGCAAGAGGTTTCAGTGTTTCTTTGCTGGGTGAGAGAAGGACATCCATGAAGAGGATGATAAAAGCTTTAGGCTGAGAATTAGTGCTAATCGGTGAAATGATGGATCTCACAGTAATCCTGGAAAGAGGAAATGGGCTGGAAGAACAAGCAGAATAGAGGCTCATGAACAGGCTGTTAGGAATTCTGTGCCCTGCTCTGGGGTCTGGGGAAGTGACTGCCTCATTTCCCTCTGGGTACATGGGAGGATGAGATTGCTCAGTGATCATTATTCATTGTGTCCAGGTCAGGAGTGCCAGTGCTGGGATTCCAGGGACAGCTCAGTTAAATACCCACATCCAGTGTGTTTCTCATTGTGCAGCTCAGGAGCTCTGATGAGGAGGGAGAGAGCAAATTTGGGAGAGGACACAGGTAAAAATCTAGGTCTTATCAACTGGGGCATATTTGTGTGGTTTACATTAGCATAAAACATTTATGTGCTTTTCTGAAATCTTCCTTTGGTGTGCACATAGGTTAATTTTGACAGATGTGGTTGCTTGTTAAGATTAATAATTTATCCAAAATAATTGTACAAAAGTCCTACAACCATAGGTGGGCGCTTTTTTTTTAAAATTTTTTTTATTTTTTTGAGGGAAGAGATATTTCCCAATCTTCATCAGCCTGTGTATCAGTAAAGTCAAATTATTCAGTTTGTGGAAGCTTTGATTTGGGGACAGCATTTAAACCCTTCTCCCTCAGCTGGTGTCAGGTTTAGCCATGGGGTTGTGAGCCTGTTAATGTGTAACCATTTTAACAGATCTGAGAGCTTGGATACTCAAAGGAGAGACCTTTCTAAGAAACCATAGCTGTACCTTCATCTGAGACAGTAAATAGTGTGCTCTGTGTGTGCAGTCAGCAGCACTTTTTATGGGTGAGGGAAAATTAACTCAGCCAGTGTATGATCCCCTTTGCAGGGATGTGTTCAGGCTTTCTCATCCCTTCACTATGACTGGAATGTTCCAAAATATGGAATTATCTGCAGTCCTTTATGTGAGGGGAGGGAGCCAGAAAAATCACCTTGCAATAAAATGGGTGGTACAGATTTTTCTTAACACTGATTTAGTTCTGGTTTGAACCAACAGGTGACTTTGAGAGAATGACAGAAAAGTTTTAAGAAGCACTGACCAGGATTTGGGAGGTCTGTGCATACTTGAGCAGAGTTAAAGCAGGTGTGGGTACTGCTGTGTGTGCTCAGGTTATGATTTATAGTACTTTTTGCTGTTGTGTAACATCCTACTGAGACTCTTATACTAGTTCCTCTACTAATTAGTCCTTTAGAAGCCATTTTAATTAGAAATTGTATACCCCAAATTGCTTTTACAAAAACCCATCTCCCTTTGTTTGGACTTTTTGGTTCTAAGTCCCTAAATATGTTTGCAACTTGACTTTAAAATTGGGCTTTGAATTTAACATACAACAATTGAACAAGTGGTTGTACTGCTGTTACATTCTCCCTCCTTGATCTTTCAGGAGTAAGGTTCAAAATCCAATGTTTGGGACTTAAAGAAGGTTCCAAGTTGTCATTTCTATCCAGGAAAAGCTTTTCTCTTTTTATTTTTTTTTTTTTTTTTTTGCTAGAGCTGGGAATGCCTTCAGGACTTGCCTTCTGAAACTGCACGGTGTATTTTCTCAATGCAAAATCCATTTAGTGTGTACTTACTAAAAATCATTCCTCTTCTCCTTTCCATTTGGCTGAATTAGCTCAATTTTGAGCTTTGAGAGGTCTGTCTCCTTTGTGACTGTGTGAGAATTGTATTTAGCATCACTTTTTTGTTAATTAACTTTTCCTAGTGTTTCATGTCAGGCTTCTTTAATCTGAAAGTCTGGGAATTTGTGGACAAAATCATTAATTCGCTTTCTTTTAGACTTAGTACAGTTGTTAATGTTTCTTTGTGACTTGCTGAATGCTAGACAGCCTTTGAAGATTGATCTGGGAAAAGCAGCTCTGCACTTCCCAGGTTGAGCTTGTTAGCAGGTGATTTGGTGCACAAAGACCCGATTATTGAAGGCAGACAGCAGTGGATGCTGTGACAGCTTCCCATGCACTGCTGGGATCAGCTGTGCTGATTAACACTCAGTCAAGGCACTAATTTTAGTTTTGTACCAATAACAGCAAGCTCAGGATGCCATACAGGCTTATATGTAGCTGAAACTGAGACAAGGGTTTGCTGCTGGACACTTTATTTTCTGAAATTCTCTCTAGTAGAACTTCATGAATAGCAGACTTCACTAGAAAAATGCAGAAGTAATATTTTTTCATAAAAATGAATTATTTCACATCAATATTTTTATATTGTCATTGCTTTTTAATTTTAAGGGGGAAGATACTATATTTTTATTCTATTTTTTTTTTTTTTCATTCTCACTGGATGGGTATTTCTGCCCTTAATCTTCCATTCTGCCAGGCTTCTTTTGTGGATCTTCAAACTATGAAAATCGGTGGTGCCTACCTTTTTATTCATAGTTAAATATATTGCAAACAGCAATGGTGTTTAACCTGCAAAACTCGTTACCATGTCAAGGGTTTCATATTAATCTTCATGTTTTTGGGGTGATGATATAAAGGCAGCCCTTAATTTGTGAAAGTCACTTTCTGGACTAGATCAGGCAGATTTGCACACAGCAGAGTGACTGGTAAGGTATTTTGTAATTGCAGAGGCAGAGCAGGGCTACCTGAATGTGGTGGTTTGTGATCTCAGTTCCAAAGTACCTGGCTGGGGTTGTGCCAGGTACAGCTGATCCTTTGCATCCCCTGTACACTGCATCACAAACCTGAATTACAAGTAATGGAAGTGTGTTAGCACTTCCAGGGTACAACACTGCTGTAAATACCATAAAGAGATTTAGTTTCCAGCAGGAAACATCCTCCCTTTAACCTGTGTCAACATGCTCTGAATTAACATCTCAGTGATTTTCAGAACTTTTGTCTCTCACATTAGGGTTTTTGTCATTAAAAGGTGCAAGTAACCAGGATGTTAAATAGCACTTTTACCAAATGCTATTAAATCAAGATGATAGGAGCTTATCTACAACATGAAGAGAAGTATTTTTATTAGAAGTAAGTGATTGTGCCATCGTGTACAATATTTAATTTGTAGCTAAAACGGGTATTTCTTCTTCCCAGATTATTTTATCTCTTGTATTCTTCTGGGCTGGTTTCCTCATGCTAAAGCACATTTCCTTTCTTCTCACCCCTCAGCTCTGGGCTGGCTGTTGGGGGATGAGTAGCATAATTGTTTTTATGTCATTTTTGATGTTGGAATCATTGAAATTGCACAAGTTCAGTTTTGTGCAACAGGTTCTGCCCTCAGGCACACACACATTGTGTATCCAAGCTGCTTGTTTACATGGCTAACAGAAGGGCCTGTTTGTCATGGAGTTCTATAATACCTCGTGTTCAAAGCACAGTTTTAGTTGACTTCATCATAACAAATTCTTTGTGCATCCTCTGAATGCCCAACAGGCAGATCAGCATCAAAAGAGTGTGGATATCATAAGCTGTATGGAAACAAACCAAATTGACAATCAACACCTGACAGAAACTCTGAAAAAAACCATTTAGCTGTTGCTTTAATTGTATTTTCCCATTAATCCGTTTTCTGCTCGTTCTTGATGCATCTTTCCTTTCTGCAATGAAATTCCAGATCCATTTGGAAATATCAGGAATTGGTATCTGTACAGGGTTTTTTCCCCTCTGCACCAAATGAGTTGCAGTTGGTACTGTAAAAATGTGAGCACAGTCAGCATATGGTAAATAGAGTCAATTCAGTATGAGTCAACTCAAATATTAGGAAGTCCTGAACTGTACAAATATTTCTTAATGTGGTTCTTGGATGGAATTTGTTATAAAAATACTGTATTCCCACTATCATTAATCTCAGATAATTAGTCACTGTCCCCTTTTGCTGGTACTGGTTTTAGAGGGCTGAGTGAACTCTTTGGGTGAACGGAGTGTTGGGAGCTGTTCCCACAAAGGATTCGTTTGGCAAGAGGTTGATTTTTCCCATGACAGTGTGAAAAGCAGCAGGGCTGGGGGAAGCAAGATTCAAATGTATAACCTTAGAACTGTAAATGTATTTTTATTACAATAGAACATGTTTTTTCAGGAGCTCTAGAATGAAATCAATCTTGCTTATGCCGACGCTTGTGAATCATTTACTCTGCTCACAATATCTGTGTTCAGAACAGAGTTTGGTTGGAAGTAATAAATGAGTATTGAATTTTCCTTCCGATTTTATAAACTCAATTAAAGTATGCTTTGGTTTCTGAAGGTTCCCATTCTTGGGCAAATATTAAGGAAAGGAATTAAGAAGGCTGGTTGTTTTGTTGTTTTTTAAAATTTTATTTTCAACTGCAGCTTGTGGCACTTGAGAAGTTTTACTGTGAAACACAGACCAGAGTTGATCCCCCAGACAGATTACTCAGTTTCTTCATCCTTCCCACTTGGCTTCCCACAGTCTCCCACAGTATGCAAATAGAGAAAACACATTTGAACAAAATGTTGCATCTTTCTGTGGCGTGCCAAACTGCTCAGGTACCAGAGAAGATCTCTGTGGGCAGAGATGTGGTTCAAGGAGAAGAACTGTCAGCCATGAGTTGAGTGAGGGTTGGCTCAGGACTTCCTTGAGAGGATTTGATCCATGC
The DNA here is from genome assembly GCA_025920805.1 of Petroica traversi. Classification (NCBI taxonomy): domain Eukaryota; kingdom Metazoa; phylum Chordata; class Aves; order Passeriformes; family Petroicidae; genus Petroica; species Petroica traversi. The sequence goes on along the minus strand of JAHLSL010000042.1, from coordinate 12,129,229 downwards.
AAGAGCAGAGGGTGACTCTGAGCTGGGGAGATTCTGTTGGATGCCACTGGAAGCCTTATTTCTGTCACCCTTAAAAGACTAAAGAAACTGGGGAGGGGTCTCCTTTGTGGAAATGTGAATGTTCCACAGTCTTCAAAGCAGGCCAGAGGACAATCCATGGAATTGTGGAGTTACAGGGTGGTGCTTCTTGCTTCAGCCCCTGTGGGATGAGTCCTTTTGGAACACATTTCTGAGCACGTCAGGGACAAGATCGTGGTTGGGCACAGTCAGGATGGATTTGTCAAGGATTAATCATGCCTGATCTCATTGCCTCCTGTGAAAAAATGTCAGGGTTTGTGGATGAGGAAGGAGCAGTGGCTGTCCTGTTCCTTGCCTTTGCTAAAGCTTCCATCCCTGTTTCCCACAGCATCTTGTCATGGTCTGGCTGGGCAGCCAGCTGGGGAAAGCCTGGTTGCAGGCTCGGGCTCAGAGGTGATTCAGGGCTTGATCTCTCCCCAGGCCAGGTCTTTATCAGTGGATAAAGTCCCAGCTGATCTGCTGAAGGGCAGAGCTGCTGTGCACAGGGGCTGCAGGAATGAATGGGCAGGAGGCTCCTGAGATCAGCCAGGATGATGGGAATGAAAAGCTCTTGGGAAGGACAGAGGTCAGGGGTGACTGGCTGCCAGCAGCTCTGTGGGACAGGCTTTGGGACCTGAGGCAGGGGGGCATTGTGGCAGCAGAGGAGTTTGTGCAGGGATTTTCTCCTTCAGCTTCACATTTGTCCAGCCACATCTGCCCAGCTTTCACCTGCCCAGTGCAGAAAGAGATCTCAGTAAGTGGTATCTTCACCAGAGGGACTGGTGGGCTGAAGCACAGGCCCTGTGAGAAGAGGCTGATGGAATTGAGTACATTTGGGGAAGAGAAGGCTTTGAGAGGTTTAATAACAGCCTTCCCATACTATGAGGTTGGTTTTGAGCAGAAAAACTGGACTGGATGCTGCATGGTGGGAGGATGAGGAATAATGGATATAAATAGGAGACTTTCAAGATGTGACTGGACACATTTCTGGGCAAATTGGTTTGATCTCGTGGATGACTATGCCTTGAGTAAGAGGTTAAACTGCATAACCTCGTGCTGTCCTTTTCAATCTGAATTATTGTACCATAATTCAGTTTTCACAGATTGGCATAATGTATTCTGTGTGCTTAGGTTTCCAGTCTAAGTAATGGCCTAAGTTTTCCAGCTGTCTGAGCCTTGATAGCAACCCAAAATCTTGTTCTTCCATAGTGACTGAGCTTGCCATGTGTGTTCAGCTGCATGAAATGCACTGATACTGGGTGGACTTGGAGACAGCCAAAGCATTGCCCCCCCAGAGAACACTGAGGGCATTGGCAGGGCTAGAACTGGCACCTGGCAGTTTTTGTTTCTGTGTTTCTGACTCTCCTTGCTGGAGGTGCTGGGAGCTTCAGCTGCCCAGGTGTGCTCTGCATTCAGCAGGGAGCTGCTCTCCCCTGCTCTGTCAGAGGCAGCAGAGCTCACCTTGCTGGGTGGATGTGTCAGGTGCTGTTCTCTCTCAGAGGCAGCAGAGCTCACCTTGCTGGGCTGGATG
>JAHLSL010000042.1:12099502-12127631 GCA_025920805.1 Petroica traversi | reverse complement strand
CTGTTCTGTCTCAGAGGCAGCAGAGCTCACCTTGCTGGGCTGGATGGTGCCAGGTGCTCTGTCAGAGGCAGCAGAGCTCACCTTGCTGGGCTGGGTGGATGTGTCAGGAGCTGTTCTCTGTCAGAGGCAGCAGAGCTCACCTTGCTGGGGCTGGGTGGGTGTGCCAGGTGTGCCTTGTGCTCCTCCCAGCACCGTGTTCTGTTCTGCAGGGAACCCTTGCAGTCAAATCCATTGGGTCCAGATTGACTTCCAGGCTTATGTTTGACAGTATTCCCACAAATCCAAGGTTATTTATAAAATTAAAACTGTTATTTTCCCAAATACTCTGTTCAGGGCATAGATCTTTTTGATTTGCTTTGTCTCCCACCTTTTCTTTAGCTTTGATTCTATTGGAGATTTATTTTTAAATGTTCAGTGGGTTCTTCACTAGATGTATTTTTTCTCTTTTTTTTTTTTTGCTAAGTTTAATGTAAACTTCTATGAAGAGAGTTCTTCTGTTTCAAAGCAACTGAACTAATAGTCATGACTATCATTTATTTTTAAATATGTGTCTGAGGGAGGAAGCTACTATGTTACAGATGGTATTGGTGCATTTAAAATATTAATCAACATGTAGGCATATCTGTATGAGAGTTTTGTGGTGAGCCTTATGTTGTCACTTGATCTTTTTTTAACTTCAAGAAGTGTTTAGTCTTTATGACAGTTCTGTAGCTGCTCTGCCTTTGGCTCACTGTTCAGTTTCAATTCAGGTCAGACCATGTTAGTTTTTTCAATAATCTTGCCATCCAAGTTTCCTGAGGGTTTTCTCTAGCCTTTGAGTTTAATTTTTCAGAGTACAGCTAGCCATTTCATTCTGATCTGCTTTATTTCTCCATGCACTGTCTGTTTAACCAATTTATAAAATACATGTCTACAATCAATTTTTAAAAGTTAAAAACCTGATTTTTTTTTAAAAAAACCTATTTCATTTTATTGGATATAAATCATACACGCAACAAATCCTGCTACATCTAGTTGAAAAAAATCTAAATCTTAATTCAGGGATTTTATTTTTTCTTTTGGAATCAATTCACTTAGCTGAGTTATCACCACATTCTTTCTAGGTATTAGAAAATAAGTTTTTCTCAGTGCCTTGTCCAGTTGCACAGGCACTTCTGCACAGCTTTTTGTGGGGGCTGACCTTGGCCAGCTGGGAGCTGCTCACCAAGCCCTCTCAGAGCCCTCCTCTTCATCAGGGCCAGGGAGAAAATAAATTAAAAAACCCTCTGAGGTAAAGACAGAGAGATCACCTCCCAGTTACTGCCATGGGCATAACAGACTCACCATGGAAAAATAATGGAGCTTTTATTGCAGTTAAACCAGCAGCTGGTAACACCAAACACCTTCCTGTCCCCTCCTTGCCAGGTGGCAATTTAGATTCCCAGTGGTTCATTTTCCTTATTGCAGTCTTTTTAAATGCTAGTTTGTGGTAGTACCTTGCAAATTGTATATTATTCCTGGTTTTATGCTGAGAAAGGTTTTATTTGGTCACCCAACCTTCATTTATTTATATGGGTATCTTCACCTTTTCAGGACTAGCATTCAGTTGGATCTGGAGATCCTGATGTTGATCAGGAACTGCTGTCCTGATATTGCTTTTTCTCCTCCTGTTTTATTTTCAGGCTTTAAAGCATTTGACACTACCTTTTTACTTCCCTTACGACTCTGAGTCTCAGGTTTTTTCTTTGGGATGTGTCAGGACATTCTTTTCTGTTTATCTTCAGTTAAATATGTTTACCTGTGAGTTTGCAGATGCACATGTGTATATATAAAAACATTCATTTATTTTGAATACTTTCAGTCCCTTTAAGATATCTCTTTTGAAAGCACAACTGATTTAACACTGGCTGGCTGGCCCGTTTTGGTTTTCCCCTCTGTAGTTTCTGGTGAAATCAGTTTTTTCTCACCAGCTTTATTGTTCTTTCCTGCAGCCTGAATTCCCTTTGGGTGTGTGATTAGTTCAGGGGATCTCTCACATGTGGGCTTTTGTTTCAAGAAACCAGAATTTTTGTAAAGGATTTGCTCAGTAGAGAGAGTGTATTTGGAAGGATTTGACATTACTGTGTAGTTTCAGTCCCTTCTGTTATCCACCTCCAGGGACCTTTCTCAAGAGATGAGATGGGATTTGAAAATCTTCCTCTCTTAACCATTTCTTGAGAAGTTAAAACTTGTTCCTTTGCAGCTGTTTTAAGGGACGTGTTATTTATATTATTTTCAAATACTGCAAACAAAATCAGCGATGGATTTCCATTGCCATTTTAAGAGGCTGTAGCACTTCTTGCTTGAATTTCAAGTTCATAATGATAATATTGCCACTCCTAGTGCAGTCCCTCCAGTGCAAGAATTGATTCCTCCCTCTCAGCTTGCAGGTAATTTATTTATAGAATCACAGAGTGGTTTAGGTTGGAAGGGACCTTACAGATGGTGTAGTTCCATGGCAGGGACAGCTTCCACTCCACCAAGTTGCTCTAACTCCATTCAGCCTGGCCTTGAACACTTCCAGGGATGGGGATCTGCAGCTTCTCTGGGCAAGGGCCTCCCCACCCTCACAGAGAAGAATTTCTTCCCTGTATATAATCTAAATCTGCCCTCTTCCCCTTTAAAACCATAAACCCTTCTGCCCTTGCTACCCCCCCTTGTAAAACTTCACTTCCCTCTCTGCTTTTCATGTGGCTGCTTTAGGGACTGGAATCCACTGCAAGGTCTCCCTGGAGCCTGATTTCCAGCATAATGACCAAAGTTGTGCTAAGAAAATATTTGCAATCCTTCATTGTTAGGGTTACTCTTTATCAATTCAAAGTGTTTTCCTCCAGCCACTCTGTAACAAGAAATACGTTAACCAGGATTGCTGAGTTGCCAATCTGTCTGTGAAGGGAAAGGCACCTGCAGTGGTATGAATTCCAAAAACCCCTGCTGATTTTATTCTGCCTTTTGTTGCTTTGCTATTGTTTTATCTTCCAGAGCCTCACAGTCAAAAGTCAGTGCCATAATAATCGTTTGTGTATCATTGAGCCTTGATTACTTCAGGGTGTGAACCTATCAGATGTTAGACACAGACACCACCACCCTGTTTGGGGTCCACAATGCAGAATGCCAGTCTCTGTGGAGAGGGCATCAATACTGAAACTGGTGCTCCTGAAGTGTTTCACAGTCACAGACCTGGCTGCCAGGATTCCTGAGCCTCTGCTCTGATCTGTGTTACTCCACCAGAAATGGCCAGTGCCACATGAAAGACTTTGGTAGATGTTTTGACATTCAATACTTCTTTATCAGTGTGAGTGTGTGTGGGCTGTCATTCAAAGCACAGGAGACATTCACTCTGCAGCTCGATGATGTGAATGTGGCTATTGGCTTCCTTCAAACTTGATTTGGGACCTTAAAATGCTGAAATGTGGCTTTGAGGAGTATATTCTACCTGCTCCCACTTTCTGAATAACCTACATCTTATTTGCACATCTGTATTCCATTCTACTGTATTCCATTCCACTGCTATCCCCATTTTTTACACTTGGAAAAGAATGAGTGGGATAACTCATGGGCCAGTGTGGTGACTGTGGGAAGGCAAACATGTGTTTAATTACCCCTTTGAATTAACTTCAGTCAAGCCTTAGTTTTCTGTAATACACATTACAATATATACCCAAAGGAAGGATCTAATTTTATTTTTCCTAATTTTATTCCAGTAGCAAAGTGAAGAAATAAAATCTGTAAAAAGCAAATGAAATCTATAGGGAAAAGAGCCTTTTCATGGGTACCTCTTACTTTTTGTCTTCATCACAACTCTTTTGAGTGCCATTGTCTCTTAAAATCTGTAGTAGTCAAGATCTTTTTTATTCACCTTGGTATTTATGATCTTTTCCCCTAGAAAGAAATACAAATAAATAGCAAGTTAATTCTACAATTAGACAATTATGTTGTTCTATGATTTCTCAAATCTGTATTTGCAGAATATATGTGTGTGCTTTCTAGATAAGCTCTGGTAAATTCTGGCTTCCAGTTTTCTTACCCACAGTGTGCCTGGACATAAAGACCATTTTCTCAAAAGAAACTGGTGGTAAACAATATTTTTCTTTGGCTTTGTGTTAAAGTTGAATTCATTCTGACATTCACAGTATTTCATGAAGGTGTTTAACAGATGACACTTAAGTTTGCTAGAATTTTACTCTTCTGGCCTTTTTTAATGGCTTTTGATTTCAGAAACCATAAAACTGTAAAAGAAAATGTAGAAACAAGATACTTGTATGTTTATGTCTGGTTGAAGCCTGTGCCCAGCTGGTGGAGATGTGAAGCTGCCTAATGAGTGTTCATTATTTCTACTCACGAGTCAGGTTGGACTGGTGGACAGATTGGATTCACTATGGATGGGTATCTTGAAGGAGTTTTTGGAGATGTTTATCCTAGGCACTTTTCCACATGCATCTCTTTTCTGTGCTGCTTATGCTCTGCATTAGCTGTGAAGAAATTAGAGTTTAAATGCTGAGGCTCTTGCAGATGTGACTCAGGGAAATAAAGATTTCCTACTGAGTACAAGCACGCCTGGTTATCTGCTATTCAGTTTCCTCACTGAAGAATAGCTCATCTTTAATGACACTACTTTTGGTAATAAATTAACACAATTTTAAGGATAGTAAATGAAAATTGGGTCAAATGCAACCATGTTACTGTTGTTACATCCCTGTGGTGGATTGGCCCAGGAACCCAACAGCAGCTTCTTCATTCCCTGCTGCAAAAAGGGCTGAGAATGCTCCAGGGCTGAAATAAAAACAGGGAAATCACCACCCAATTGCTGTCATGGGTAAAGCAAACTCAACATGGGGAATTCAACTTAATTTATTGCAGATTAAGATAAAGATTTAATTACTGGGTAACAAAACAGACAAACATTAAAACACTTGGGGGAATCCATCCTTCCTCCTTTCCCTCCTCAGCATCACCCCAGACTCCTCTGTTCCCTGCCTTGGAACCACCACAGGCTGCACTGGGCTCTCCAGTGGGGCAAAGTGTGGCTCAGGGCTTGCACTCAGTTTATTCTGCTCTCTGTTTGTTTTCCTTGGCTGTGCTGTGGGCTCTCCATGGGCTGCCATCCCTTTGGCAGTGAGCTGCTCCATCTTCCCTTCTCCTCCTCCTCTTCCTCCTCTTCTTTCCCTCACCTTGTTCTCTCGTGCCTGCTGTTGGTTCCTGATTTTCTGCTGTTCTTCTGTGCCCTTTCTTCAATATATTTTCATTGCAGCTGAGAGTGTGGCTGTGCCTGTGGTGGGTCTCACGTGGAGCTGCTGGGGCAGAGACCCCTCTGAACACAACACCTGCAGAATTACAGTCAGAACTTCGTGTTTGGCTCAAAATGTTCTGCACGTGTGGAAAAGGAAGTGCTGGGCTGAACATCCCTGCTCACTGAGGATGAGTGCTTTATTCTTAGAAGCTGGAGTTGTGTCCTGCTTTGCTGTGAGCTCATGAGAGGCTGCGTTGCTTCCTCAGCCAGAGGTGGTTTGGGAGCTGCTTACTGGCTGAGCTCGTGCATGTTCTGTTTCTGAAATATTTCATATGGTTTTGGAAATCACACAGGAGTGATTTCACTGCAGTCAGTATTGTTGTGATAAAATCACAGGATAAGGTGATCCAGCCAAGCAAATGTGAAAAGGCAGAATTTGGAGCTTTCTGGGGGCAGTTAATTGACCAGGCTGGAGCTGAACAAGAGTAAGGATTTTCTGAAGGGTGGCATGTGTATAGAGAAACTGCTCTGCAGTATTGTGGCATCTAGGTGTTATATTCTACAGTAATAATGAATGTTCTGTAGTGAATTTGACAGTTAACCGTGCAAATAAAATTAATTATTTATTATATTTTACTAGGATGGGCAGGTTTTTGGTTTAAATTCAGAGATACTTTTGAAATTTTAAAGGGGAAAAATTTCCATAGTAGAAATCGAGTATCCTGAAAAATAAACAGTATACAGAATATTGCTTTGAGTCTTTAAAATTATACTGTAAGAAGAAAACCTTTTAGCAAATATTTTTCAGGTGTTATTTTAAGTCTCAGGTTTACAGAGAACTCAGTTCCTTGTTTAACCTCCTCAGAGACATAAATGAGCTCTTAAAAGTAGTGGTGGTATCTTATTCACTGACTGTTTCACAGATTTCAAGATACTGATTAAAAATTTGAAGCTAAAAGTATATTCTTTTTCTGAATATTTGGAATATTCAGATATCTATGGAGGCCCATCAGAGCACCTTTATGGATATACATTTCCCTTTGTCCAGGACCTGCTGACTTGCTAATTCTGTATTTCTTTAGCTTCAAGTAGGACTCCTGCTGTTCAAGTTCTTAAAAATTTAGGATCTGTGTCAGGTTTATCAGAAACCAAGAATTCTTGCCCTCTATTCTCTATTGTATAAGGACATGAAACTTGAAGAGGTAAAATATTGTGCCAATTTGTGCTCAAAGTGGCAAAAAAAAAAGTGAATGTGTGAATTTCAAATGTCTGAAGTGTTTGCCAGCTGATTTACAAAGCAACAGTAAAATTTCAGTGTTTGAATAGCCAGAGCAGAGGCTTTTTGAAGGATATTTGTTATTAGGAGATGATTGATCCCTCAGCCTGGTGCTGGTGGTTTTTTTTTGGGAAGGAATGCTTCTTTCAGCTATTGCCTCTGTAATTCTGTTTCATTGCTGTCAAATAATGCTGCGTGCTGAAAGTCTGTTTGCATTTTTAGCAGACATCCTTTTACCACTGTGAGTGTCTCCTGTGGGAGGAACTCAGTGAAAATGGATTTACTCATGTCAGCGGTCTGTTATTGTCACTCCTTACTGTTCATAGCAGCACTTTGAACAGCTGAATGTGACTGAGTGACTTAAAAGTTAATGTTTCTTTCCTGAACCCCTTGGTCTCCCAACTTAGTGGAAAAGCAGAGCAAGAAGAGACAGTGGTAATTATCAAAAATCAACACAAGATTAATGATTAATGGACAGGTAAGTAATTATAGGGGTTTATATTGAGGATTTCAGGGCTAGATACAGCTTTATTAATTACACAGAATATCCATGTGAATTTTAACTAAATATCTAATCTCATTAGCGGCGTGACACTGTAATTCCTATTAAAAATTAAATGTTCAACAAAATGTACAGACTTTTCTGCTGTTACCTTCTGTCTCTGGCAAGTGAGAGATAAAAATGAGCACATGTTAAAGATTAGCTGCTGATGGGCAAGGGATCAAAAGCTTCCTTTCCTCTTCTGCCTTGTGTCTCTAACCCAGATAGACAACAGGAGAGAAAAGAGACACGGGCTTTTGAATAAGATCTTCAGGGCATGTGTCTCCCCTGAGTCTGTGTGATTTGACTCTGAAGGGCATTTTAATTCATGAACAAATGAAATTTTGCTCTGCTCTTTGAGGTACAGGTGTTTTGCTGGCGTGTCACTGGCTGGAGTGTGAGTGAGGGGCTTTTCAGCTGGCCCCTGGCATCCCTGGCAGCCTCAGGAGCTGGTGTTCCACTGATGCCTTTTCCTGGTGTTATAAAATGAACCAGACATGGTTAAAGGGGTTGGGGTCTTTCCCTCAGGATTTGAATCAGGATCCCGTTTGGTGCATCCACTTCCCCCAGGTGCCAGCGTGGCAAATGCACCCCCGTCAGTCACACACACCAGTTCTAGACTTTGCACAGCCCAGATCCAACAAGGGAGCCCAATGCTGGGGCTGGGCTGGGCTCAGCTCGACTTTCCAGAATCTGTCCTGCCAGGGGCCCTTGGCTTCCTGAGCCAGCAGAATGTTTGGTGTCCCTGGCTCTGCAGCTCTGGGCTCTTCAGCCTCAGGGCCTGCAGGGCACTCACAGGGCACTGAGCACTGAACTCAGTAAAAGGTTGCAAGTGTGCTGCTGATACTTGTGGATACAGAGAACTGTGTAAAAGGGATATAAAACAAAAGACAAAAATCAATCTGGCATCACCACGAGATCCACGTGCACAGGAACTGATGCTGCCCTGCCTTGTGCTCCTGGGTGGGGAGTGTGCAGCTGCTGCAGTTCAGGCAAAGCTTGCTAGGGTTAGAATGGAAGCCATCAGGGCTTTTTTCCTCCTAAAACATAAAAAATAATACTAAAAAATCCTATCAGCCAAGTCCTTAATCTCACAGAATCAGCTTGACTCAGAAATACCGCAGGCAGTAATTCTAAGTTGGTGCTTAGAAGCAAATGGCCCCCAGCAAAGTCCTCTTGTCAGATCTGTTGGTGGAAGAAATGGAATATTTCTGTAACCACTGCTTCTTTTGCATGAGCTGAGGAAGAAAGAAAACTTCCTGCCTCATGGATGAGATTAGAAGAAATTCAGGTTTTCAGTTTCTGTCTCTGCATTAAAAAAAAAAGCATGTGAGGTATTCCTTGCCTGAGAGGAGCACTGAAAATGTAATGTGCTTTGGAACACCATTTTCTTAGTAATAACATTTCTCAAATTATACTGGTAATCAGCATTCTTTAAATTTGTACTTCATATATATATATATATGTGAGTTTTTTATGTAGAAACACACACAAATATATATATATATTTATATATGTCTATGAAACAGGCATAGAGATGAAGAACTCTTAGAAGGGATATCCAGGCAAAGCAATAGGTGGTGTAAAAAGAATAAGGGTGCAATAAGAAATGCCTTGCCTACTCATAGCCATTTCTGCTGTAATGTGCATTCTCTGGGCACATCAGCTTCCTTCAGTGCCATGTGAGAATAAATGTTCTGAATTTGGAAAAAGCAGGTTTTCTTCAGGATCACAGTGGTAGAGAGTCAGACCCTTCTCAGGATGGAACAATATTTGTTCTGTGGTTTTAATTTAATTTAGTAATCAGTTTTTGCCTGGGATTTATGCAGAGGATATTTAACTTCAGTAGGTAAGCAACTGCTTTGAGATCAGTTTTATCCATTTTATCCACTCAGAGTGGGCTGAAAGTTTTTAGAGAAGTCAGGGGTATGAAATGTATTGTGCTCAATAGCTGCTGCAAAAAGCTGTGCACAGCCTGGCCTGCTAAATGTCAAGTTAGTCTGTCAGGCAATAATACAAACTTGGTCACTGGCTGTATGAAAACACTTCTTGAAAACCAGTTTGGGACGAGAGAAAGGGAGCAGCAAATCTTAGGCACATTATATTAATCTGTAACAAGAAGCCTAAAATATTAGTAATAGGAAAGCAAAGGGCCCTTCTGATTTCTCTGAAAAATATTTGACTTCTCATATTGCAGCTTGTGTAATTTTCCTTTTGCCTGCCTGATTTATGGGCACATACTTTCCTACAGATCCCAACACTGCTGATCATCATTCTAGTAAATTAATGATTTTTTTTCTTCCTTTCAGCTCCTCTTGCCTGTTAGGTTGGTTAAACCTGTCTTTTGCTGAGCTGGTTTCTGTTTTCCATTGCATAGAAGTTGGCTGTGTTCAGAACAGATAAAGAGAGAAGGAAATGAGGTTGCCTGAGGGAGTGCAGAGCCTTTGCAAAAGTGGGAGATGGTGCATTGAAAGATGTGGTACCATTGATCTTTGGTGAAAACTGCAGCATTGTTGTGGTCTAGAAAGCATAAATATTTATTAACTGATTTTTTTTTTCCCTGGGTCTTTTTTGACTTGGAAACTCTTGGACTTGAGGAACATTTTTCTGGGTTGTAGCTTTGCTCCTTTTGCACTGGTTTGGTTTTGGCCAAGATAAATTGTGGAAAACACTGAGGTAGAAAAGCAGCTGAATCTGAATACTCAGTATTCTTACATCTTGCTGCTTTCGTACTCTCTATCACCTGTGGGAATTCTTGGGTTTTTTAAGGCAGTTTTGCTGTGTAATACAGGTCTGTGGGATAAAATTTCAATTTATTGCAATTACCTTGAACAGTCCTAGCTGAACAGAGATGCTCTCTGGTGAATATTATTACATATATGCAGTACACACAGGATTTGGAATTCCAGATTGAATTACTGCATGTGTATATGAGTGAGGCTGAAGTTTTTGACTGTCTCTGCACAAATGCCATCCAACTTATTTCTCTTTAAACAGACTAAAAGGAAAGTCCTGCTAGTGCATGTCAGGTTTGAAACACACATGAAGCTGCTAATCCACGGGTTATGGCACAAGGGTAAATATTTGGGAGGAGCTGAGCTGATCTAGTGTTGCTACTGGCCCTGTTTTAAGTGAGAGGTTGGACTGAGTTCCAACCACTTTTTTATGGATCTGTGCATTGGAAAAGAAACGTGTACTGCAGCTCTCAGGCACCTTCAGTGGCACAGGGCTGAGCACAGCTCGCATTGCAAACACTTTGTTTTTGTGCTGTTTGGCTGGTTGTAAGTAATTCTTTCTCTTTGCTTTCATGTGTCTGTCTCATTTCCTGAAGCTGACTTATTTTAAATGGCATCCATTATGCCCTTGCCCAGCAGGAGTGCCAAACACTTATGTTTTCTTGGAGGGCCAGATCCCTGAGGAAATATTTGGTTTACAAAGACTTCCAGCCTAATGCCTTTCAAGTTAGGGAGGGGAGACCACTTAATTATTTCCTGGATACATCCATCAGCTTTGGCCTTGAATCAGAGTCATCTTTAATATTTGAGATCTGCATAAACATTCAGCTCGTGATTCCTCCTCCAACTCGTGGGCAGTGAGTTTAGCATGAGGTTCAGTCCTCTGGCAGCCTCTGCATGAGGTGCTGATCCCAAGGGAAGATCCTTCCATCTGAGGGGCTTCAGCTCCATCCTGAGCCTGAGCAAGCCCAGGAGGTGGGTGAGAGAACAATGTGTGCATCAGCTTTTCCCACCTCAGCTGATGGCCTTGTCAAATGGTTGAGAGCATTTTCCTGTGCCCAGGCTTGGAAAATGCCTGTACCCCTCACATCAGTTCAGATACCTGGTGGTGTGTGCTGACAGGTGCTCACTGGACTCACTTACACCAGAGCCTGTGCAGAAACCTTCCTTCTGCTCCCTCCAGTGCTCTGCCCTATTCCACAGATTTTCTTTATTGTCTGCTGTACCAGATGATGCTGGATGGAGCTGGCAGGATTTTTTTCCCTGTGGAATATTGTTGCTTCCATAAAACCTTGAGTGGGATCAGCGTGTTTAAATCCTGACATGGAGGCAAAATTCCTCTTTTTCACATCTGTCCTTGAATTACTTTATTGCAGTGCTGAGATTAGAGGGAGTTCAGCAGGTTTTACATGTCTTGGCAGTATGGACCAAAGGAGGATGGATGGATGGATGGAGAAGCCTCTTCTAGGATTATTCTGTGCAGAACTGTAGAACATATGAAGCTTTTTAGACCTGTTGATATTTACTTTCAAATGATCAACTCAAAGCCCTCCTGGTTGATTCCCCTGCCCAGAAAGCTCCTCATGAATAAGCCCAAGCTGAAGGGTTGCTCTCATGAAGAGTTTTGATGAGCCTTGTGCATAGAGTAGCCCACCAAATCTCATACTTTAGCCTCTTAAATATTGGGCAGACATCACAGTTTGCAGAAGGTCATCTGTTGATGGTTTTGTATGCAAGCTACCAGTTACACACAGTCCCTCACTCAGTTTGAGCTCTCCCTGGCATGTTTGGAGTGTTCTTTGGCAAGGATATGACTCATTTTGCCTCAGTCTCTGTCCCCTGCAGCAGTCACTTCTGGTTAGTCATGTTCCTGGCTGAAATGCCTTTATCCTGAATTCTGTCTGCAGGGTACCAGAGTCATTCTGTAACATCCTGCTGCTTCTTGCCCTCCCTTTTAATGAGCCCCTCCTGTCAGCAGGCAGGCAGCCAGGCTCTCACTGGGCCTGTGTTAAAGGCACCACTGGTGCCACCTCAGACTCCTTGGGACTCGTGGTCTGCTCGAGCTGCTGCCTTGCATGAACGTTCTCAAGGCTCAGGAGTTCAGAAAACATCTGATGGATTTCAATTAATTGCATGTGGTGACTTAACATGGCCAACGCAGTTTCAGTAGATAAAGAGATTTTAAATTTCCCCTCCTACAACACGTGGAGGTTCAGTAGTTCCTGACTCAGCTGTGGTTGAACCAGTGGCCAGCACTCTCCTTGCAGGGAGCACTGGCTGTCCCTGTTGTACAAGACATTTTAGGGGCTGGATCATGACTGAGACCTCCAGGATGCAGAGTGCTGGTTTTTTGCCTTTTGTTTGTTTTTGTTGCTGGGATTTTTTTTCATGTATCATTTAGGAAGGACCCAAGATCAGCCTCTTTAAAATCCAGGAGAGCAGCTTTGATTCTCCTGTTCCACAATTCTGTTTTCAGGGCTGCCTCTTTGTGCTGCCCAGCTGATGTGTCTGTCTCCTGCAGCCCCACAGGGCTTAGCTGAAGGCAATGCAGGCTGTGCCTGATGTGGTTTCAGCTGAATTGGCATGACTGAGATACTCAGGAACCTCCATCTCTTCATGCAGATGTCTTGACTGTTGCTTTTATGACCAGTTTTCCTTTTCAGGAACTTGGAGTGCAGGAAATATGTCCAAAGGTAGAACATCTGTGTCTCATAGTGTGGGATTAAAGTAGGATTGTCTCTGAATTCCAGAGAGCCTCTTTCTTTCTTCTCTGTGAACTACAGGAAAGCTTGCAGAGGTGTAACATGAAGTGGTGAGGTTTTCACTGAGTTTCTAGGCAGGTCTGTTACTCTTCAGGAAGTCCCTATTATGATTTCAAAGTTAATCTCAAGAACATTAGGTTCATCCTGGTTATTTTAACAACCACTTGAGGACTTCAGATTTCTTTCATTGTTGTGTATAACTGTGTTTCTGAGCAGTGCTTAGGAAATTTCAGTGGCTGTTAGTTAGGTTTTGCTGTGCTGTGTCTTGTGCTGAAAAACCTTCATAGTTCCCACTGCTGGCTGCAAAACTTTTCTTCCAAAGAAAAAGACCCTTTCCCTTGTGTGAGCATGATCTGTGAGAGTGATTTTCATCTGGATGTTCAGAGTGCAAAGGGCTGAGCATCCCTCAGTTCCCTCACAAAACTATTCTGTTCAGCAGATTGGTCCAGCCCTACGTGAGGAATGATCTGTCACTGAGCTACCTCCAAGATCCCTTCTCAAATCCTTTGTGAAAAGTCAATAAATGTTGTGCCTAAACATGAAATAACACCATTATAAATGGCTTATGAAAGAGCAGTGCACAGAATTAAAGAGAAGCCTCCTTAATCCATTTATGCCCAAACTGAATCTCAAAGCATTTGCACCCCACCTCTCCAGGTCAGGAGGTGCAGCTGCTGCCCTGGAGATGATCCTCCAGGTGAGATGTGCTTCTTTGGGGGATTTTGTCTCTGCATCCCCCAGGCCTCAGCTTGTGTGCCCTGAGGAGAAACTCATCCTGCTGTGGCATTAGTTTTATAATTGAGAGCCTTGTTGAAATCTTCTGTGCTGTCCAGACAGATTGAAATTTTCCTCTTGCTGATTCTCTCATTCAGGAATTTAATTAGAACTTCTGAAGAAGTTCTGCTGCTCTGACTAAAATAAGCACCATTCATCTCACCAAGGATGTAAGTGCTGCATTTTAGACCAGATGTTGTCTCTTGTTCTGGATTGGTTGATAACTGCTTGACTCACTAAGAGTACTACATGTATTTTTGACATTTAGCACCTGATAAATGTCTCCATGCCCTGAACTTTTTTTTTTTAAAAAGTAATTATTCATTAGAAAATGTATTTGGTCCAAATACTTAAATTGTGCTAAATGAATGGAGCTGATTACTAACTCCTAATTACTGTCCTCCTGAGAACTGATCCTCTCTTGCCCTCTGCCTTGTTCCTTCAGTGTTCAGTTGAACTTTGTACATATCAGAAACCTGAAACCCAGGAGGTTTGAGTTGCACTTTTTGTGGAAGATGTTTCTTTGCCTGTATCAAAATATCCTATTTATCTTTACCAGAGACAGCATTGCATGAGCAACCTTTTAAGGAGTTTCATCATCATATTTATATATAATTTGATCTTTTTAAAAAATACCCTTTTTTAAAAATAGTTTTTCCCCAGTGGGTTCACTCTGGGTTTGACAGTTCCTCCTCAGTCTGCTCTTTTGGGTCACTGGGGCATGGTGTAATAGAGCAGAGACAGAAATTTGTAGTTTGGGGACCAGCTCTATCTGTAGCATTTCAGAGAAATTATCATTTGGGAGACTCACAGAGCTGTAAATAGCATTTCATTCATACATTTGTTAAGCATGGCATTCACAGAAATGTCCAGGCAGCAGAAAAGCTGTAGCTCCCCACACTTTGAAGGCTTTTTGGTAATCCATGGAATATACAGGTAGTGCCATAATAGACATTTAAAGAAAGCAGCAGCAATGAATGGAGAGTGTCTGAAATGTTCATTTGTGTTTGTGTTCACCTGCAGTGTGTGCTGCCAATTTAATGGAGCTTATTCTTGCATTTCCCTTTAAAACAGGGATAACCCCATCACTGAGGAAAGGTGCTGACTGGGAGGAGTGTGAAGGCCCTGTGTGAAACAAGAGTGGAAATGGAGAGATTGGAGGGTGCTTGGGAGCTTCCCTTGGGCTTAGCAGTGCCCTGAGTGCTCAGACAGTGCTGCCCTGCAAAAGTTGCTGATAGAGATAAATCATCTTAAACTTCACGTGCAGAGCTGTGCTGGCAAGGAGAGTGAGAAAGTTCTCCCTGCTAGAAAGAAGGCGTAGCTATTAAATAAAAATGTTAGTATTGATACAGTTTGGCTGGCAAGGAGAGTAAGAAAGTTCCCCCTGCTAGAAAGAAGGCATAGCTATTAAATAAAAATTTTGGTATTGATACAGTTTGGCTGGCAAGGAGTGGTGCAGTATTTTAGGCTTTGCCTCTCCCCTGCCAAACCAGAATCAGAAGTATTGAACTCACAGTTTCCCAGGACACAGAACAGGAGTTCAGCTGTGAGAACTGGGATGTTTCTGCTCCCCAAGTGGCTGTGGGCACTTTCCCTGCATCATTCTGTGCAAAGATGCAAACCTTGCTCTGGGCTGGCTCAGTTCTTGCTGACCACGCTGTGTTACTGAGCTCACTGTGAGTGAAAGAGGGGTCTCTGACATCTCCCAGGCAGGGGTTAAGGCTCAGGAGATTTTTTCAGGAAAGACAGCCACAAAGCCAAAGTCCAGCGTGAGGCTGATGTTTTTGTTGATTTCCAATCTAATCAAGCTCTGTGAGAAAAGAGCTCGCTGGGAAATACAATTTTCATGCTTCCTTGACCTGTGTAGGAACCCTTTTCATTATTTCCCATAAGAGAATCCTGTTCTTTCAGGAGCTTTGCCTGTGATTTCTAGACTTGCCTTTAATACTGAAATCAAGAAATTGACTGCTCAACACTTTGGTATTTTCTCTAGTTTTTTGTTCCTTTGAGCTATAGCCAGTCTTGCCAGTGGGGAGTACTGCTTACACATGCAATGAGCTTTAAAAGTGTTACAGATATTTATAAGATTTATGGTGAGACTCAAACACATGAAGGACTTTGTTTCTTAAGTTTTGGTAGAAAAGCAGGAACTGAGGATATTGAAGAACCTTTTTCCATGTAAGATGACTGCTTCCAAAGTCACATTTTTGCAAGCACATCCTTAAGCTCTTTAATTTCTAAATTTTTCTACTAAATAATATTTTGCCAATGTACTTTTACAGTAATTTGTAGTGTAGCTTGATCTAATTTTATTGTATTTTGTAATTTGATTTACTTTTAAGTTATTCCTAGTTTAATTTTTTCTGTCTAGAGAAAGGAAATGTTTTATTCATAAATTTTAGTGCTCGATTCCGTAGCAACATTCAGAAGGTAATAAATAGATTGAGTGGATCAATGGAGTCATTGCTTCAGCTTTGGATTCATTACTCAGCTGTTACCTATTTATATTATATATTTAAATTGACTTTCTGTTGGTTTTAAAGGAGTCGAGGTTCTTGGGTTACTTTTTTCTAAGTCATAAAAGGAATTTTTCTGTCAGACTAATTTTACATATTTTTTTCCTATTAAAATCAATTATGAAGAATACTTGACTTTTCATTTAAGACACTGTGTCAGCAGTTGTTTATTTTAGTGACTTACTTATTCCTTCACTGAAAATGTTTTTAGAGCAGACACACCAATAAAAAATGGAGGTTTCTTGGAACTTTTCATTAGGAACCTTAAACGTGGTTGGTTGAGAGAAGTGTTTTATCTTTTGAACTACAGTCCCTAATAGAGATTCTGCTGTGAGGAGGGAGAGAAAGAAGAGAATCCATAAATGTCTTTATCTTTTTGAGGATTTAACCACATTGTGTTTATTTCAGTGGTGTCAGAATGCAGCCAGGGTGGTTTTTTTGGGGTTTTTGAGTGGAGTTGATTTTCTGTCAGGGAGCAGGATGTGGGGTGGATGGTGTTAGACCAGCAGGGCTGCCCTGCTCTGGCACAGGAGCTGCGTGCCAGAATCCTCTCCTCGGGCTGAGAGCTCTGGGAGTCCCTGCAGCCCCAGCAGCTGAGCACAGGAGGGCCACTGAGTGTGCTCTGCAGTGATGCTCAGAGAGCTGGGGCTTCTGCTGGTGCCAGAAGGATTTTCCCTTTTCTTTTCCATCCCTTTTCCCCAGCTCTGAGCACCCACAGCCCCAGCAGAGCTGTGACCCTTCCCTGAGCCTGGTGCTCAGTGCTCTGGGAGTGCCCTGCAGGCCCTGAGGCTGAAGAGCCCAGAGCTGCAGAGCCAGGGACACCAAACATTCTGCTGGCTCAGGAAGCCAAGGGCTCCTGGCAGGACAGATTCTGGAAACTCGAGCTGAGCCCAGCCCAGCCCCAGCATTGGGCTCCCTTGTTGGATCTGGGCTGTGCAAAGTCTAGAACTGGTGTGTGTGACTGACGGGGGTGCATTTGCCACGCTGGCACCTGGGGGAAGTAGATGCACCAAACAGGATCCTGATTCAAATACTGAGGGAAAGACCCCAACCCCTCTCACCGTGTCTGGTTTCATTTTATAACACCAGGAAAAAGGGTTTAAGTTCCTCCTCCAGAGAAATTGCCAGGTTTTCCAGTAGGGCTGCCACTCTTCTTCTGGGAAAATGAAGGTTTGTCAGTGTCTAGGTGCCATAGTGTCCGAGTGTTGTTCATTATTACGTCAGTAATGTGCAGATTTGTTTCAAGGAAATTATTTATTTTCTGGAAGATGACTTAAAATCCTCATATTAGCAACAGGCTTGACCTGTTGTATTTTCTTTCAAACAGATACTGGAGGTTGTTATAAAGTCGTACCAGTCGTGTGTGCCCAGCCCTCTCAGGGTACAGTTAAATATTCTGATTATCTGTGTCTACCCCTCTTTTGAAGAGAAGAAACATCTCCAAGAAGAAGAAGATGACCACAGCAGGGCTTGCAGGGAAGTAAAGCCATCTTGCTCCAGATTTAATGACAGAGCCAAGAGAAAAGTGAACAGATTTTTGCCAGCACAACCTCTTTTTTAAGGGGTGGAAAAGAGACTTAAGCAGCATCTTTCAAATTGAGAACCAAATGAGAAATTTTACTCTGAGTGATGCTGCTCAGTTTCAGCAGGAAACAAACCTGGCTGGCAGCTGTAGGTAAGGGGGAGATTATTAATTCCATTAACTTGGCTCCTGTGAGACAGACTTGTCTGTGGGACAGTGAGCAGAGCTGTGGGTGTGGAATGGGAAATTCAGTACTGAATTCTAGAAATCACAGACTAGACAAATCAGTATTTTTAAAATACATTACCAATATTAGTCCACTGTATTTGTTATTTGCTGCCTTATGGTTCCAGAAATTCAGTGCTGAGTTCTAGAAATCACAGACTAGATAAATCAGTATTTTTAAAATACATTACCAGTATTAGTCCACTGTGTTTGTTATTTGCTGCCTTATGGTTCCAGAAATTCAGTGCTGAGTTCTAGGAATCACAGACTAGATAAATCAGTATTTTTAAAATACATTACCAATATTAGTCCACTGTGTTTGTTATTTGCTGCCTTATGGTTCCAGAAATTCAGTGCTGAGTTCTAGAAATCACAGACTAGATAAATCAGTATTTTTAAAATACATTACCAGTATTAGTCCACTGTATTTGTTATTTGCTGCCTTTCAGTTCCAGAGATTTAATACAAACCCAGCAGAGCCCAGTGAAGAACAAGGCTGCTCTGGGAGTGTTCCCTGTTTGTGAGCTGGTGGAGTTACCTCCTCTCCCTGCAAATCCTGTGCTCAGACCTTTAGAGCATGAGAACAGCAATGCTTTCCTGAGAGCCTTTATTCATCCATTATTTATTGCTCCCAGTGCTTTCCTGCTGTAGCATTCGATGCACTCTTTATGCTGTGGTTGTGTTTCAGGGCTGGTGGTGTGTTTTTCTGGTTATCCCAGCACATGCATAAACATGACAGTTGCTGTCCAAAGGATTTGAGGGAAGCACTGGTTGGAAAGTGATAGGATGGTGATTTTTGACTCACAGAAATGCAATTGCATTATTTGCTTGGCTGATCTCCAGGGCTTTCTAAAAAATTATTTTCATCTTGACCAAGGAAAGATTCAATTTTTTAATGTTTTTAGTCCCCATTATTTATTCTCTTCTGCCAGTAGCTGAGGTTTGAGTTTATAAATCACTCTTCACTAGCTCAAGTAGTGATTTACTTTTTTAAAAAAAGCTTTTTTCCACCTATTCAGTATAAGATTTTAAATAATTTAATAAGTAGCTGTTTTTTGAAATGCTTTTACTTAAATTAAAACAGTTGAGTTGCTGCTGACTTTTTTGTTTTTTCTGGAGTTGTTTGAGGGAGTTTAATCAAAAGGAGCTGCTCTGTCCTTTTCTGGTAAAAATAACCAAATAATGGGGTTTTATTTTTAGCATAGTATATCATGACACCAGGTGTCCTTTTGCATTTATTGAACATTGACTATTATGATTTTAATGAGGTTTTCCTCGGGAAAAAAAATGTGCATGAAAAGCGAACAAATTACTGACAGTGACCACAAAACCCCTTCCCCAGAGCTAAACCATGTCCCCAAAAGCCACATCTGAATCCCTGCAGGGATGGTGACCCAGCCACTTGCTGTGGGCAGCCCATTGCAGTGTGTGCAACCCTTCAGTGAGGAAACCTGTAATACCCAACTCCCCTGGCACAACGTGAGGCTGTTTCCTCTTGCCTGTCCCTGTGAGAAGGGAAGAGCCCTGGAGAAGGAGCTGCACCCTGCCCAAGGCCATGGGGAGCCATGGGGTGTCCCCTGAGGCTCCTCAGCTCAGCTGCTGCTCCCAGGGCTGTGCCCAGAGCCTTCAGCACCTCCCCTGCTCCTCCCTGCTCCATCTCTAGCCCTGTGTGCCCATCCATCCTCAGTGTCTGTGTTCCCAGCCCATCTCTGCAGCTGCAGCTCCATCACCCTGCAGCCCTGGCAGACAGAACCATCTCTAACCCTGTGTGTCCATCCATCCTCAGTGTCTGTGTTCCCAGCCCATCTCTGCAGCTGCATGGAGCTCCTGGCAGGCAGAGGAACCCATCTCTAACCCTGTGTGTCCATCCATCCTCAGTGTCTGTGTTCCCAGCCCATCTCTGCAGCTGCAGCTCCATCACCCTGCAGCCCTGGCAGGCAGAGGAGCCCCAGTGCTGTCCCAGGCTTGTCCCCAGTGAGCTCTTTGTGCTCCCTTCCCCTTTCCCATGCAGTTCTGAGCTCTCAGTGAGCCCTGCTGGCTCCTGGGCACAGATCCTGTTTCCCTGTGAGCCAGGTGTACCCTGGCCTTGCCTGCTGTCACCAACTGATCTATAATTAAACACTCACAGTCCTGCCAGTGACACAGGCCTGCAGCCAGGTATTGATCTGCTGCCTCTTCTGTTCCTCCTCCTTCCCTGAGAGAGGAGAGCCCTTCATGTGCTCCTTGTCCTTTACCCAGCCATGAACCTCTGCAGCAAAACTGTCTCAAAGAGGTGTTGCCAAGAGACTGTGTAATGATGAGTAAAACATGTTAATGTTAGGTGAGATCTAAAAGGAGGACAGGGATTATGAAATCCAGGGTTTCTTAGTAATGTATTCAGGGTTTCTGTGTTAATTAGGTGTACAAATCTCCTGTCCTGTAAAGCTCACCTAGGCATCCACTTCAGTGAAAGGAAAGAGCTGAACTCTGCTTTTCATTAACATTTATTTCTCTGGGAAGGCACAGCAAGGTGTTCTGAAATGTGCCTTAAACTTAGCATTTAAATAATTTACCACCATTGCTCCTTTGGCCTTGCAGTGGTGTGGATGAAGAAGAGTCCTTTCCCTAAATTCTTCCCAGAACATATCCAAGTGATGAGCAGAATCTGGGTCTTCAGAGCCAGCTTCTTGTGTTGCCCTGAAATGAAATGTCTAACACTAGGCAAGAGAGTGTTCCAGATTTTCAGTGCTGCAAGCCCTTTTCAATTACTATTTTTTTTTTTAGCTCTAAATTAACAGGCTCTTATAAAACATGTAGCTGTGAGATGACTGTCTGTGTTCAGACAAGCACAAGCTCTGCTGCAGTTGGGGATTGATGCCTTGGACTCTCAACAGGCAGTTCCATTCTCCTGTCTGTCTGCACAGTTGCTCATCCAGATCTATCAGCAGATTGAGATGTTTCTCTGAGCACTATTGAAATCCAGAGCACTTGCTTACAGGATGGCCTGCATGAAGAACCAAAAAGACTTTATTGCACATCATTTCTGTTGATCTGATCTGTTATTGCAGAGCTTGAGCAGTTCTGTGTTCTCAGCCTGGTATCTGAAGGAGTAAGAGTGAAATTGCTGTGCAAGAAGCCTATAAGAGCATGACAAACTGCTTGCATGGCCATGCACTGCTAATTCATGAGGAAGCAGCTCCTGAAAAGATTTATTAAGAGCAGTATTTGTTCAGAGAGAGCTTTACCCTAAATGATTTTATCACCACAGTCCATACCAGCTGTCCATTTTGATCCGTGGGCAGTGCCAGGCTGTTCAGTGCTGGATAGTTAAATGTTCATTACCATGAAATCAGATTGCCTTTATGTCTTCTCTGTCCTCTGAGTGATGTGCAAGCTTAGGCAGGGCAGTACTGAAGCTTTTCAGTGACAGGATTTGTTCTAGCTGTCAGTCCTGTTGGAGATTCTCATTTTAGCCTGTCTAGTTCACACTCTGAGCAGATGGGTTCCTGATGCCTGCTAAGAATTCAGCTTTCTGCACCTGATGCCTGGAGTGTGGGTGACTGAGCACTGCTGCCAGAGGGAATTGCCTCTTGCTTTGAAAATCCTTGTGCCTAGCACAAGATGTCTGTGGCAAAGAACCTGAATGGAAAAAACTCTTCTGTTTGGGTATTTTCCAGCAAATTCCAAGATCTAGGTAAGATATTAATAATGAAACTCCTTGGATTTCTGCTTGCAGAGCTGCATCCATCACTGTTGTGGTGCATCTACCAGAAGTTTGAATACCTTCTTTGAAGGGGGGTTGTGCCTTCCCATTTCCAGAGTTACCCAAGTTCTTAATGGTTTTCTGTCACTTATTTCCTAAAGCTGCTCAGCCTCCTAAAAGCCACACAAAGCTCCTTTGGAACTCAGTGTAATGTGCTGTGTTCTGCTTTGCTGTCAAAGGTGCTGCTGTCATTTCAACATGAGAGTAAGTGCCAGAACATTTTGATCAGAGGATTTTTATATGTTCTTTCACAGGGACACTGATTGCTGCAGCCATGTTCTAAATTTATCCTGAAATTCTAGTAATTAATTTGAACTGCCTGTCTTCCCAGAATGGTACTTGGTATAAGAGACTTGTCATATCTAGAAAAGAAGATTTCAAGTCTGCTCCTCTGTGAGTGTAGCCAATATTTCATGGTAGAGGTCTGAAAATCATGTATCATGTCAAAATCCACAGGCTTAGTTGAGTTTATCCATGATTGCTGCACTGGTAAATTGTATTAAAAAGATTCCTATTTTCTTCCTCCTTATCTTTCAAGGAAAATGAAAAGAAGTTGCAGAGATGGAAGGGATGCATATCTTTTGTCTGGCAAGAATTTGTCTTAATTGTGAGAACTTCAAGCCATAATCTTGCAAAATGATTGCTGCCATTGTGGTTGACTGTAGTGCATTGATAACTTCAGAAAGGCCCATAGTTTTTACATCAAAGGGACAATGAATGGATGAATGGATTTTGCTTTTGGTTTTTTTTTTCCTGTGGTGGCTGATATACCTGGGTAATGTTCTTGTTTCAGCACTCATTTTAGGCCTTTTAGATTTCTGACTGGGTAGGAAAGTTTGCAGATGTTCCTTAAAACAAGAGCACCCCATGCAAGTGCTCTTCCAGGACACTTGGTTTGCTGTCCCTGAAGAACTGATGATAAAGCAGATGTGGGAAGATGCAGCAGTTAAAATTGTGCAGGGTAGGCAGCAGTTGGGAAGCTGGAGAGGCTGAGAAAAAGCACAATGAGAAGCATGGTAAAATTGGTTCCATCCTGTAGTGGAACAGGGGATGAGCTCTGGGACAATGCAGGACCTGTGCACTCTAATCACCCCCCTGAGATGACTTTTGCTTTGCAGTGTTGCCATCTGATCATCACAAGGAAAATTGGAAATAAGGTGCCAAAGCCTCTTTGTACTCCTGGTCAGTGCAGTGAGAGGCTGCTGGTGCTGCTGCTTCTCTCTGTCTTGGTTAACAGTGGGCAAAAACTCCATTGGCAAGGACTTTCCACAGGTCTAAATACAACCAAGTGTTGTTTATGAGATCCTGAATTTCAGGTGCTCTGTTACTTCAACTCCTTTGTGCAGTGTTCTCACATTTATGGCCGCACCTGCTCATCTGATGTCGTCCTGCTCTAGAAAATGCATTAAAATCCCAGCCAACGAACCATCAGTAAATCTGTGTGTGCAAGGTGCTGGTGAGCTGCTGCCCAGGTTTGATACTTCAGTCTGATGGGGCTTACAGATACTCCATTTTTTTTGGCTGAGGACTCAGTTTCTGGAGGCACAAGTGTGGAAAGAGCACTTTGTGCTGAAGGTATCAATCCGTAGTGTCCGAGCTTTGGCTGGCTCAGGGGATCTTCCATGGTGCTTGCAGGTGAGGGATGCATTCCAAATTCACAGGAAGAGCAAACTGTTGTATTGCTGTGGCCAAGCAGAGGCTGAAAAGCTACTGTTTTACTTAAAACTGATTATTTGGAATATTCAGTCCTCAGCAGTCACAATCTTGAACTGTTTAAGACGTTTTAAAGATTCAGCCTACTCCCAGCTTTGTATTCTTACACGAGAGGTATTTGGTTTATGCATTTGGTTTATTTTTGGTCAAAATATCCTTGTGGGACACACTGATGTGTGCATTGAGATTTGTACTGTAACCTCTCCAAACCAACCAGTCTACAAGAATTAAACATGGGTGATGTGGGTAAAGTATTCAGCAGCTTTCTTATGCACCAATTTTTCATCTGGTGCCTCCCCCATTAGAAATCAGCTATTTTTCCTTTTTAGAGCATGTTGTTGATGTATGCTGATATGTTGGAAAGCACTGAGCACAAGATGAAAGGCTGTGTGGCAGAGCCCCTTTTATCTTGCATTGATTCCCTGTGTCAGCTAATGGAAAGATGGATTTACTGACCTCCCTAATTGAGGTGACTAATAATGCATTAATGCAGAAAAGCTCCTAATCTATTAACAAATGAGTCATCCTTCATATAGATGCTATTAATTTGAAAATATTAGACTTTCAGACATATGTAAATGTTAAAATTCTCCTTGCCATAAGTGCCATATTAATTTATAATTACTTTCATGGGATGAGAGGTTCACAGAAGCTGAATTTGGCACTTAAGCTCCTATTTCACAGATGCCATTTAGAAGTAATCTGTACCATGGATGGAATTGGGTGTGTTATGCACATGCAAAATGGGATGAGATTGAAGTCTACAGGTTCTGTCATGGCTGGCTTGAATATGGATCAGTTTGATGTTTGGGTGGCTTTTTATTTTTGTTTTTTACAGAAACCTCGTGCAATGCAAAGGATCTGTTTTATCAACAGTTTGTGACAAGGGAGACTTTGCTTGCCACACAGGGGAGGCAGAATCTGCAGAGTTACCTTAGTGCAGTGTATGAAATTGCAAATGTGCAAGGGCTCCTGTTCCTTTAGCAGCATGAGAGCAAAAATAATCAAAGCTCATATTTGTAAATAAATAAAACATGGTGCTTAAGTAGTGTAATGCTAACCCAATTTGGACAGCCTGGTGGGAAATAAAGTCAGTATGTAAATTGTGGATTCCCATGAGAAATTCCAAACATTTGCCCTAATCCCAAAATGCATATTCTCAAGAAAGATGAGGGCCACTTAAAAAGAATCCAGTTTCTTGGTTCCAGGATCACAGTGCTGACATTCAAAGGGTGTGAAGTGTAGATTCTAGGGAGATTTGCATGAGAAAAAGCCTTTGAAGCACAGCAAACTACTGATGTAGAAGTACCTACCTTTGGAAATGTAAACACAGAGTGCCTGGGACTTACTGATATGACTTCAAAAATCATTTCCCTTTGAGTTCTGTTGCCTACTAGACCATTCCTGGTGTCTGCCAGAGAGCTCAAATTCCCTTAGGAAGACAGAGAACTGTCAAAATTACATTTAGAGTTAAAAAACTGATAAATGTGTGGTTTTTAGGATTTTAATTGGTTTGCCTATGCTTAATCAGAATTTTTCTTCCTACCACACCGGCGTGTGCACAAATTTATCAGAATAAGTTTTGTTTTTACAGTGCATGGGATGCTCTGTAGAAACTGCCCATCTCATATTTTGATCACAGAAGCAGCCTGCCTTTGTTCTTGGTAAGGGAAGCTGCTGCTTGTTTGCCACAGATAAAATGTGCCATGAGGACATTTAGCACTGATTGCTGTGTGCTGCACTCCCTCTGCTTTACCTGCAGCCTTTTAATGTGCCTGTGCACTGCATTCCAGCTTTGGTTCCTCTCTGGCTACAGTTTCAGGAGGCTGTTTCTCATCTGCCTCCTTTAGGACTGACTCTCAATTCATTCCTGTAGGCTTCTTTGGGGTTTGTTGGGGCTTTTTGTGCAAAGGAATTAGGTTGTTGCACACAGCCCCCTTAAATGAGTCATTTTGTGCAAGTCTAGTTCAGCTGACAAATGTATTGCTGACAACTTAAGCTCTTTATCTCCAGCACTTTTTTACCATCTTGCCTTTCTGCTGTCTCAGAGATAATGCAACGTAGGGTTGTCTTTAAAATACAGGTCTCTTTCTTTGACTCTCACACATTAAATCCTATTAAAATCATAGCAGTATTTTGCACCTAAGCTCAGCGCTGTAAAAATCACCCACTCATTTCCATTTAAATCAGGGTTCTGAAGCCCCTGATCCATCTTACAGGGAATATGCAGCGTTTCTGGAAGTGGATCCTGCTGAATGCCCTGCAGAAGAAAGGCCTGGCTGGCCCAGGGAGTCCCTGCTGACATTCAGCTGGATCCACTTCCAGAAACGCTGCCAAACTTCAGCTCTTCCAGCCTGGGAGGGAGAGATTCCACACAGGGACCAGATCCTTGCTCTATCGGTTTGCATGTGGTCTCTTGGGATCCTCCTACAAATGTTTGAAATGCTTTTGTTGTAAAAATCATTGCCATAATGGAGAAGTTGGTGCAGATTTGCTGACAAGAAAAGCTCCTGTGCATTCTCTTGTTTTTTGGTGGTGTACATTTGAGGTGTAGCCCTTATAGAATTGTCCTTCTGAAATAAAATATATCACAATTAATGTATCTTTCCTTTCTGGAGAGATAGCATTGTAGTCCTGATGAACTAAAAACAAAAGTAAGGCAGTGTTCATAGGTCCTACAAGCACATTTCTGACCTGGAATGCCTTTGTAGCTGAAAGCTTCACTACCTTGTCTTTTTTTGTAAAAATAATTGGCTGTAAACTGGCACCTTCCAAAACCTAGTGTTTGTTTGATTAACAAATGTAATTCGTAATCTCTTTTTTTTTAAACTTTGGGCGGTTTTATTTCTGAGTTGGATCCTGAAAACTAAATACAGAATTATGGGATACATAATAAGAAAAGGAAAGGTGTTGTTGTGGTTTAACCTCTGCCAGGTATTAACTACCCCACAGGCACTCACTGTTTCCCTGGTGGGTAAAATTGTGGGTTGAGATAAGTCTGATAGGTGAAGGGAAAGCACAAGGACTCCATTCCCTGCTTCCCATCATCATCAGGTGTCCAGCCATTCCCAGGAAAGCAGGGCTCCATCCTGAGGTGATGGTGACTGGAGATGTCAGATCCATAAATCCAGTGCCTCCCTCTCCTCCTCACCCCAGTTTGTATTGCTGGGCACACATCACCTGCTCTGGGCTATCCCTGGGATCAGCTTTAACCCCTCCCAAACCCTTTTTCCCCAGCCCCTCTCGGGCAGGGTGGGGTGAGAGGCAGAGAGGCTTTGGCTCTGTGCAAGCCCTGCTCAGCAATAACCAAACCATCCCTGAGTTATGAGCACTGCTCTGGTCACCAATCCAAACACAGCCCCACAGCAGCTGCCAGGATGAGAGTGAACTCTATCCCAGCCAAAAGCAGCACACCTGTCCCGTGTGTGCCCAAGCACTTGGTGTTTTCTGAAGAGCAGCCTGGTGGCTGAGCAGATTGGCAGGAAGCTGCCAAATACATCTCCATCACAAAGCTCAGCCAGTACAGCATGCACTGGCTCTGTGGGTTAGCAGCAGAAGTGACCAGGAAATTTTCAATACCTGAAGTTTGTCAGTAATATTTTTATAGGAAGCTTTTATTAAATCTGCTGATTTCAGCAGAACTCTGGTTAGGATTTTTTCTTTCCCCCCCGTGCAGTGGAATTTCTGATTAAGAATTTGATAAGAGTGAGATGAGATTACCCCAAGCAGGAAAGAGCCTTGGCTGGAGTTGCTCAGGGGTCTCTTGGCTGATTTGAACCCTGACCTTCCTCCCTTGATGCCACTGACATGTGAGAGATGCAAGCTGCAATTTGGGAGTCAGCCAATACTTGTGCAAAGCAGAATCTCTCTCAGCCCCTCCTGTCAGATACCTTGTTAGAGATCCCCCCAAGAGCATCCTGCTGCCTCCTGGCTGGAGCCTCCTCTGGGCCAGATGAAGATGAGTGAGAGCTTGAACCTCTCTGTTCCAGTGGAAGCTTCCACACCCCTCAATATTCTAGCAGGACCTCTCTTTTTCTCCCTGTCCTTATCATTGCCCTTTATTCTCTTGCTCATGAATGAGTCTCCAGTGTTCTCCCACTGCCAGAGAATTGGTTTTGATTGAGTTTTGCAGATGAAACAATGCTTCCCACCTCATTGTGCCACATTTCTGTGACACTGTCAAATAATTGCCTGCTGTGTTTTTCCCTTGTTTCTGGGAAACAGTACATTCCTTTTCCTTCTGCTGATTTTTTCAGGCTTCTCGTGAATATACTGTATTTTTTCTTGGTGTTCAAAAATTAAAGGAATTTTCCTGGTTTAACCTACTTAGAATTTAAATGCAGCTGATTAAGGGGAACTTAAGGATGGAAGTGTTTGGTGTCTGGGTGCCTTGCCTGTGTTGCAGAGCCTAGAGGTTTAATTTAGGTATTTAGACTTCTTGAATAAGTTATGGGATAAGTTGTATGTCTGATTGCAGTAGTTACAAAGACAGTTTATACAGTATGAATAATCGAAATCAGGCATCCAAACCCAAATGGACAAATGCACATTGGAATATTAAACACTGTAGCTTGGTAGGTCGAGCTCAGTCTTGCAAAGATGAGTGTGGAAATCCTCTCTTTAAAAAGCATGCCACAATTTAATCCTTTCTTTGAAAATCATGGTAGTAGCAGTGGCTGCCTCCTTTTGATCTAAAACGTAGGGTTAGAATACGGGTCTTGGCTGTAGAATATCAATTAAATTTCTTTTTCTGACTGAGAAATGTAAAATGCACATCCCCTACATCCTTTGGAATGGTGAGATGATAAACACTTAAGTTACTTGCAAGTATTGCTGTTCAGATCTTTCTGTTCTTATGTTCTCCCAATTGGAAAAAGAAGCTGTGCTTTCTTTAATACTTTCTGTCAGGCCTAGTGAATCTTCAAATATTTTATGCAAAAGGGAGAAGCTTCAGCAGAGAGAGATGAAAAGAGCTGCCTGCAGCAAGGTTCCCAAATCTCCAGTTCAGCTGTAGTGCCCTGCATTGCTCTGCAGCAAGGTTCCCAAATCTCCAGTTCAGCTGTGGGTGCATTACC
>JAHLSL010000042.1:12072920-12099492 GCA_025920805.1 Petroica traversi | reverse complement strand
TGGGTGCATTACCTGCAGCAAGGATCCCAAATCTCCAGTTCAGCTGTAGGTTCTCTGCATTGCTCTGCAGCTTTGGGAGCTCCTCCATCCTGGGCTCACCCATCTGCCAGGGGCTGGGAGATGGGAACTCAAGTCCTGGCAGGTGGAGGCAGAGACTCAGTCAAGTTCTGCTGCTTAGAGATGTAAATTCTGGCTGCTGGGTACAAGTCAAGCTCTGTGTCTGTGCAGAGCCTGGCTGGTTAATTGATCATGGAAATCATCCAGGCAGAGGTGATGTTTGCACCACGTCCTTTCAGGAATTGTTTGAGGTGAGCCTGAAGGTGCTCAGCTCTGTCAAGAGAAAACTCTGCTGGACATAACCATAACTGGAGAACTGTGCTCACAAA
The DNA here is from genome assembly GCA_025920805.1 of Petroica traversi. Taxonomy (NCBI): domain Eukaryota; kingdom Metazoa; phylum Chordata; class Aves; order Passeriformes; family Petroicidae; genus Petroica; species Petroica traversi. The sequence continues at coordinate 12,099,106 of JAHLSL010000042.1, read as the reverse complement.
AATTCCTCTGATTTGCAGGTGTAATTATAATTTGTAGTGAGCCTTAAAGACCAGTTTTCATTACTTGGAAAAACCAGGGAATCCTTGAGATTTGAGATAAGAGCAGTAAGTTTCAAGCAAAGTGCAGGTTCATCATAATTGCTTTGGCTTTAATTACACTGCCTATATTAAACTGTTTCACAAAAGCATAATTGGTACTTACTGTAGAGTAGGGCAAAATGAAGCTCAGTGGTATTAAAAGTATTTTTATATGTGTATTTCTAGATAAGACTATTTCAACAGTATTTCTCAAATTTTCTTGAGATCTCTACTCAGGTCTTAGATATAGCATTAAATATCAGTGGGTAGTATTGCATGAACTTGGAAAATATTTTGCCTTTCTAGGATTGTTGCTGATATAAAAGTGAAGTCTAAAAAATGGATGAGAAGCTAAGAGAGCTTGCCTGCTCCTTCAGGGAGAAAATGATGTTTTCGTTGAAATTATATAAAAGGCAAGACGTTTTAACTGAAAAAGTAGTTTAGTTATTATATCAGTTAGTAAAGAATATTGTTCTGTTCTTCTGAGAATCCTAAAAAAAGTTTGGAAAGCAGAGAAAAGAACCCATTTTGCATACATTTTGCATGTTGGAAAAGAGTGGGTGTCAAAAGCACAGAATAATTTTCTGTGGTGTGTTTCCCAGTTACCTTTCACATAACAAAGTTTGCTCTCAGCTGAGCAGCAGTTCAGAGAACAGTGGGAGTTATTCATAAGCTCAGCTCTAAATTTTCCTCTAACCCCCCTCTCTATTTTTCCTGGGAAAGTGAATTACAGGCACTTGCTGACCGTTTGTCAGGAATTCCAGACTCCCTTGTCTTTACCTCACAGACTGATGGATACCAGTAAATCCTGTTTGTCACTGGCGTGAATTTTTTTCCACATCAAGTATTTGAATCACATAATAGATTTTGGTTCTTTGGCCCAAGAGTTCCATGGAGGCATTTCCACATTCAGGGGAAATCATTTCTGTGGGTCCCAGACCCAGGTTTTGTCCATGTAACCTGAAATGACATTTCCCACCAATCAGATGGTGAAAATGCAAGGATTTGGTTGTGGTGATTTAGTCCATTGATGTTTATAAATAACCCGAGTTTGATTCCGAGACAACACTGAGTAGAGGAAATAATTTCATGCAGTGGATGATGTGGTTGTTCAGAAGGAGCTCTTTTCTGGCCTGGAGAAAGGAAATGCTGAAGTAGCAGATGTGGAGAGCCAGGTGGAAGCATGTGGGAATTGGTTTGTTAGCTGGAGGAACAACACGCAGCTGGGCCCTGAATAACTAGGGCTTCTCAAATACAAATGGAATTAACTCATTGTGCAATTGTAAAGTTACACCTAGGGGGGTTATTGCTTAATTTGAACAACACTTGAGGACCTTCTCTCACTGTTGCCATCGCAGTCCTGCTGACTTTAATGGTGTTGTACAGGTACAGGTGAGGCAAATGTTTTAGTGAGGGCAGTAGGTTTTCTCTTACAGCTCAATCTCAGCAAACATTAATTGAACACATGTAGGAGTTCTGATTGCCTGCTGTAGTCCCTCAGTTTCAAGGCTTGTTCGTGGTTCTGGCATTCTCACTTTGTCATTTTTCCAAACCGCGGTCAATAACCGAAAGCTGAGATCTTTAATTTAAAAGAAAGTGATTTCTGGAAGCATTTTGGAAATCCATATTAATTCCCTTAAGATGTTTTTTCATCTCTTACTTGAAAATAAATCTGAGCATCTACCAGTATATAAATACAATGTACCTTTTAGAACAGAGGAATTACTTGTTCCTTCATTAATACTCCTGTGCTTGTTGTCACACAGATTCTGTAACCTGAAGTGTAGTTCTAGATTAACCAAATTATCACTGCCAAGTGTTGTGTGACTGAAAGAGAAAAAAAGGCAATTACACCATCTAAACCAACACAGAGCTTTGCATTTCAGCTGATTTCAGTTGATGCTGATGCTGTACAAGATGGTTCCATTTTCTTCTCTGCCACTCCTTGGCACCCCTGCTTTGCACCAGAACAGCCCTGGTGCAGCCACAGTGCCAGCTGAACTGGAGATCTGGCTGCTAAGACATTTTATTTGGTTTTGCTGGGGCTGATTTGCAGCCATCAGGTGAAGCTCTGATCCCCTTCATGTCACTAAGGAGGGACAAATAGCAAGAGTTCCCTTTAGTGGCCTTAGGTGAGCTGGCCCAGCAGAAACAGCAGCTTTGCTTGTGAAAAGCTGCTCCTAGGCCAGGCACAAATAGAGGGAAACACTTGGTCTGAAATAAGGACTTCTGCAAAGCAAATGGGCTTGGTCTGCCTTTATGCCTTTCTGTGGAACCAAACTAACCCTGAGTGCTTCTGAACCAGATTGAAGGTGGGTAACTCTGCTATAAATACTCAGGTGAGCTGGTCCCAGCCCTCTGCTCAAGCAGGGCCACTCAGAGCCTGCTGCCCAGGGCCATGTCCAGACAGCTTTTTAACATCCTCAAGGCATTTTACATAAGACTTGTGATGAACATATTCTCAAAGTAGTGCTTAAACCCGAACCTTCTTAGTTTCTCTTTTATAAATACTTAAATGAAATACTTGGATTTATAGAAAACATTAATTTTGCACCACCTTTACATTTTAGACTTTACCAGTGTGTCTCTGCATCAAGCTTGATCACAGAATATACCTTATTCTAACTAGCATTTTAGCCTAGTGAGTACTGGAAGTAGCTGTATTGCAGATTCTGATTTTTGTAATATAAATGTAGATAGACCTCAGGGATCAGTGCATCCCACTTGTTCCCACTCAGACTAAATGGTAAGCATGTCTGCCTCACTTCAGGGAGCAGAGATGTATCACTCAGTGAGCATCTCATTCCTGGTAATCAAATCTTTGTGCAGTGTTTGTACTTCTCTGTTATTGGCTTGATACCTCTGTCCTGCAGAGAAGAAAAAACATATTTATCTAAATATAAAGCAAGGAGGTTTTTTTGTTTGGTTGTTGTTTTTTTTTTTTGTGGGCAAACTGTACTTTGGCTGCATTGTCCCATTGTTTTAATCCGCTGTATGCATTGGACTCATTGTCTTGCACAATGGCAAATTACTGCTGATCATTTGATTGACTTCATATTCCTGTTTGTCAGGTGGTAATTTCTCTTCTGTGCTAAAAAACCTCATGCATAAAATTTTATGATGTGACCCTTTTCCCTGTGTGGCATTTATCCAGTTCTCTGTAGCTTTATTTCTTCCCTACGTGCTGAGGGTTCTTGTCTAAGTCAAATGGGAAATCTGGGCTGGGTGTAGAGTTAGTGCTGGAGGCCCGGGATCCTTCCCAGCTGATTGCTTTTTGTTTGGTGATGTGCAATTCTAACAGAGTTCTGTTTTGCCAAGATGGTCATTCTGGCTCTTCTGCAGAGTTGTTCTACAGGGCAGGTGAACGTTTGGAAGGGTTCTGACACAAGTTGCTGGAAGCTGCTGGCATTGCCCTGTTTGAAACACTCACTCAGGTTGAAGCAAGTGAAAGGGTCACTCAAGCAAGAGTCTCCAAAGTGTTCAGCAACCTATTCCAGGCATAGGAGGGACTTGAACTTTGTGTAGTACAGCCCAGTTCCACCTCAGTTGTGCTTTAAAAACCCCAGTGTTGCTCATGGTGTTGTGGTTTCCTCTTGGCCGGTGGCTCAGAAGGCCTGGAGTGGCTCGTGCTGTTTCCTTTGTTTCCCCGTGGAGGGAACCCTCTGACTGTGTCTCTTGCTTCCTGCAGCACATGCAGATGACCATCCAGGCTCTCCAGGACGAGCTGCGGATCCAGCGGGACCTGAACCAGCTGTTCCAGCAGGACAGCAGCTCCAGGAGCAGCGAGCCCCTGGTGGCAGAGCTGACTGAGGAGAACTTCCAGCGCCTGCACGCCGAGCACGAGCGCCAGGCCAAGGAGCTGTTCCTGCTGAGGAAAACCCTGGAGGAGATGGAGCTGCGCATCGAGACGCAGAAACAGACCCTGAACGCTCGGGATGAGTCCATCAAAAAGCTGCTGGAGATGCTGCAGAGCAAAGGTCTGTCAGCCAAAGCCACCGAGGAGGACCACGAGCGGACACGGCGCTTGGCCGAGGCGGAGATGCACGTGCACCACCTGGAAAGCCTTCTTGAACAGAAGGAGAAAGAAAACAACATGCTGAGAGAGGTGAGTGGCAAACTCAGTGTTTGTCTCCACTCCTAAACTCTTCTCTGTCTCCTGCTTGTGAGGGAAGGATCTTCCATCCTCTCTGTAAGCTATATTTTACATGAGATCTGACAGAATTTGTGCCTATTTTAAAACTTCTTTATGGCTTTCCTGCCTGTACCTTTTAGGGTTTTGTGCTGTGGGCCCCACTTTGCCTGTGGTCTCCCCAGGAAGCTCTGGAGGTGAATTGTCCCAAAGCCTGTAAAATGAATTCTTCTGTTCTATTGTAGTTAGAGAGAAAGCAGCCACCTGTGTTTAGGTGAGAGCAGAGAGGGAAATCTTTGCAAGAGTAATGGATGATTGCTCTGCAGTTTCCATGGAAACAGTCCTCTTGCTGTGAAGGGTATTTGATAAAACTATTAGCTGCCCTGGATGCACAGCCAAAAAAAAGAGATTTCTTAAAGGAACATGGTTGCACACATAGTAACCCTTCTCACCATCCTTCTGAAAACAGAAAAACCATTGCTAGGACTGGATTGTACCTTAAAAGAGTACAACGACAGGCATTTTTCACTATTAATCATTCTAAACTAATTGTAATAAGATGTAGGTTATATAGAATGCAAATATTTTAGTAAAACAAAGGTAAATAATGAAAGAAAATGAGTTATTGTGTAGCCAGTGTCATATTTTTTGATATTATTAAATGCATTTTTCTCTTATCAGCCAGCCTCCTAAAGTATTCTGATATTAACTTCTGAAAAGCTGGTAATTCAGGATGGATTGTGTAGATGCACAGCTGAGTGTGTACACATGGATTCAGATTCTGTGTAAAGATCATTTTACATCTGACTGAAGGCATGAATTGATAACTGTCCATGTGTATGAAACAGTGACCTGTTCTGCACACTGGTGTCTGTCTCATGGCCCAGCATTTTTTGGAAGCTCTACCTGTACTCAAGATTTAAGGCCTCTCTCTAAGAAGTCCCAAAAGCAAGGCCTGGAAGAGTTTTTTGAGATGAGTGTATGCAGCACATAAACACATCTTACTACCTGTTTTTCATGTGTTTTCCAGGGCCTGACCCATAGTGTTTGTGCTCTTGCAAGCATTTATATAAGAAAGCTGGAGCCCATTGCATTTCTGAGCCAGATTTAGGCCAGATTTATTTTTTTAGAGCAGTAATCTCTTGAGTGTCTGGAGTGAAGATAATATGATTCCAGAGTTTCTGCACTACAGTTTTTCCTTTATTTAGCAACCAATGATAATTCTGTTCCAATTCTTGTAACTATTTCAGGAAGAGCCTCAAATGGCTTCCATTTGTTTCTGCTCTAAGTCCAGCAACATAAATGAAAAGCTGGCAGGAGCTGTGCCATTTTTTAGGAATGTGGTTGTGTTTGTTCCTGCTGCTGATGAGTGGATGTTGAGAGATAAGAATTCTTATTTCATTCACACATATTTGGAAATCACCAGTCATTTAAATCCTAGTCTTTATGGTAAAAGACTTACTAGAGGAGGCAGAGATGACCTACTGACTTGAAAGTGCAAATGGGATTTATCAAATGTTTTAAATTAATTACTCTTTGCTGCTTACCTGGCTCTGATTCACTGAGGAGTGTAAGCTGACCTTCCATTATTCCTCTGGATTGCCATAGTTTTGGGTTATTTTAGCCCTTTGCTACCCCAGATACTAAAGGTGGGATTTTGGAGCTGCCTTGAAGAACTGAATCTGCTTTCCTGAGGGTTCTATATCTGGCATTGCCAGCATGTGCAAAGGCATGCTGAACTCTTCTCTAAATACTAAATACTGCTGGCAGAGGAAGCTTTGGTGTCTCCAAGGGATTTGCAGGAGCTTGGGAGGTCAGTGTTTATGTCCTGCATGAAATACACATTAGAAATACACATCAGAAAACTTTAATAGCAGTCTTGACCATCTTAGCAGAGTTCTGAGATGTCAGAATCCACTAGCACTGACTCTGCAAGGGTGTTAGATTTCTGAAATAATACTAAAGATCTGCATCTTGTAGCAAAAGGCTATCCCTCAGTTTTCCAACTTCAAAACCTACATGTAATTCAAAGTGTGGTGTTGAGACTCAGGGTCATCAGCCAGTTTTTCAGGCAGGCAGTGGCCAGCAGTATGGCTTTGAAAATTGAACGTGAATTAAGTGATTTCTGCACCTTTTGCTATTGCTGTTTTTGTCCTAAAGATTGCACTGATTTCCTAAGTAAAATAAGTTCTTTGAGAGGTCGCAGTTGTGGTTCTGGTAAGATTATAACTGTGTGCCACTCACAGTTTTAGCTTGTTACATCCATTCCAAGATCTCTTTTTTCTAGGCTGAAAAATCCAGTGCTGCTTAATTGTTCCTCATGTAAAAGAGATCACAGATTTTTGATCTTATCCCAGGGCACTGTCCCAGTCTCCAAAATCCAGATTATGAAATGGATTCTCCTGCAGCTACTGAGAGGTATCTCCATAAGCAATTTCACTCCCTTGGGCTTTTCCCAATTGCCCTGACTTGTGAGGAGCTCAAGAAATTACTCATGTTAATCCATGGGAAAGATTCTACATCCAGCATGGGATGTACTCAGCAACTGATACAGAGGACATTCTCTCATTAACACAAATAATTAAAAGTTAAATGTCTCTCTGAGCCCCAGAACGCCCTGATTTCAGCAGATAACAAACAGTGTGGCTGCACCACATTCCCCTGCCCTGGAAAACAAGCCAAAGCTCCACAGCTCACCAAGAGATGGCTGCTATTTTGAACACCCCTTCTCCAGTCTTAGTGACAATTATTACTGCTGGTATTCTAGACTTAACTTTCAAAACCAAAATGATTTTCATACCAGCAAGAAATACTTGATGAACTCCAGCAGCTGGACTGCAGCTTCCAGAATAGCTCCCAGTTGCATTCAGTGCCACCTCTCTGTTCCACCCTGCAGAATTCTCAGAGGTGGCCCAGAGCTCCAGGGATACCAGGGCTGCTGTGCTGTTTTTGGCAGCCTCCCTGCTCCCACTCCCCCAGGTTTCTCAGCCCAAATATCAGTGCTGCTATGGCAGAAAATGATGTGGCTGCAGCCATCCCTGGTGTTCAGACAGGCACACTCTGAGATTTGTGAGCACAGCCCAAGAGGGGCTGTCACTGGGGATGGCTGATCACAGCCATGGATTTGGAAAGAAAAAGAAAGCTGTTTATCCTGAAGGCTTTGTGTCTTCAGAAGGCAGGTCTGGAGTCAAGGCTTGCATGTTCCAGTGGTGTGCAACCAGGGGAGAACCAACAGGAGTTTATACTTTGTGTCCAAAACCTGTTTGGTAGTAAATTGCAGATTTGACCTCAATTTTTATTTGATAATTGGGCCCATTCAAGCAAGATGCATTTTAATTGCAGCTGAGCACAGAACTGAAGGAAGGAGGTAGAGATCAGCTTTAGATTAGCAGAACTTGGTGCTGTGGTGGCCAAAGAGGGGCTGGTGAGAAGGGAGGGATGTGGCACCCAAATGTCCCAGCAGAGCTGAGCTGGGCCCAGTGCACAGAGCTTGTTCCCCTTGTCTGACCAGATTTTAATGAGCTGTGACAAGTTTTGCAAACAATTATTTTTCCATGGGTGTGTTAAAATTCTTACCCTTTTCTGCTCCAGGCTCAGAGGAGGATTTAGAAATTTTAATTGGAGCAATTAGAGTTAACTCAAAGAGCACTTTTGCCCCGTGCCAAGATTTTGCAATGTAAATAAGATACTTCTAGAGAGAAGTTTTGTTTTGCAGGAGTAAATAGATTCAGGAGCTGGAACTCTTACTACCATCATGTGAGGGGATATCTTTCTGATGAGGTAAAAAAATTAAATTTCTGCTTTTTTAATTGCTGCTTCATCCTTTTGACCTTATAGAAGCGAATGGCAGGAAGAAATTATTTAAATCAAGATAATTTAAATAGTTATGTCTTTATTAGAATCCCTTGTTCAGTCTGCAAGTAGTTTTAAAACATGCAGAGCTTTTGTAGGTCAAAATTTGGGAAGATGGTCTATTGTAACTTGAATGTTACAATAGACCATCTTTATTTTTTATACATTTTAAATTTTTAAATAGCATAATTTATTTTTTATACATTTTAATTTTTTAAATAGCATTTTAGTTTGGAATATTCTATATACCACCTTAGGAAAGAATGGCAGTTAAAATGTTCAAGCATATTTGAAATTATTTTCATCTTTCTTCAGTGTAGAGGTTGGTAGCTTGATAATTCTTCAAAAGTTGAAAAATTAGGAAAATAATGCCTTTGTTTTCTGTTTTTCCAGATGACAAAAAACACCACCTTATTCTTGGATAGCAAATTTCTGATTTTTGTACAGTACTTAAATAATGTGTGGATATGAAGTAAATGGGAAAAAGCAGAACTCAGTCATCTGTCAGGGTGTTTTTTCTGTATTATAATTATGGTCTCATCAAAGTGAAATAATTAATGAAATGTCAGTAGGTTTCTTCATGCACTTTTTCTAGCATGGAGAGTAAGTTTTTTAGTTCTAGACCTTTTTTCAAAACAATTTTGTTCTATATGAATGAATCTTCAACATACAGCAAAATTTCTTACTATTTCATTTTAGCACTTCCATACCCTTCAGACAGGATTTCTAAAACTATGTGAAACAATGCCTGAATCTGTCTGGGGATTAGAGGTTTAAAATGCTTAAACTTTAATGTCTTTTGATGTTTAGTTCTATTAGAAGATTTTCTCTGTCAATACGTATTTCCTGATTTGCTTTGTTTACAAATTGCACCTTAGGTTGCTTTCCTTGGGGATGGTAACATTATCCTGCACTTTTCTTCAGTATAGAGAGGAGATTTGTGGAATTTTGTGCCCACAAATTTTGTGCCAAACTTCGTAGTGGAAGGAAAAAAACCTAAAAATACTATGAACAAATTGGAAGCTAATTCAAACACAAAACGAGTGCTTGTGCACCTTAAATAAGAGGAGAGAGAAAAAATTAATAAGAGCACATATGTAAATGAAGTTTTATGTGATTAAGATTTTAATTTTTAATTGACTTTTCTTCAGCTTTTGAATCCACACTTCTGTAGTCAGATTTCAGCACAATGAGTTGCTGCTTTCAGTAATTGCAGCAATTGGTCTGAATTAGTTCTCATCTTACCTCGCTTTAATGCCTGGGTTTGGAGGGATTTTGCTTTTGTTTCCTGCTGATTGAAATACTGAGTTGAGCAGGAAGCTGTGCTTTAATTTTCCCATTAGGTGATGCCTTTGTTAACAAACTTAAGTGTCCTAATATCTGAGGTTTTAATTGGATTTAGAAATAATCGTCTCAGTGGATTAATACAACTGCAAAACAGAGATGAGTTTCTTTAGCCAGAGGGAACTGAGCTCCCAAGCCACTGGCACCTCCACCACCAATGTGTGTGCAGCCCCAGCACATCTTTGTGGATGGAGTCACTTTGGCTTTTTTCAGGGAATTGGGGTGATTGGCTTTGCAAATGCAGGAAATGACAAGTGGGAAAATGCAGGAATGATTTCCGAAGGAACTGCCATGATTGCTGCTTCCAGACTTGTGTATCATTTTAGCAGCAAAAACTCCAACAGCAACGAAATAAATTCTATAGGACTCTAATGTGGGTTTTTTTTCAGTTCATTTTTATGTCTTGCTGAAACAGAAGTTAAACTTACTGGTGTCGAGCACTTATTAAAAAAATTAATAAAAAATCCTGAAAGGAAAAGATTGTGTTACTTCCCAGTCACCTTCTGGCAGCAGGTAGTAAAGATATTTATATAAATGAGTCATGCAGATGAAAGGGCTCTCCCACAGGTTATTCCATGAACCTTCTGCTCAGAGCAGCAATTCCAAGCAGTGGGGATTCCTCAGCCTCCCCGGGCACCTGCTCCAGCATTTGCTTCTTCTGCTAAAATCTATTTCATATTAGCAGGTTGGAATTTTCAGTGCTGCAGATTCTGCCTGTTGCCTGCCATCCCTTCCACTCCTGAAAATATTTTGGTTTCCATCATCTACAGTTTCCAGTTCTGGAGAGCATCAGGTTCTCCCCCAAGCCTTTTCTTTTCAGCTGAACAAACACTTTCCTCTCACTCTTAAGACATGGAGCACCATTGCTCCCCACTTAGGTACTGCACTGGAGGAGAAAACCAGGTCAGCCAGGTGTGATTTGTCCTTCTACACAGCTAAAGATCTATTTTAGCTTCTACATCTACTAAATGATTTTTTAAAATATCAGTGATCATTAATACTGAGCTGATGGACGGTCCTGGAATTTTCCTTTGGTTGTAACATTTGCATTTTGTTCTAATTAATTGGAACTAGGCTGCTAAAATCTAGGTAGGCATGAAAGCCATCTGAGAAACTAAACCTTATGTACAAAAGATAAAATATTCATTTAGAATGGCCTGGAGGATAAGGCTGGAGAATAAAACCAGTTTTTAGTCAAAATTGTCCAGTCCACTGAATGATACAAAGATCCAGCACAAGGCATCCTAATTGTTTACACAAGATGTGCATGGTACAGTTAAGATTAAAAAGTCAGAATTATGACTGTGCTTTTAATTACACATAATTCTTTATGACAATTTTTTTAAAAAAAGAATTAATGTATGAAATAGCATGATTTTGTTGCTCTCTGTGTGGATTGTGCTGCCTGATTATGCAAGGTTGGCAGGAGATGGAAGGCATGTCCTTTATTGCTTTGGAAACTGCTTGTCTTGTGGCTACTGAGAGATGAGTTGCTGTATTTTTAAGCACATACCCAACCCCACTATAAAAACATCACTGCTTGAAAGTGCCCCTTCACATTTATTCTAAATTCCGAGCAAAGTCAGACACAGCAGCAACTGAGGGAATAACAACTAATGATGTGGCCAGGTTATGAAGGAAGAAAATATTGGGACTAAATTCAGCCTCCATTTTTCTGCTCATGTTCATCATTTACAGTCATAATACTGCTCAGTATTGAGGACGCCTCCAATTCTAAGCTATATTCTCTAATTCTGAATTATTTTCGTATTTCTTGGTCAAGAAAAAAAACCCATAGACTTTGTACCTATTTATGATTTGTTAAAATAATTTTATCACAGCTTTTCTTTACATATTCAGTGTTCTCAGTGTGTTTGAACTGCTGCTCCATGTCATTATGCTGAGCAGAAAATGAGAGCAATGTTTCTCACAGGAGCACTGAGCTGCCTTGCAGAGCTACTTGGCAGATGGAATAATGATGCTCACCTTTAGTTCTTATCTTTTCCTGTGGTAGATTTTCCTTGTAAAAGGAAGATAGATATTCTTAATTAAAAATCAAAATTAAATACTGCTCCAGCTTTAAAGAAGGTGCCCTCCTTATTTAGAATTTCTGACTATTTCTAGCCTTCAGTTTCTAGTAATTGAATCTTAATGGGTTTTTTGGACAGAACAACCCATTTTGGAATTTTGTTGCCTGTGAGTGTACTTTTAAGCTAGAATCAATTTGCACCATAATTTTTGTTTTTCCTTTTTGCTGTTGCTTTAAAATGAAGTTGTTGGACATATAAAAGCAATAAAACAGAAAGGAGGTTTATGAGAGCCACCCCTTGTTATAATAATTTAAGTTGCACTCAGAGGTGCAAAGATGCTGAATTTTCCTGACCTGTTAAGAAATAAAATCAGTTACATAGGAAAGTTCTTAATATGTGGAAGTAAAGCAAACAAAAAATCCTGTGTTACTTTGTCAGAATGGGAAACTTGCAAGGAATGAAGGTTTGGGTTTTGATTTTCCTGAAAATGCTGTGTTACTTTATCAGAATGGGAAACTTGCAGGGAATGAAGGTTTGGGTTTTTGATTTTCCTGAAAATGCTGTGTTACTTTATCAGAATGGGTAACTTGCAGGGAATGAAAGTCTGGGTGTTTATTTTCCTGAAAATCCTGTGTTACCTTGTCAGAATGTATTACTTGCAGGGAATGAAGGTTTGGGTGTTTATTTTCCTGAAAATGCTGTGTTACTTTGTCAGAATGGGAAACTTGCAGGGAATGAAGGTTTGGGTTTTTGATTTTTCTGATCCTGATATTTGCCACACCCCTACGTTTTTAACTATTGCACAAAATCCTGCTTTACAGGTTAAATTCTCAATTTCCTTTCATCTGTGGGGTGTGTGCCCCAGCAGAACCTGAGCACATCAGAGCTAGGATAATTTGCCCATCAAGGACAAGGATGCAGCCTTTATTTCACAATTCACAGGCTCTGTGCTCAGCTTTGCCTCAGCCACTCTCAGCCTGTGCTCCAGAGCTGCCTGAGCCTTTTTTGCAGGCTCTTCAGGATCCTTTTTGCAGGCGTGTTGCCAAAATGAGCCCTTCCTGTGCAGCCAAGAGCTGGAGGTGTTATTTTTCAGCAGGTTATGTCATCCCAGTCACAGTGGAATTGCTGAAGCTGATAGAAGTAGGACATTTCCTTTCCTGAGTGCTGAGCATCACCTCAGACAGGAGATACAGGCATTTGTCAGCAGGAGCCTGGCAGGATTCTGGGTTTGGGAAAACACTGGGCAGACACTGTTGTGTCAGCATCCTTTACACACATTCTCTTCTCCCTGCATATTCCACCTCTCCCATTTCCACAGCAGCAGCTCATTTTATATTCTCAGGTCAGAAACCTGCTCTGCTCAAGTGGAAATTGCCAAACTCCCAAAATAAAAATAATACAGTGTCCAAAATAGATTCACAGCATAGTGGTTTTTGACCTTCTTATCCTTTGTTTTCTCAGTTTCTAAAAGCTCACAAGAATTTGTTTTGATTTCTTTGAGTAAATCCATTTTGGGAATGTAGGTAAAGGTAAGTGGAATAATAATAATACTGCTCCACTCTGGTCTGTATGGTGCCAGTAATGTTTGTCCTATCAAGTTATCTGTTGATTTGAGGAGAAACAAATATATTTAGAGTGGTTTTCAGGTTTATTTTTTCAGGAGAATTTTTATTTCAGAGAATGCCACCATACCCTGCGAGCACACTTGTAAAAGTAGCTTCCCAGAAAACACACAAATATAATATTTAAAACCAGATAAACCTTCTATTGGATTTTCTTGTTATTACCATTCATGGGCATCAATTTAGGCCAATGGTCTTAGGCCAGACTTATACAAGATTCTTCGTGTGTCCCTTGTCATGTCACAGCACATTTCCATCTTGCTCACTTCAGAGCTCTGTAAGAACACTTAACAATCCTATAGTTTTCAGTATTCTTGAAAAGCTCTGTGCAGCTCTGCCTTTTCCATTCAAATAATTGATTGTGTGGAGCAAGTTGCATGGATGCCATACAAAATTTTAACTCTTCACCTTGGCTGTCGAAAATACAAATTTGTGGATTTGTCTCTCAGGAGTCTGAGGGGAGTGGATGGATAAACTGTATGGGCACATAATATAATTCATTGTTAGGTTAACTGGCGTCACAATTTGTGCTCTGTGGGCACCAAATTATTTTTCTGGCATATAAGATGGACATCCTAAGAGAATTCACATTCCTGCAGTTAACATTAGAGTTAGTGACAATTCTATTTGGAGACAAAGAGTGGAAGAATGCAATGGTTTCTGTATTGTTTCTCCTCTTTTTACACAGGTTGGCTTGAAACCCCAGCTTTATATGATAGAACGAGTTGTTTCAGCTTTCAGTAATTCTGTCCCTTAGCCAGCAGTTTGCAGCATGATATTTCAGTGAATTTTCATCAACAGAAATATCACACAGGCTTTGTGTCCTCCTGCCTGCACCCTCTGAGCCTCTAGAGCAGTGTGCTGTGCAGTCATTTATTTTCAGCTGTGCTCAAGGCCAAGAGCCTCCAGAAAGATTTCCATCCTGTTTAGTTAAAGGTTGCCACTCTGGGGTGTAAAATGCTGGCAAAAGAGAGTTAAAACAGCTGCACCTTTTAACTCGCTGCCACAGAAAGCAGGGCTGCTGTTTCAGGGAGCCTCCAGTCAAGCACTACGTGTGTGTCTTCCATGGGAAGCTATCAAGAGTTCAGATTAGTTCAGCAGGCACATGATAGAGCTTTTTAGGAGGCCCAGCTGTCATTTCAGGGTTTTTTTGAGTGAGTGAATAGTCAGAGGTGCAGTTTGTGCTGTGCCTGTGTAACTGAGGCTGGGATTCTGCTGAAGGAGCTCTTGGCAACCCTTTCTGCCATACCCAAAGTGATGAAATGTATGAACTGGCAGCGTCAGGAAGCAGCACTGAGTTATGCTCTGTATTAGAAAGAAGGTTCTAGTGGTGCTGTTTGTGCCTTGGGTCTGAGTCCTGCTCTCATTTCTGTCTGCAGGAAATCCATCGGCGCTTTGAGAACGCTCCCGACACGGCCAAGACCAAGGCCCTGCAAACTGTTATTGAGATGAAGGTGAGTGATGTGTGGGCAGCAGGAATTGTTCTCTGAAAATGGGTTTGCAGATGAAAGGTGACTCTACCAAATACCACATGCTTCTGTCAGTCTTGCAGCTTAAAGTAAGTATATCTTTTTATGCTGTTTTATTCTCTGTTATTATTTTATTTGTTCCTATCGATCACTCAAGAGACAAAGTAGAAACTTGTCTTCTGTCTGCCTGCAGCAGCAGATTCAGATTTCCTGTAGCTGAATCAAAAGTCCATTATATTACAAGAATGGGGATGATAGATTAATGTGAAGGATTTGTAGGTTTTTATGATGTGGGTTTTTTTTCATGTTATCAACATTTGAAATACTGCTGTGCATTCTGTGTATCAAAGTTAGCAAACTCAACACCCACTTAATGGGTCATACAGGCAGAAATCTGTCTGTATGCCAGCATGGACCTGACTGTTCTGGATGAATTTGTGATTGAATTCTTAAACCATTAGCTTAAGTATTTAATGGACTGATGGCACTTGGCCAGGAGCTCAGGAGCCACAATCAAGTGTGTGGTTTACACAGCTTTTTGCAGTCATATTTCATATTGGATTGCTCATAAAGTACATCAGGCAGGGTTTGGACAAATAGAGTTGAAAAATTGGAAACTGTCTTTGCAAGCTGTTCTTTTCCATTTTGGATCCCTCCGTTTTCTTTTATTTTCCGTCCTTTTCCCCTGTAACTTTTTCCATTTTATATCAGTGGTTTCCATTTTCATATCTCATCTTTCTCCCCTGAAACCTTACATTTGCTGTCACTCTTTCATTAGTCCTCTTTGTGGTCCATAGTAATGAAAACTAATTGACCATCTGGTAGCATTGAGTGTCTTTACTGTCAAAAGAGAAACACAGGGTATTTCTGGGAAATGATGTGAGCACTGAAATGAAATACTATTGTCATTTTCAACCTATCACTTTACCTTACAGCCTCTGGGTTTTTGTTGCAAAAGTCTGCTTTATCAATTTAAGCATCAAACATCGAGCAGGAGATCTAATTAGATCTTCATAATGATGCTTTTAAAAAATCTCATCTCATGAATGAAAACCTATATGTGGAGAAATCAGCTTTTTGTTCAGCTGTGCTTTGCTTATCAGACAAAGAAAGAATTAGAAAGGATTTGTTTATAAAAGACTGTAGTATAGTTTTAAATCAGACCCGTCTTTCAGGAAAAACTAAATATTTTGGGAAAATAAAATCAGAAAAAGCGGACTGCTTGAAGAGATTACAGTTCCTAGATCCATATCCATGACCAGAGCATGCACAAAGCTCTGTGTGCTGCAGGAACCTGTTCTTGCTGTTCCTAACACAAAAGGCTTGTAGAGAAACAATAAACCAGGTACACTGAATGAACACTCTGACCATGCTGTAAAACCAGGAGGGTAATGACTGATTGACTTCTTTATTTTTCCAGCCAGTCACTTTTAACCCCTTGAAAGGTTTTATATGTTGAGCATATGAGCCAGAACACTTGACAGACCCTTTTGTGCTTTATCCAGTCAGAATTAGATTGTTGCAGTTTTCCTTCTCAGTGCTTTGCTGTTCTCCATCTGTGACCCCATTTGAATTACAAGTGGCACAAACCCAACTTTTTGCAATTCTTGCAGTCACGTTTTGCTGTCCATTCCATTAGAATTAAATTTCTCTTTGAAAAGGCAACATTTCTTCGTGTTCCTTTTTTTTTATCCATCCTCCATGGTGTTCCTGCCCTGAACCACGTTCTCTTTCAGCACTAAATTCTTGCTTTCCTCCTCTCATCTCCTCCAGGATTCCAAGATCTCCTCCATGGAGCGAGGCCTGAGGGATCTGGAAGAGGAGATTCAGATGCTGAAGTCCAACGGGGCCCTGAGCACAGAGGAACGAGAGGAGGAGATGAAGCAGATGGAGGTGTACAGGAGCCATTCCAAATTCATGAAAAACAAGGTACTGAGCTGTGTTAAACTGAGCTGAGTGAACAGAGCAGGAGGTGTACAGGAGCCATTCCAAATCCATGAAAAACAAGGTACTGAGCTGTGTTAAACTGAGCTGGACAGAGCAGAGCAGTGTTCATGCTTTGGTTAGAAGGCATGCTCTGGGTTCTCAGTCAAATGCTGGGAAACAGAATTTATTTAATATGTGAAGCCACTAAAATAACTTACAAATAGTCAAGAACATTTAAAATTCTAATTTCAAGATATTATAATAGTGTTTCACTAAAGTCGATGACCCAAGTTCTCCTTCACTGTTACCCCTGATTTTCTTTTCTTTCAGAAAGATTTTTGTGTTTATTTTTGACCATTGCTAATCCATTATTGGTTCAGGTTTTATTTGGTCCGAAGTGTAGTTTGTTGCAAAAAAGATATTTCTTGTTGAAGCTGTTGTTGTGTAACTTTTTGCCCTTTTTATTATATAAAGGCTGAAGGGAGTGTGACTGTCACAAGAATGGCTCTTCATGGCACTCTCCTTCCAGCAGTGGGGTCAGCATGAGAGCACAATCTGCAGTGGGGGTGGTGCTGACATTAATTCCTGTTGTTTGGAATAAGGACAAATACAACAGTGAGAGGTGTTGGTCCTCAGGTGTAAAGATGGACCCTGACTATTGAATTATCTGTAGGCAAAAGTCAATCCATTCCTTGTGTCTCGGGCTTTTAGTGGGCCCTGACATTCTTTAGTGAAGGTTCAGGCTCTCTTGTACAATAATTGGAGTATATTGGGAACAGTCCTGCTTTTCCTAATTTGCTTACATTACTCCATGCAAGCAGTGCTCAAACCCTGGAGCAGAGGCTGGAAATCACTGGGTCCTGAACAGTTGTAACCTACTGCATTTGTCCTGCTGGAAATTACTGTCAAAAAAAAGAATGCTGGATGCAGTGTGATGGAGAAAGCAGCATTGCTTACCCTGGTAGATATTTGTATGTCATTCTCCCTCTTGCCTCAGTGCAGTGGAGCACCTTGAGATAACTGTGTCTGTTTTTACTTGTGCCCTCATGCCCCTGCCTTCTTCCAGGAGCTGAAGGGGTACCCATCCAGATTAGGAATGGAAGATTAGAGCACCACTGCTTCCCACCTTTTCTTCTCTCTTTCCTTTTTTTTATTGGTAGCAGCTCTTCATTTCCCTTGTCCTCTCCCTCTGTGGATCTACAGATCTGCTCAGCTCCTTGATTTCTGCACCTCTGCTGTCCCCTGTGACTGCTCACTCATTTTCCTGCAGAAATTTCCTCCCTGTTGGTGTCTCTTTGCTCCTGACTCATGGCCATCTCCAGTCTTGCCATCTTGCTGTCCTACCTTGTTCTATAATTGCACAGCATTTATTTATTTTTTCAGCACTGTATTGTGTGAGTAATTTGTGGCTTGACAATTAACATGATTTCTCTGAAGCTGAAGTATGTCCTTTTTCCTGTGGTAATTTCCTCATGAATTCCAGTTTCAAACCAGTTGGGATAAGTGCCACATGCTTGACATATGTAAACATAACCATAATATATATCTTTTGTTCCACATTTAAACTCTTGTCTGGCAGCCTGGTTGAAATTACACAGACATTTAACTTTTGAGAAGACTTAATGAAGAACGGAAGAGAAAATGAGTGCCCAGTGTGATCCTTCTGTTCAGTTCTTTGTCCCTTTCAGTTCCTTGCACTGAAACAGGACCAGGAGCTGACAAGTGAGAAATATTTAAAAGCACAACCCTGTCGTGGCAGGTAGAGCAACTGAAGGAGGAGCTAAGTGCCAAAGAGGCTCAAGGGGAGGACCTGAGAAAGAGAGTGGCTGGTCTCCAGACCGAGGTCTCTGCAGTAAGATGTCTCTTGTGTGTGCAGTGGCCATCCCTGGGGCTTGCTGGCTCTTCTGCCTTTCTTCTCTCCCCTCTTCATCACTGGATAGAAGGAGTAGAACTAACAGCCTGCTCAGCCTCCCAGCTGCCTTTTGTTCACATGGCTTTGGTGCCCATGAATAACATCACTCTCCAGCTGAACTTCTGTCTTTGTTTTGTTGCTGTTTTATTAATGGGATGAGCTGTTTGAGCAATAACCTACTCTCCTCTGCTGAAGCAGATTCTCAAAAGTATTCAGCACCCATTTTAGGGACAGACTTCCAAAGAGATTTGCTTTCCCTAGTAAAAAAAAAAGGAATTTGAAAACTTGTGTTGGGCCCTCTTTACATTGTTTCACCAAAAAATAATGAAATCTGGATGCTGAACACTTTCAAAACTGACTGTTGTGTTTTAGCAGCATGAATTCAGGTTATTCCTTGTCAGAGTTTCCCTCCAAAGAGTGAGCACTGTTTTCACACCAAGGAGAGAGCTGGGAGCCCCTGGTGCTGCCCTGATTTCTCCTGCAAGCTGGGATGGTTTGTGCTGTGCCCTCACTAAGCAGCTTTGGCACTTGGGCACTGTGGCTTTGCAGCTCTCAAATGGGGGTCAGAGACAAAACCAGGGGTGCTCCTTGGGGATCTTCATGTAATGGAAGGTGGGGGACATCCCTTCTGAGGTGAGCCCAAAACAGAACCTTTTGGAGGAGGTTTTACTGAGTTTGTGAAGGTTTTACTGGAAGTTTTTCAGGCTGCCCACTAATTGGAGAAGTTTGTGTCATCTGAAGGTTTTTTTTTTGTTTGGATACTCTAGAAAAGATGAGCAGCAGGGAATAACTCAGCTCTTCCCAGCAGCTCTGCTGGGCCTGACACAAACAGTGCTGCATCATCAGAACTGAAATAGGAGATTTCATTGAATCATCCTCTCTGCACATTTAGTAAAGTGGGAAAAAACCAATCTTCCAGGTTTGAATTAATTGAACAATAAACTGTTGATTAATTCTATAAATCCTTATATACCTTCTCACTGTTCCTTTTCATAAAATGAGTTGGAGAGGTTTTTGAGATGCATCTCCTTCTCCTTCCTCATTTTCTCATGTTCCACACTGGAACACTGAAGTCCTTAATTCCATATTTTGATGCCATTTTAATACTCTTTGCTAAAGAGTTTTCTTCATTTAATTGCCCATTATTGAAACAGTGTTGTCAAGATAAAAGTGTATTTACCCAAGCTTTTTTTCTCAGGTTTTCTACTAGTACGTGCATTTATTCTAATAAAATAAAAACTTAAAAATTATGAATTATACCATTATTTGTTCATGTCACATTGCCAAACATGGATGGTGACCTGGACAATTTTTATCATGTGTTGTCCTTTAATTTCAGCTTTGAAGCACTGGACAACATACTTTTGGGGCTAAGGGATATTTTTTTTTATGTCACAACAAAATCTACCAGTTTAAGAAAGAGAAAACTATTTAGTTTTTAGAAATATGTCCACCCTTGTTATATAATATGTAGCAGTAAAAACTGCTATTCTGTGAGATAGGAAGCAAATCAGGAAGTTTGACTTAAAATGACATTTAGACTTCCCTGTCATCTTTTATGAATTTTTTCTTTTTTTCTCAGACTTAATAAAAATTGTCCTGAATGATGGCTGCACTTAAATTAAGATTTCAGCTAATTTCATTGCTTTACATTTTTACTGCTTTTTAAAAAAAAAATAATCCAGCATACATTTCCTAAAATAAATTTGCATTTCTGTACTGATTTAATTCACTAAAGTAAACGTAGGAAATCGCTCTCAACAAAATGCAATTCCACAAGCAGTTTTCGTGTTGCTTCGATGAATATTTTGCTTTCAGAAGCTTTAAATGTTTTAGAATGAAACATATTAGGTGTTTCAGAGAATCAAATGCTGGTTTTGTAAAGAGTGGGAGAAGTGAAGGTGTTTTACACCTCTGTGAGGCTGAATTGACAGGTGAGGAGCTGCTCATCTGACATTTCAGAGCTGCTCAAAGCCCTGCAGGGACCTGATCTTTGCTGAGAATTCAGGCTGGAGGTACTTTGTCATTATGGTTCTGCTTCACCTTCATTAAAACCTTCCCCTGCTCCACATCTGGGTTTGGTCAATAAATAAAGATCAATAACTAAAGGCTGCCACTATTAAATAGAACCTCCCTTGAAAAATGGATGGCATTGCTCCCCTCTCTTTTTCCTCTTGCCCATGACACAATTTTCACCAAGATAACTGAAGGTTTCATGGTTCTGTGGGTAATTCAGGGGTCCCACACAGTTTGTTGGGAGTTAGCTGTCTTTGCAGCAGTTTCTGTAAGGAAGGTGTAAATTCTGTGTCCCTTTGCCCATCCTGTGTGTGTTGCAGATTGGGCAGGTGAAGCAGGAGCTGTCCCGCAAGGACACGGAGCTGCTGGCCCTGCAGACCAAGCTGGAGACCCTCACCAACCAGTTCTCTGACAGCAAGCAGCACATCGAGGTGCTCAAGGAGTCCCTGACAGCCAAGGAGCAAAGGGCTGCCATCCTGCAGACAGAGGTGAGCTGGGCCTTCTCAGAGAGAGGAAAAACCCAGGAATTCCTCTCCTCTCGGGCTGGGCAGCCCCACAGCCATCCAGAGCTCTGTGTCTTTGGTTTTATCTTTGATCCTCCAGGCCAGGGATTGATCTGCAGGCAAAGAAGTGCAAGTGCTTGGCTGAATAGAAGTCACAGTGTCTGGGCTGGGGGGATTTATCTGCAGTAAATGAGGGGAGAGGGAAAAGGGAGATCATTCCTATAGCAAACCTGCAGAGCTTCAGCACTGCTGGGGGGATTTATTTGCAGTATTAGAGGGGAAAGGGAGATCATTCCTATAGCAAACACATTCAGAGCTTCAGCACTGCTGGGGGGATTTATTTGCAGAAAAAAGAGGGAAAAGGAGGATCATTCCAATAGCAAACACATT
Source organism: Petroica traversi (assembly GCA_025920805.1). NCBI lineage: Eukaryota > Metazoa > Chordata > Aves > Passeriformes > Petroicidae > Petroica > Petroica traversi. Next base: position 12,077,835 of record JAHLSL010000042.1, on the reverse strand, counting down.
TAGAGGTTTCACCACTGCTGGGGGGATTTATCTGCAGTATTAGAGGGGAAAGGGAAAAGGGAGATCATTCCAACAGCAATCACCCTGCAGAGGCTTCAGCACTGCTGCCATGGCCAGGAAGTTGTGCTTACACCTAAAATATGGACTTTTATGGTTTATGATCAATATTCCAAGGTAAAGGAAAATATTTTTAAACTGTTGCAATGACAAATGCTTTATAAATTCCCATACCATGAAAGTCCCAGATGTGGATCAGAACACCAGATAATAAATACATTAATGTGTGGATTCTGGACCTTCCTGAAGAGCAGGCATGAAATGTTGTGTGCAGAGAACATTTCAGCCCCTGGCTTGGACAAGTGTAGTGTTAGTGGAAATCCAAAAGATGGCAGTGATGCCTCAAAAACCTGGTGCTGTTACAGCCAAAAGAGCCAGAGGAGCCAAAGCAGCTGAGAAAAGGCAGGAAATTTGTGGGTGACCCTGGTAGAAGGAATTGATCTGAGCTTTTAACCCCAATTTACTTTCCTTTAGCCAAAATGGGTAAATCTGTGGGTGCTCATGGCCTTGTGGATGTGCAGTAATGAAGTTTCATAGTAAATACCTTTTCATGTTCCAGGATGGCTTTTCTGATCATTCTCAGGTTTATGTAGGGGTTGAAGTTGCATTAATGGCTATAAAAGGGGAAAGTGTTCCAGTTCACAATCATAAACCTCCTGGTAAATTTGCCCATTCCTTTTTGCTGGTTGTGGAATGCACCCTAGATTAGTACATGTCTAGTTTTAAAAAAAAATTAAATTTCAAAATACCATTGAAAGCAGGTGTTAGGTAAATAAACATTTGCAAAGGTAAAATGCAGGCTTTGATCCATTGCAGTGATGGAAAATAACACAGATATGTTAAATCTCTCTGCAGTACTGTGGCAAATCTACAGAGCAAGGAGTACATTTCTATTCTTATTTTTAGGTAATAAATAGTAGTTTTGTACCCATGAGAGATTAAGTCCCTGAACAAATTAATTAATTAATTAAATTTAGCTTCATTAAGAAGCTAAAAGTATTCAGTAGAAGGTCATCATTTCAGCTGTTATGTTAGATAAACATATTTATTCAGTTAAAATGTCCAGAATTGAAACAGAATATTTAAAACCTAGAAGACTTGGTTATGTACCATTGCTAGATACTCTTGACAGTTTTCAGAACATCTTGGTTTTATTTTAGCTGAAGGCCAAAGTACTTTTTTAATATAGAAAATGATTCTGCTTTCTAACTTGTAATATTACTAAATAATCATTGAGAATATTTGCTCTTCATTGGCTGTTTCCAAATGAGATTCTCATGTAGCCCCACAAAACCAAACTGGATTCCTCCTTCCAAGAAGATATTTACACTTTTGGAAAGTTAATCTCATCTTTTCCACCCTCATTGGAGTTCTTGTTAGAAAGCTCAACAATTAAATTATCACACAGAGCTGTGAGGAGGAAGAGAGGGGCAGTTTCTGATCTGAATTGTCAAAAATCTCCACAGGGGATCTATATTTTAAAGGCATAATTAAATAAGCATTTTAAAAGAAAAAAGAATACCTCCATAAGCTTCTACCTCTTATTTAGTGTTGTGTTAAAGAAGCTGCTCATAGGTGGGGAGAAGTGCTGATAGAACATCCCAAAAATGGATTTGCCACCTGCCCCACTGGAGCTGCAGACACTGAGCTGTGTGTGGGGTGTTTATCCTGAGGCTCTTGGGTGGACAGGAAATTGTGGTTAACTTTCAATTGGTGTAGAAACCTTTAAAAATAGCTCTGGAATGGTACAGTCACTTTGTAAACAAAACAAGAAACAGGGCAGTATTTCTGTTGGAATGAAGGCTTTATCCTTCTAAAGTTTGCACCCAGTGAGCCCTTGGTTAGGCCAGTGCCAGAGTGATGAGGCTTCAGTGGGAAGCTGCATAAACCAGGGAGAATGTTCTCATTTTTATTTGTACACTGCCCAGGCTGGCATGGTTCTGTAATTGGGCTGTTCCTATGGTAAATTCAGATTCATGGTCAGTAGGAAAAGGAATCTAATCATGTGGAAGTTTTTATTTGCTTAGAATAAGCAAATTAGAACATAAATTTTTCTGAGTATCTTTCTTTATTTGGTTTATACTGGCACTTTGAAGCTGCAGCAGACTCTGCCAGTCAGAGACAGAGAGTGGGTTACATTTAGTGAGGAATTTCCAGAAGGGATCTGGGTGTTTCTAACCAGATTTTTCAGCAGCAGTACCTGAATCCCCAGTGCTGACAGCTGAAACCCTGGGGTGAGCTCACAGAACTGAGTTCCCTGCCTGTGGGTGTGTAAAGCCTTGTTCTGGAGCTGAGCTCACTGAGCCCTGGAGCAGCAGTCTGTCCTGCACTGAGTTTGGAGCCCTGGCAGGAGCCAGACAGACCCTGCACAGAGCCAGGCTCTGCTCCAAAATCTAAATTGTGCAATCGAAGCTGTCTGGTGGCTGGAGCTCAGTGTCCATGGAGGGTTCACCCTCACTCCAGCCCATCCTGGATGTTGCTGCAGGAGGCACAAGGAGGTGAAGAGTCAGTGCTGATCCAGTTGGAAAGAAAAATCAGTGTCAAAACCAGAGAATTCAATTAAGCCTTGTGAGCTACCACTGCATTCAAATCAGTCAATAAACGTAGCTTTAAAGTCTTAATTACAGGCTGTGCTATCTAAGTCAAGAGGCTTAACTCATTTTGTGTATTTATATGGTATGTTTGCAAGTTAGTAATGGAATGTCACAAAACTGATCTTCTAAAAATGTACTCCTGCTTGGAGACTTCACCTAACAACAGCTACAGAAGGTAAAAAGCAGCTCTCCCCTCACATACCAATTTGAATTTCATCTCTCTGTGCATTTCTCAATGATCTTTGGATTCTGAGTGCTGACAGAATTACTTCAACATCTGCTTTAGAAAGTGCCTGGCTGCTGTTAGAAACCTTAGCAGGCTCTGAACACACATTTCAGGGTTGCTGTTCCATCTGCTCCTTCTGCTGCAGCCACACCACAGAGAATTAAAGGTTAGAATTTGCTGTTACAGAGAAATTGGGGCTTGGATAGAGCACAGGGAAGGTTTTACCTTCTGGTGGCACTGAATGAAGAATGGTTTGGTTCACTGATCTGAACTGCTGGGTCAGCCATGGGAGATGTGACAGGGAAAAGGTAGCAGGCTGCTTTTTCTTGACATCTTCTTCAAGCCAAGTGGGAATCACCAGAGTCAGAATAACCAATTGCTCCTGTACAGTGAAGATGGTGGCAAAATTCAGGAAAAAACCCCTTGTGTTCAACCTGAGTCCTATTGACTCAAGTTCTTGAGTCAGGTCTGAAACTCACTGTGGACTTCTGAAAATGTAAATGATTTCCCTGTAGTTTGGGAATAATCTGAGAGCTAAGGCTGTCATTACAGAATTGAAGATTCTAAAAAAAGACTAAAGATGAGGTTTATATTAAATATTATTTCATTTATTTTGCTTATTCTGGTAGTAACTGGAGCTACTACAGGACTACCTGTGTCCCCTGATGTGTTTGAGGTGTGCTTATTTTGCTAAAGCTTCATTAAGACACCACCAGCCAAGACACAGAATTGAGAAAAGCACCTCAGGAGCTGTTTGCCTCTGGTTTCCATGTCCTGAGAAATCCTCAGCTGGCTCTGTTGCAGTTGGCATCTCCTGACTCCCACAGCCCCCAGGTCTTGTCACTGTGGGAGGATGCCCTGCATGAACTGAGCTGACATGAGTAAACAAGGGCAGTGTTCTGCCAGGAATAGTGCTAAGGTGATGATTGTGTGTCCTGCCAGCCTTTGAAATCACTTCTGAAAGTGTTTTCTGTGGTTTCCTAGGCGAGGACCTCACACAAATAAAACCAGGAATGCAATTTACCCCAAACCATAAGCTAATATAGAGTTCAAAGAGAAGAATCAATCAGCAAATGGAAAGCATTCTGTGGATAAATTCCTATTTGCAGATGTTCTCTTTTCACCTAATACTGCTGTAGGCATCTGGACTGTCTCAAATATTTTGCAACACAACTGCTGAGAGTATGTGGATTTTCTTGTGACATTTTCAGCTCCCCTTCGAGCATTAAAAAAAGTGAATCGTTGATTTAATATCAAAGAGTCCCAGGGAAGAAGATACCTAATCCATCATCTAACCCTAAACCTAAACCTAGCCCAACCCTAGTCCTAATGATAACCCTAACCCTAACTAACTCTAAACCTAACACTAAACCCTAACCCTAACCCATAACCAAATCCTAAACCTAACCCTAACCCTAACTAACCCTAACCCTAAACCCTAAACCCTAACCATAACCCCAACCCTAACCCATAACCAAATCCTAAACCTAAGCCTAATCCTAACCCTAACACTAACACTAACTGTGACCCTAAACCCTAACCCAAACTCTAACCCTAACCCTAAAACCCAACCCTAACCATACCCAAACCCTAAAACTAAGCCTAAGCCTAAGCCTAACCCTAACAATATCTCAACCCTAACCCTAACTAATCCTAATCCTAACCCAACCCTAACCCTAAACCAGCCCTAACCCTAACTCTAACTAATCCTAGCCCTAACCCTAACCCTAGCCCTAACACTTGGGCTGAGAATAACCAACAATCCATCTCTAGAACTGGCTGTTTTTAAGAAGCAAAGCCTGATCCACCTGCCAGACCTTTCCTTGCAAACACTGGCTGCCCTATAAATCACATTTGGGTGAGAGCTGGTACCCAGTGTCCCTGCAGTTCCACCCCACGCCCCAGAGAGGCCAGGAATGGGATTTTAGTGAGGCATTTGTAAGAGAGAAGGCTGCAGACACAGAGCTGGCAGTGGGATTGCAGCACTGATGGGGAGAGCAGGGCAGCTCCTTCCCTGCTGGGTGAGAAAGGGGTCAGA
>JAHLSL010000042.1:11959721-12041969 GCA_025920805.1 Petroica traversi | reverse complement strand
CTGGGAGCCCTTTCCAGGGTATGGACACTCCTGGCAGGGCATTCATGGCACTCTGGAGAGCCCTTTCCAGGGGTGTGGGAATGGACACTCCTGGCAGGGCATTCATGCACTGCCCCTTGCTCTGGAGAGCCCTTTCCAGGGCTGTGGGATGTGAAGTGCCTGTGGGGCAGTAAGGAACCTGGTAGCAGTGACAATCCTGTCTCCAAAGGCTTTGCAAAGCCTCCAGGCTCACTGGGCTGCACTTGTGTCCAGTCTCAGCCAGAAGCCCAGAATGAGGATTTTCAGTGACACAGGAGTGTCAGGGTGTGGCTGGAAAGTCACTCAGAAGCAGGGAACCTTTGATGTGTTCCTAAATGCATTACCTCAGGAAAGGGTTCTGCGCTTCCATGATTTTTAGTTATTGGGCACTCTTGCTGACATCAGGGAGACCTGGGAAGTGCCAGCTGTTTTGTTCTAGGATAAAATAGTGTCCAGGTTAATCAGCATTCTGAATTCTTGTTTTGGAAAAACAGAAAGCCAAAACAGCTTAATATCGACCCTCAGACAAGAGCTGCAGGGCCAAGGCCCCAGAACACAACCCTTTCCTTTATTTGGGAAACACAGGTCCCAAGGTCAGTCATGTTAAAAACAGGCATCAAGACATTCTTCAGTCTCAGAATATTGTGCTCTACAGGCTCCTGGATTCTGCTAGAATGTGGCCTTGGCTTTAAAGAAGCTAATTAAAAACTAGACACTTCAAGGCAAAAATGTTGGGGTCAATGAATGGATATTTTCCTCCAGTCTCAATTTACTGAGTAACCAAACGGATTTAGCCAAATGTAGTTTTGCTGTTTGGTTCTTTGAAGCAGCAGCTTTCTGCCCTGAGTTTTTAACTGCTGCAGTTCTCTCCAATTACCTTTAAAAGCAACAGAGTCCTATACTGTCAGATCTAGACTTAGTGTGCTTTGGAGCAGAACATTGGCAGCTTCTAAAACAACTTTCCACATCTGCACACAGAGGGGAGAAAAGTCTGCAGTCTTATTTTCTGTTATAGATTTTCTTTGAGGAGAGCAAGGCCTTGGGTTTTGCAGGCAGCCCTGATCAGCAGAATAGCTCCATGAAACCTGCTATTCCCTGAAGCAATCTTGAGCAATTCTGAAATGGCTTTAATTGATATCAAATTGCACTTCAAGATCCAAGAGCAGAGGGGCAGGGTGAGAGAAAAAGGATAGTCCTTAGTCTGCTGGTTTAACTTCCAGTATGAATACTGCATTCTTCCTGTCTCTTACATGTGGGGAACTACTGAATTCATTTTACTAAAAAATTCGTGATTTTTGTAACAATCTCTTCACTGGGATCATGTTAGCCTCAGTCCTGTGGTGCTTTTTGTCCCAATAGCCTGATTTTGATAAATGTATTTCCTAGATAACTAAGCAGAGATCATTTCAGTAGGTAGCCATACTCATTAACCCTGCACTGTGTGGCTCACAGAGCCTGCAAGGGCTTGAGCACATCAGCACCATCTGTGCAAAGAACTTTGCATATTGATGTAATTATTGAAGGCTATTAACCTCTGATTTCTTTTTCTAGGATATATATGTTAAAAATACCTTAAATAACTAAATCTATAGCCCTATCTCTGTTTTAGAAGTGTATTTTAGGAATTTTTATACTTGCTTTTACTTTTCTATTTTTCCAAAGAAGTTAAACTTTTTTTCATATTTCTGCTTCTTTTTTTATTTTGTTTCAGATTAAAAATCACGGGGTTTTTTTTAGGCTGAATTAAAAAAAAACCCTAAACTTTTTAAAATTTCTCTTTTCCTACCAAGTATTTCCCCATACTTAAAAGTAGAATAGGCTTTGCTTATTCCTGTGTAACAATTAATCTTGCCTTTTTGAAATAGGCAAAGCCAGAATTGAATAGGTGAAATCTAGACAGTGTTTCGGAGTTGGTATAGGTTGCATTTTGGAATTGTCATAGATAGCATTTTGGAATTGTCATAGATAGCATTTCTGAGTTGTCACAGTGATGCCTTTTTCCTGGTGTTAGGAAAATGAAACTAGACATGGTCAGAGGGGTTGGGGTCTTTCCCTCAGGATTTGAATCAGGATCCCGTTTGATGCATCCACTTCCCCCAGGTGCCAGCGTGGCAAATGCACCCCCGTCAGTCACACACACCAGTTCTAGACTTTGCACAGCCCAGATCCAACAAGGGAGCCCAATGCTGGGGCTGGGCTGGGCTCAGCTCGACTTTCCAGAATCTGTCCTGCCAGGGGCCCTTGGCTTCCTGAGCCAGCAGAATGTTTGGTGTCCCTGGCTCTGCAGCTCTGGGCTCTTCAGCCTCAGGGCCTGCAGGGCACTCACAGAGCACTGAGCACTGAACTGAGTGAAGGGTTACAAGTGTGCATACTGCTGATACTTGTGGATACAGAGAAATGCGTAAAAGGGATATAAAAGAAAAGACAAAAATCATTCCGGCATCAACAGCTAAAACGTTGGAGTTGTCCAGTGCCTGAGTGAGGTGTTTCCCCTTGAACTGTTCCTGGCAGGCCCACGAGGCAGCCCTGGAGGCACGGGCCAGCCCCGAGCTGAGCGAGCGGCTGCAGCAGCTGGAGCGAGAGGTGACGCGGCACCGCGAGGAGTCCGGCAAGGCCCAGGCCGAGGTGGACAGGCTGCTGGAGATCCTCAAGGAGATGGAGAACGAGAAGAACGACAAGGACAAGAAGATAGCAGAGCTGGAAAGGTGAGGATGGTGTAAAGTTAGAAGAGGAGCAAAAAGTTTTAGAGATAAGTAATTTTTCTTGTCTTAAAAACCTTACAGTGCCGCTTTGGGAAAGTCTCTTCAGACTTTTTCTATCTCTGGTCCTTTATTGTGCTACTTTGGGAAAAGAATGTCTTACCTTGTGCTTTCCTTATCTGGCTGCTCAAAAAGAGGGCTGATATAGGTAGAACCAGAAGGGTAGACAGAGCTGTAAGGGAATGGACAGGGTAGGAAAAGCTGCTGACATTTTGGAGTGTTTGTAAAACAGTTTGTTGTTTTGATATAATTAATTCCTTTTCAGAGTTTGTGTTATTAATTACTCAGATTCTTCTGACAAGTGGCCTTGTAACTCCATTCTTGTAGGGACGCAGGTAGACTTTGGCCCAAGTGAAGCCTGATGAGCAGATTTGCTTTTGTCCAAGCAAAACTTGATTCATTACCTTCCAACATTTTCCATCATTCTCTTGGAGCCAGGAGGCTCAAGACTATAATGTCCCAAACAAAAATTATCATTTATTATGATTCCATGATATTTGTATCACAATTATAAGCAGCTGATCTTGGGAAAGACCTGAATTGCATTCTGTGTTCTGTCATTTTCTCATCTTACAGTGGGCCTAGAGCGAATTTCTGGGCAGTAAGACCTGCTTGGGGTTTGTTTACTTTCCCATTCCCAGTGAAAAATCACTAACTTGGAGCAGCAAAATGGAAATTTGATTATTCCTATTTGCCTTGTGCCAGAATAGCCTTTCCAATTTCTGTCTTTTCACCATTTAACTACTCTACAATTTAGTGTCAGGAAGATTAGGGCAGCTAAGTAGAGGACATTTCAGGTTCTGCAATTAGTGATTATTTTTCAAGGCTTGCTGATTGTCAAATTATGGTCCCCTCTGGGTGATATGAAAAACTCTTTTCTAAGGAGTCCATTCTCTTTCCCTTGGAATGTACAGAGCTCTGGAACAGTTCAGTTTGCCAGCTGGGTTTCCTCTCTCTTTGTGACTGTAAGCAACATCCTGTTAGTTTTCTTTAAGGTGTTTTCTCTAACCAAGATTCTTCATACCTCTGGCATAAGCTTGAACACCCAGAAATGAGGATAAATTGTTTTTAAATGACTTCCCTTTTTTCCTAAGTGATGCTTTGTTCAGCCCACAATGTAATCAGGAGTACACTCTGGCAATAGGTGGATATTGTTGGGTGGGTATAGATATGGAAAAGCCACAAATCATTCATCTGTGTGACTTTTGTCAGCCCTGTCCCCATGTCAGGTGTGACATTCACTGTGTCATCCTCTTTAGGGCAGGCAAGTTGAGCAGGGATCAGGTACAGGCAGCAAGCTTCTATTAGAGGTCAGACAGGGAAGAAATATGTTCTTAGTGCCTTAATTATTTTTTCCTTTGTTCAGAAGTAGCTGCTGTTTAGGAGAAGAAAGTCAGAAATGCGCATCATTCCTCAGCCTGATTCCTAGAGGAGACTGAAATGGCAGGAGGAGAATTCTCTGCATGTGCTTTTAATGCAAGCTGATTTTTATATTACATCACCATTCAGAAGCTAATCATTATTTGACTTGCAGCATCAAGCATTGAACAGACATAAGTGGACTCTGAACAAAACTGTTCATAATCTACAAAGGAAAAATAACAAAGAAGAGAAATAAATATGGGTCTCCTCTTTTATAGATGGAAGCCATTGCACCCTCTTCAAAGAGTTAGAAAGCAAACTTTTTCTTCAAAAACATGCACTTCTAGACATCTGCAAAGCAGTTATTACATGGTAGTTTCTTGATGTTTCAGTCACAGACCAAACTCTTACTATGAATGCATAAAACCCTCAAATGTTTAGATACCATTGCATAACAATTTGGTAAATACTTTGCCTATTCAGTTTTATCCATTCCTTCTTACCATCTGATCTTCAGTCTTAAAAAAAATGGAATAGTCTTCTTTTTAATGTGTCATCTTGTCTACCAGTACTGAGATAAGATAGGAGATGTTTCTCTTATTTTTAGTTATTAGAATAGGTATTTCAACTATGTAAAAGGAAGGACTGCTTTTGTTATCATGTGACTGCCAGCATCTGAATAAATCAAGGCAGGGAGAAAAAATTAACTAGTCATGTTCTGTAACCACCCTAAGTGGAAAAAGTCATCCCTATCCAGAGATGTACTCTGGACACTGTCAGTGTAGGGAATTAGCAAAGTATCAACACCTGAAATGATTTTTCAGGTGGAACTGTAATATTAACGCAGCAATGGAGAAAAAGAAAGTTCCTGATACTTAATGAGGTTTTGACTAGTAGTTTCTCTTTTTCTGAATAATTGTTGGAATTTCTATTTGATCTTAGTTGTTTTCAGCTGCTCCCCCCAACCACCATTCCCAGGAAGCTTGCTTTCTTCTTGTGTGTTTTTGCACACAACAGAGGTTTAATCATGCCTATTTAATGTATAGGTTGCTCCTGTTTTTATCTATAATGCTTGTTTATAAAATATTCTTTCATGGCTGAATCTATTTATCCAGACATGTTACATGCATGTTTTAGGGCTAGAAGAGTCTTGGTTTCCAGGAGGAAAAAAAAATAGATAATTTTGCATTTTAAAAGTCTTTCCTAAACTGTGGTCCCTGCAGAGCAAGCTAGAAATTATCTTGACTTTTAATGCTTCTGCAGCTGATCAAACTCCTTAGTGCCTGCAGAAGCAACTGTCAGCAAGCTAAACAGCAAATATTGCTGTGCCTATCAGGAACAGTCAGGATTCCATGTGGAGCAAGATGAGAAGAATTAAACTGCATACAGAGAAGAACTGTACTAAAAAAAAAAGGAATTTTTCAAAAGAGAGAGTCTCCCTTCCCTGTAGTTTTCCCTTCTGCTAGTTCTGTGTGACAAGTGGACCATACATTGTCAGGGGGAGAGAAATGGTGTCAGTGTCATCCACACAGAAGATGTGGCACCTGTTGGGGAGGTGTGCATGGAGGAACAGAGAAAGAGAAGAGACAGCAGGGAGAGGAAGCTGAAATAAAAAGAGAAAACTGTTCTCTTAGGCCTTTTCAATGCAGGCAAAGCTGCCTTGTGTTAAAGTTAACACAAAGAGGGAAACACTTCCATTTTCAGTAGCTCTTGCAATTACTGAATGGGAAACATTATTTTTCAGCTGTGAATGGGACAAAATATATTAAAAAAATGTGTTAAGTATGGTGCATGCTATCCAAAAGTTGAAAAATATACTAGAGTGAACACAAGTTAGAAAGCACAAGCTCATTGGTATATATTGGTATATATTGTCTATGGGATGGATTTTGCTTTTTCTTATGGGAAGGTGGGCCCTAAGCCCACATTTTTTCTGTGGGTCAACAGCCCTGTAAGTTTTGGTTTTGTACCCTATTGTGATGGTGTAAAGGGTTTTGTAGCTGTCTGGTTATTCACTTCCTTTGTAACTAACTGTTTGCTTTTTGTATTGCCATTCCATAACCTCCTGTCTCTCTGTAACTCCTCATTCTGTGTTCTGTTTCCTCCCCCGTTGTCCCGCCCCACCCCCGAGCTGTGTTGCTGTGTTTTGTTTGTTTGTTTTGTCTCTCGGGGGTGTCTGTCCCGTGCCTTCCCCAGAAAGCACGGCCCCCCCCAAACTGCCCCCTCCCTACCAGGTGTCGGTGCCCGCACCGCAGCACGTGGGGGGGTTTGTGTGGGACTTCCTGGGAAAGTGAGTGCCCTCAGGGCTTCTGTTTCCTCCTCGGGCTGCAATGTGTGCTGGCTGCCCCTCTGCTGCTGCTGCTGCTGCTCTGGGGCTGCTGCAAGGCTGCTGCTCTCCTTGGGTCAAGCAGGACCTGCTTGTGGCTGCCTGCGACCACATCCAAAGGAAGTTTGCTGCTGGTCTCCCCAGTTCTAACTCCACAGAAGATGTTGCTTTTTTATTCTAAATCTCTTGCTCTGTTTTACCTTTGGTTCTAATCTCTGCTACCAGTTTTGCCTGAACCAGCTAAAATTCGGTGTTCTACTGATACCTTTTTCCTGGTGTTAGGAAAATGCAGCCAGACATGGTTAAAGGGGTTGGGGTCTTTCCCTCAGGATTTGAATCAGGATCCCGTTTGGTGCATCCACTTCCCCCAGGTGCCAGCGTGGCAAATGCACCCCCGTCAGTCACACACACCAGTTCTAGACTTTGCACAGCCCAGATCCAACAAGGGAGCCCAATGCTGGGGCTGGGCTGGGCTCAGCTCGACTTTCCAGAATCTGTCCTGCCAGGGGCCCTTGGCTTCCTGAGCCAGCAGAATGTTTGGTGTCCCTGGCTCTGCAGCTCTGGGCTCTTCAGCCTCAGGGCCTGCAGGGCACTCACAGGGCACTGAGCACTGAACTCAGTAAAAGGTTGCAAGTGTGCTGCTGATACTTGTGGATACAGAGAACTGTGTAAAAGGGATAGAAAAGAAAAGACAAAAATCATTCTGGCATCACTACAATGTATCATTGATAGAAGTCAGTACTGACTTATTCTTGAGTTTTATTGTGATGGCCAACCCATCATAAGACAACAAACAAACAAAAAGTACTGCTCCATATTTGGGACTGGCCATCACAGCCTTCAGATGGGGAATTTATGCACAGATCCTTTGGTGTGCACAAGTTGTGCAAATAGGAGCTGGCTCTGCCCTTGAAAGGTGGCAGAAGGATATCTGTATGTGCTGCTTCAGAAGAGACCTCTGAGGGAATATGGATGGAACTCCTGGTTCCAGCTGTAGGCTTAACATTGATTTTCATTTGGCATGCTCACTAGATAAGATAGGTAGTTCTTGTAAGGACACAGGAATTGCTTTTGTCCTGAAGGAAACTTTGCTTTGGGAACAAAAGAAGACAGCACTCAGCTGTGGAATACCAGCAGTGCTGTTAAGGACAGCAGGAATTAGTAGCTATTTTAGGAAAGAAAATTTGGGGAGTTTTCCTGAAAAGAATTTAGGGATGCCATTTTCAAGAAACCTTCCAGCTTTTGATTTGTAGCAGCCAAAAGGTGTACTCCTCATCTTAAATACTTCTTCTCAACAGTAAATAAAAGATTAAAAAACATTGGGGGATCTCAAAGGAGTGCTGAAAAATGTGGACAGTAGAATGAAGTATCTTATTTTGTCTGTCTTTAAGGCAGATATGTTTGTGTAGTGTTCTGTGAAGGATAGATGGAGAGAGAAATTAGCTGTATTTTCCATCAACTTTACAGTTTCCTAGAATAGTGTAAAGGAAACTGTACTAGTAAATTATGCCCTAAGCTTGAGTCAACAATTTGAAGCCGAAATACTTACTTTCAAACTGCTTCTCATATCTTTGAATAATTTGGTTTTCAAGTTAGTTGTTTCTGTGAATTTTTAAATAGTTTTTTAGAGAATTCCTAAGTAATAACTACATCAGGGCATATAAACAGTTTAAAGATACATTGGCAAATTAAAGAGAGGTGCTTATAAAGTTGTAATCATCACCATTGCAGGTAACCTTGAGAGATGGTATAGCTATAAATCTATGGTCTTAACTGATTATAGTCCTCCAAAAATAAATTGAACTCTGATTCAGGCATTGGAAAACCTGAAACAATTAATTATTATTTTAAAATAATTCAATCCATTTTGGCACCATAAAACATAAAAGCAAATATATTTATCTCATGGTTGCATAGTATTATTACAAGGCAGAATCTGTTGTTTTTCTTGTGTTTTTCATCCACTTCCCTCAAAAATCCATAGCTTAAGTGAATATTAAAATTCTAAGGTCAATCACTCAAAACATAGGATTTTCCAAAATTAAGATTGCCTTATAATTTTAATTTACATCTTATGTGAAGTGATACAATCTTTAATTGTATATGAACAAATTTTTTCCACAAGAACACTGCCTTTTGTGAAGGACACAGCTGAAATTCTCCCCCCCAAAATTCCCCACTTAGGTCTAACCTGTCATGGGAAATAGCAGCACAACTTTTTAGTATTTGGCAAGCAACTGAGGACAGGGTTTTGTAATGGAAAGAAGTGGTCAGGCCCATAGTTAGTCCAGCTCCACCTCTGAGCACACAGAATATTAGTTGAATATTAAGATTTTCATAATTTCCAGCCCAGAAAAGGAAGAAGTGATTTCTTTCTTCCCAGTCTTGCTTTGTCTTCATACAAGATCAGCACTACACCTGAAGTCCTGTATCAGGTTTCCCAGATGGAAAACAAAACACATTTCCTATCAGCATAACTTCTTTAAACAGATAAGAATAAAAGATGCAGGCACATTTGCTTACAGGTATTTAACTCCAGACATCTGCAAGATGCTGATTTTCAGAAAGCATCTGCCCTCTGGAAACCAACCTTTGTTAAAGTGCCCTAAGATCAACACTCAGACTCACTAATGGCTTTTGAAACCCACATCTGAGGCAAGAAAAGAGACACAGAGACACTGCCAGTAATTGCAAATCCATCTGGGAGAGCTCCTGATAAAAACCCCATCACAGAGATTTTACGGTGACTCCTCAGTCCATCCTCACCTTTCTCATATAATGGGATATCCTTCTTCTATTTGTTCTTTACTTAGCTGTCCTTTATTTCCCGTTCTTTCTCTCTTCCTGCGTTTTGGGAGAAGCTGAAACTCTGTGATATTGCAGAAACAGCTGTTCTAAAATCCAAGGTCAGAGAAGCCCAATGATGGAGCCCTGCCCTGGTGAGAGGTCAGGGCTTTGGCTGAATGAGCTGGCTGTGTTATCCTCAGTGATCCACCTAAACCTGGTGTTCTGTCCATGTTCAAGCAGCAGGACTGACACTGAGTGATTCATGTCCATGGAACTGAGTAGCAGCTCCTTTGTAAAGTCAGCAGTGGGCTGAAAGCAGGGTTTGTCTGCTAATCTAAGCCTAAAGATCTGACCTTGGATCCTCCAGGAAGGACCCTGCACTGGAGAAATACCAGTAATGAGAAGCACTGATTGTGAACCTTTTTGAACTTCTTTTCCTGCCAGATTTTCTGTGGTGCTGAAGTTGTGCTTGTTTTTATCATTAAATCAAGGTGGTTTTCAAGCACTCCCTCTCATTTCTGTTACTTGTTATGAGTATATGAGTTGCCATATACATGAGTCTGCCTTATACTGTAGCAATAATGGATTTTATTTAGCAGGTCTCCTAATCCAGCTGTTAGATCACTAGAGTGCAAGAGCTGTGAGATAATTAAAATAATTATAAACCTGAGGAGAAAGAGCATCATGTAAATAACAAGCCTAGTCTGCATATCAGTGTCATTGTTACCTGCCTTTACCACATCTCTTCAAAAGCTGTTCTGTAGCTGCTTCAGACAACTCTGAGCAATAAGGGAGTATCCATACTCACAAGCCAGTGCAAAAGGACTAAAAAAACCCCACCAAAACTCACTTTTATACAACTGATGTAGTAAAAATTAAAGTGCCAGAGCCTGATGTTTTCTTGGAGTACAGAAAGAACAAAAGGATATGCAGTAATTGCCAGCAAGGCAGTGGAATAGTAATTTCAGTGCTCCATTGTGGCCATCTGTGGCTGGGTTTGTGCTCTCAGATCCATGCACACACACGTGCATGGATGCACACACAAACCTTCTGTCTCTGTCTCTGTCTCTCCATCTCTTCCCTATCCCTCTAAATACCAGCCTAGAAAAAAGGAAAAGGCCAGCCATCATTCTTTTTATCAAGAAAACGTGCCAAAAGTGGTAAACATAAATAGCCTTTGTGCTTTGGCAGACACAATGAAGATCAAATGCCTGTTGTTCCCTGTCAGATGCTTTGAAGGAGTGACAGAGTAATAAATACTCACAATCACTCACTGTCAAACCAGGGGAATCCAAAGGTTGACTGAAAATCGTTTCATAAACTTCATCCTAAGCACACCTGAGACAAGTATAGCAGGCTCATTCCACTCCCTGTAATACACAAGCATGTGGGAAAATGTAGCTGGAATAACCAACAGCTTTTAAAATCTGTATTTCTTAATTAAAATGCTTAAGCGTTTGCATCTCATTTTTCTGATCTTTACCCAGTGATGGGATTTAAGCTGGCTCTGTGTTTAACATGAAGGAGGTGGTGGTTTAAAGGCAGATGGGTTTCTCTGAGCCTGCCAGTTGGCATCACAATTGTCTTGTCTCCCTGTGTGACTTTGCACCGGAGTTCACAGTTATTGGGGCTGGGCAGGAGCGCTGCTGCTGGATCTGTAAGGAATGCTGCAAGTGTGTGTTCTTGCTCGAAGGGAAAGAGTGCAAACTAGAACTTGTATTTGCTCTGAACTGAGCATGTGTGGGTATGTGTCTGATCTGCTTGCTTGGGGCTGCTGCCTGGGGCAGGTGCTTGCTGTGCTCCTCTCTTCAATTTCACTGATGCAGCCCATGAGCTCAGGCTCCAGCTCCAGTCCATGGCAGCTCTCCCTTCTCTTCCTAATGCCTGACAATTTCAGGCTTTAGTTTGAGTGACAGCACACTTACAGACTTTTTTTCCAATTTCAGTGTGCTTTCAGATATAGTCCTTATTTTTGTTTGGATAAATATTATGGTTATTCTAAAAATCCACGCTTCAAAAAAATATTTCGTACCTCCATAACAAAAACTTGGAAAAGGGGGCTGGAAATTACACAAAAGGTATTTTTCTTTGGAAGAAAGAATTATTCCATAACAAAATGGATGTGTAGCAAATAATTATTCTCTATTTAAAAGCCATGCAGCTGGTTAAATAATAATAACACACAGAAAATTGCAAGTGATCTCAGCACAGTGTTCTATATACTGTTTTGCCTTCATCCTGTGCCAGCAAAAGATGCTACCTTTAACAGCAGCTGGAAGAACTGTATGGTTCATTTAAATTGGACTCTGCTGTTCTGAGTTGTAACCTGTATGTTTTTCACTGTTAAACTGAAGAAAAAATATCAAATCATTACAACACAACCAGGAATTGCAAAGGATCCCCGAAACACAAAATGAGAATCTTAAATTTCTCCCCTTACTGTTCTTTTTCCCATATTTAACCAACTGTTTATTTTCACATTTTTGTTCCCTTTTGTTAAATTTGTTTGTAGTCTTGGATTTCAGTGAGAATTGTTACTCACACGTTTTTCTGTATGAATTAACCAAGGCTTTTGGAACATTCTAAGTTACTTCCAGATCAAACACTGAGATGTGGTGTTTGCCATTTCACAAGTCTCATCTTTCCCCAAATCCCCAAATAACACAGCCTTTTCAACAGCTGTCCTTGAAGAGCTTGATTTGAAGAATGTTGCTTCAGAAGCCAAAGAAAAGTACCTTTGCACTGGTTAATCTGTTACAGATCAACAACACCTGCTGGTACAAATTCAATACCCTACACAGTTGATAATAAAATTTATGCCATAAATAAGGACTTCAAATTTCATTTACGTGCCTCCATATACCAAGAGCAATAAAGAATATAGCAGTTATCCTGTCCTAAAGAAATATTTTTCTCCAGCCCATATCCTGCCTTTTGAGAGTGAAATTTTGCCATGGGAGAAGTACAGCAAATGTTGTAAAAGCCCAATTGCTACTTGGGACAGGAGGGCATTTCCTTTGCCTCTCTGCCATTGACTGAGAAGCATCAAATTGAAAAGCAGATTGAAAATATATGCATTTATGGTTCCTTGCTGACTTGCCTTGCTGTTATCAGTGAAATTGAGAGCAGATGCCTATGAAAGATACTGGAGACATTTGAAAATAAAAAGCAATAATGAACCTATGGGACCTCATGTTGTACACGGGACTCCAGCATTTTGTCTTGGTCAGTTCTGCTGTTGAACAATGTTGGAGAGAACTGTCAAAAATACACCTGTTTGGTCATTATTGTTTTTAGATTGCACCTTATACAGGAGAATTATATGGCAGGAAGAAGAGGCAGCTGCTTTTTTTTTCTCTTTGGAAGGGGTGACTTCAATGTCAAAATTAAGAAAGATGAGCTTTTAGCTTTGACAAGTCTTCAGGTCTTGAGGACTTTACCCAGTGTTTGGGGTTTTTCTCCTTTCTATTTAGTCCCTTTAGCCAAGTTGGGATTGTCTGGGGGAAAATTGTGTGTCTTGCTCATGGAGAGAAAATAAGCCCTTAGAAGGTGTTATAAAGGAAGACTTAGGTTTCATCTCAGATACCCAAACTCAATATTTTCAAAATGTTAGAATTCTGAAAGAAGGGTACTTTTTAATTATGTGATGTAAATCCAGAGTTTTCTTGTAAGATGGCTTATTTTCTTTTTCCAAAAACTGTTATATTTGAGACTATTTTCTTGTTGCCTCTAATCGAAATGGTGTAATCTAATCTGAAGGTCCTTTTTCTGTTATTTTTTTTCTTGTTTTGTTTTTATTTAATTAGATGTCTATAAAACATGCAGCTCTGTGTTTGTGAATGACTGTGTGTCTGTGTGTCATTACCTGATTTATATCTGCCTGTTTTGTCCTTTATTCTTGAACTGCTTTATCTCTGGACTCTGTTTTCACAAACTCTAACTCTTTCTCTTTCGCATCTCCTTCCTGGATTTGCTGCTTCCTTCAGCCTCACCTCAAGGTCAGTATTCACTTTTAAAAGGGTGTTTATGAGACTGTCTATTCAGCTAAAATTGAGATCTTACAGAAGATTGCACTTCAAATTACGTGATTGCAAAGTAAAAGATCAGAGATTTGGTTCAGTTTGTGTAGGAGGGTGGGTTGAATAGGGTGCATGTTTAGAAGGAAAGAATTTATATCAAACCATTGTAAATCAATGCTGGTGTGCACTGGGAAAAAGGGAGATGACTAACCAATGAAGTTTTTAAAGGGAGAGAACTACAAGAACAGGAAGCTGAAGCAAGACAGTTTAAATATTACTGGTTTTATCTGGTACCTTAAGAGATTGGCCATTAGCCATGTTCCCTGATACCCACCCATGCTGTGGGGTGCAAAAGTAGTTCCTTTGAAATACTGATCATACAGACTGTAACTGCTGGATGTTTATCATTGCATCTGTGCCTGTAACTTCACAGTGGTGTTGCAGAACAAGTTTTGGTGCAGTTTGAATGAGCAGGGCTGAGGGTTAAAGATGAGCGAATTAGCAGGAGGATGAATTTGTTGAAGACACAAAGTGATAAACCACTGAAAAAACCCTTCCAAGAGACAGTATGTTCTGAGTCTTTCAGCTGTGGCTCATTTTTATATTTTAAAAGCCGTTGCTAACCATAGATTTTGGGGTTTCAGTAGAATAGCTCACAGTAAATGTTATGGCCTAAGTAATAGAAGTCACAGCAAGTTATCTGATGACTTTGAAAGCTCTGAAACTCTGCTGGGTTTTAGTCTTTGCTGATAATCTGTCTGGTAGAAACCATCTGTGACTCCTGGAGTAGGAATGATCATAATTGTTTTAGGCAGTGTCTTTGCCCAGGAAGCCACTACTTAATGACTGAAATTCTGAGTTATTGACCAACATCCGACCTTGCTGTTCAGGGTTGGTGCTGAGAAATGTGGTGGTGGCTGGAATCCCCCAGTGCTGATGCCTCCAAGTGGTGTCAGCATCGTGACCTTGGCTTGGCACAGGCCCTGCACCCGTGGCCTCTGTGCATGTTTTTCTTCCTCCCACAAACTGCAGAAAGATTGGAACTTAATGGTGCTGTTGTCATCCATCAATACCTCTGTACTCAGTGTGTCACACTGGTAATTACTGTGGGGAGGAGGTCTGGCCTGGAATGACCCCTCCAGGTCCCAAAAAGCACCAGTGCAGGAAGCTTTTCCTGCCCTGGGAGCATTCTCTGAAATAACCACTGCCGTTAGCTGCACCAGCAGGGCTCTGGGGGCCACTCTGGGTTTGCCTCTCACCACCCTGAGTGGAGCCTGCTGTGCTGTGCTGAAGTCCTGCTTGTTCTGGAGCCCAGCTGTCAGAGCTGTTTGGACTTCAATCCATAGCTTTTATCAATACCTGTGCCTTTGCTGGAATTCATGATAAAAGGGGAAACAATTCTAGGGTGCCGTTTGATTGTGGTCTTTCTAAGACCTGGTGTGATTTCTCTTTTCACAAGCAGTGTGAAATAATAACTTTTATTTCTCACATTCAGAGCATAATGTAAAATTTGGCTAGAAGAGAAATGATTTGAGGTGACCAAGTGCTAGGATTAGGAACCTGAAGAGTTTTCTGCTTAGATGTTAAAGACATTGTCTGTTCTGTCCTCACCGTTTCTTAGTTGGTTTATTGATGATTTTTTTATTTTTTTCCATTTTTAAAATTAATATGGTTAATTGCTGAGGTTTTCATTTATTTGTTACAATAAATCAAGAGTGTAAGGAAATAGGTGGAATGACTGCTCTTGGAACTACAAAATCCTTGCTGGCCAGAAACAAAATAAAAAGATTCTCCTCGGGGCAAACAGGAAAATTACAGTGGTTGAAGTACCACTTATTTTCTTCCCTAAGCATTTCAGAGTTCGCCTAATTGCAGTTGACTGCAACATATGAAGAAATAGCTGGTCTGTAAAGTTACATTCTACCTTGAAAACTGCTGTGGGAGGCAGAACTTTATTTTTCTCTGAATGATGTCAAGCAATTTTTTCAGACTTCAAAGTAAATGTATCGCCTGGAAAACAACTGAATATGTGAAAAATATGTTAGGTGTGTCTATCTTCTAACAGGAAGGAATCCTCTGAATTATTTCTGTTCCCATCAAGAACAGCTTTGCTTTCAGTAATCAGTGCAGTACCTCTGAATTTCCTGATCTGTCCATTAGGCTTTCATCATCTGTCTCCTGCTGGCAAACTCAGTGAATCAGAATGGAACAGTGTAATCCACAGCACTGCTGCTGTTGTGACCTGTACTGGCTGCTCACAGGTCCTGGGGATCTGGAGAGGATGTCATGCTGCCTCATAGTAAATAAAATTGTCTTGGAAAGCAGTTTTCCCTAAGAAGTTTGTTTGCTGAGCATCTCTGCTGATGACAGCTTCACATAAAGAACTCCCCAATGCTGGCTGAGTTCAAGAGCAACAAGCCAAATAACACTATCCTGATGTCAGGATAGTGCAGCAAAAAAAACCTATAAATTCATACGCTCTAGTTATTCTAAGCTGTTCTTTTGAATATCTGTCAGTAAAGTTGAGATAAAGAAAGTAAAAAGAGTGATGTCAGGTGCTGTATTGAGCAGCAGCGTGTTTGTCAAGGGAAGAATGAGCTGTATTGATAAAGCAAAAGTAAGATTTCCAGCCTCAAACTGGGTAACAAACAGCTTAACTGGACAGGAGATATCCCACAGATGTCTTTTAGTGTTCTGATTTCTACTGCCAGATTTTTAGATCTGTTAGTTCAGATCACCTAATTAATTGTACTGTCTGCTGTATTAAAGCAAGTAATCCAGTTCTTAAAAGAAAGTTTTCTTGATTTTTTGCTATTCCAAAGAGAATTTGATAGTCCAGGAAGTTATAATGAAAAAGTTGATACTGTAAACCTTATTTCCACAAGCAAAGTGGATTGGTGATTAGATGATTACAGGCTGGTGGCATGAATCCAGACAAAAGTCTGCTAAAAGTGTCCATGTAAAATTAAATGTCAGTGTAGCAACTCAAGTGTAGCCTTATAAAATCAAAGTAAAAACAAAATACTAAATCTGAAGGGATTATTTCAGTCCTTTTTCCAGAGTCCTAAACATATATCAAACGTGTCTAACCACTGAAGAAATATTTAAAATGTCATCCTTCTATAAGAAAATAGCAGATATTAGTGCACAAAAAGTTCAGCAAGTACAGGAAACTCAGGGTGCTATTCAATAATTCTTTTAAAAACCCAAAGCAAACCAGCAGAGTGACAGGGAGGTACCTGTGGGCTTTTCACTGTGCTGGAGTTGCCTTTGCCCTCTGACCCATGGGCTGGACCTCCAGGGAGCTGTGGGTCTGAGCTCTGACAACGTGCAAGGGTGGTCAGGAGCAATTTCACTGCAACTCTGGCTGGCTCTGGAGTTTCATTCCTTCAGAAGACTCCAGGTCCTCACTCTGCCTCAGTGTTGGTCTTTAACCATGGCAGGAAGTGATAAAAATCTCCAGCTTGTTGAGTCAGCAGCGGTTTTAGCTCAGCAGAGACAAAACCTTGTCTTCAGAGAAGTTTCCATTTCAATTTCTTTGGCTATCTCCAAAAACCAGGGTCTGTAGTAGCTGTTTTCTGTTCAATGTATGTTTCCTGTAATTCTCCTTGGAGCAAAAAGGGCTTTGTGGAATTATTTACACTAAAAAGTGCTCTTCTCTTGAGGGTTGCCTGATCCTTGTGAGTGAGGAGAAATGTGGTACCTTAGAGATGAGGGTGGGGGAGACACAAAGGCATCAGGCCTGGTGGGGATGAGTAGGTCACAAAATAAAGCCTTAAAACAAGTCACTGGCATAGCCCTGCAAATTTGCTTTAGGTGTAGTGATCATCAGAGCTTTCATCCTCTCTTCCAAATGGAATCTGGACCTTTTCTGTCAAAGGTCCTCCTTGCTTGCCTTGTTTGACTGCATCTGAATTATTCACAGCTGTACATCATCTCAGAATTCTCACTTTCAGCAGTCTCACATGATCTCATTAATTTCCTACCACCTGCTGAAATAAATTTAATTAAGTGAAACAAGGATGAGCCGCTTTTGTGTTAGTCCTTTGTTTTCAGCACAGATATTCACAAAGTGTGCAGGTTTCTGTGGGTATTTTGAACTGAGGTAGCATTGGAAAGACAAATGACATGGCACCAGGGAGGATTTTTGTGTGTCACAGTGTGCTGTGAATTTTGAAGAGGTCCAAGTCAAATACTCTGAGAGATAAATCCTTCACAATTTTTTCAGATATAACAAAAAGGTGAGGTTTTTATCATATGTTTTGAAACATCAAAAGACAACATTATTTTTAGAAGACATTTGAAAATGTGTCTTTATCTTCCTATATACCAAAGTTAACAAATTACATGGCTTGTCATCATCAGAAGATTAAATGAAATGATCCCTCAAACTTCATGCAACATTAAACATTTTGACTAACCCATATGTGTCACATCACATTTAGTCTAAGGAATAAAATGTGAGGGTTATTTTTCCTCTTTAATGGCTAGCCATAATTTTATCCCCCCCCCAAATGGCTTGATTTTTTTTCTGTTAAAATTCTAAAAGGCAGGCAGTGAATGTGTCTGTCTGTGGTGAAATAGTCTTGGTGCAAACAGTTCCAGAAGTGCCAGTACCCCAAGCTTTAACAGGCCCTGCACTCAGAAATACTCACTGGTCACTGAGCTCATGGTTTCCATCCTCACTCCTGTGAAAGCTGCTTCCCTGGCAGGCCTGTGCATCATCTCTGCAAATAATTCCTCATCTTTGGATGAAAAGGATGTTAAATAAGCAGAGATGTTTATTGCAGCCCTGCAGTTTGGAGATGCTGTGAACAGTTCTGTTGCTATCAGTCGATTAATTTGAAATTGTTCTTGATCACTTCGCTGTCAAATGAAAACAGAATTTCTTATCCATGAAATCCCAAGTAGGCCATTAGAGATACTGCAAGATAAAAACATGCTTAACATTCCTAAGCTAAAATTAAATTAGAAAGCTCTTTTCCCCCCTTTCCCTTTCTCTTCCATGGCTCTCTTCCATTCCATTGTTCTTGCAGGGTGTTGCATCCAAGTATTCCATCCTTCTGCATAACTTGTTCTTCATCTGCAAACAATGAGGGCCCTTTCATAGTGGAATATGTCAGCTTTCTAGATAGTCTTCTTGAAGTACCCGAGGCAGTTCAGACAGATTTAATCAAGCTCTCAGTAACTTACTTAATCTCCTGCTTATCCAGCAGATAGGCCATTCTTCTTAATTAAAAGGAATGAGGTTTTTTTCACTTCCTCAGAGAACAAAATATTTCCAGTTGTCACTTTCTGTTCATGGCTGAGTAATTAACTCCCATCTCCAAGGGGTAAAGTGCCTCCTATCCCTTTAGTGACCCAGCACACCCTGTTCAATGTAAACTGCTTTTGCAGGGAGCATTCCTATATGTTTATTTACAATACTGAACAGATCTAATAGAAATTGGGGTCAAGTGTGTTGGTAGTTTAGGGGTGGCAGTGGGGATTGGAATGGTTCAGCTCCAGCATCCTTCCTTCAAGCACTTTGGAATGAACTTTACCAGTACAAGTAACTTAATTCTTTTTATACAAAACCAAAAGTGAGCAAGAATTACAAGCTTGAGTTGCAAAATGCTCTCTGTAAATGCACAAGAACTTTGTTTCATCCTAAAACTTGGAGCTGCCAGCAAGTGAGTTTGATTTAAAACAAGTCTTCTAAATTTTTAAATTAGTTTAAAGGATCTGTACTCTGTTAATTTCTTCCTCACACCGTCTGCACAAGCAGAAAGCAATCAATAAGGAAAAAAAAAAAGCCAAGGCCACCTTCAGAGGGATTTAATTTGATTTCTTGAAGATTCCAGAGAGGAAGGTGTGTTTTGTGTGTTTTCTTCTGCATCTTGGAATTGTTGTTTCTTGAATTAGAGGTAGAGAAATTTTTTTCTATATAGAAAGGGACTGGAAAGCTCCCCTTGTTTTTCTGCACCCTGTTTTGTCCACAGCCTCATTAATATGAATTAGATTTTCAACACAGTTTATGTCTCAACCTCCAGTGTATGCCTTCATAAAAAAGATAGATGATTTATAGAAAATATATTGTATTTGTGTTAGTAATATTCTTCTTGACAGCAAAGGCTGTTTGCTTCTATTTCCTAATGATTAGGACTCTTCCCAATTACTTGGAAAATTAGTTCATTGAAGGGAGGCAGAAAATGTCTCAGAGACATCCTGCATCAAGGCAGTTGCCCTGATAGGGAGATAGCTCAATTAAAATCTTAATTTTGCCTCATTTGTCCCAAGGTCACCAAATAAAAAGTAGCTCACTGGAGTAGTGTAATTGCCTAGATAAAGAATTTATCTTTCTGAGTGCACACTCCAAACTGGAGCTAATTGAATTAGCCAGCCTTGTGATCTCTGAGGGACTAGTGAGTATAATTCAGATATCTGACACAGGGGGCATCTTGTCGCCAGAGGTTTTTTTAATGTGCTCCTTCATCAAATATTAAAAATTAAAGTATGTATTTATAATACTGTTGGACACCCTTGTTCTGTGTCAGATCCACGTGCTGTGGGATGGTAGAAATCCCTCCTCAGAAACCTTGTCCGTGGCTTCCCAGGGCAGTTAGAGAGAGCTCCAGTGAAGAGAGACTCAGAAATGTTGCTTTACCTCCCTCTCTGAGCTCTCCAGAAACCCAGGGGTGTTCACTTACCCTGTGTGTGCCAGCTGAAATGCAGTGCTACAGCTCTATCAGAGGAGGCACTAAGCCACCTGCACTCCTCAGACAGGCTGTGCAGGCCTGGCTGGGGATGTTCATTACAAATAATGCTCTTTATTACAAATAATGCTCTGTCCCCCACTGGCCAGGCAGCCAAAAGTCTGTAACAAACCATCTCAGCCTGCACTCCTCATACTGACCTGCTGTGGCTGCCAGAGCCAGGGATTCAGGATGTGTTTCAGGACAGGAGATGCTCTCAAACAGTGTTTGCTAAGCAAAGGAAGGAAAATGCCAGACCTGCATTCTCAGAGCCCCGTGGGCTGTGTTTGCTCCACAAACACAGAGCTGTGTCCCTCCCAGCTCAGACTCTCATGGGGAGGAGATGCTGGGGCAAGGGACAGTTTGATGAGTGGGAAAACCTGGCTTTTCCATCAGCCCCATCCTGTTCTCTGCTTCTCCCAGTACAGTCCCTGGCAGTGGCCAGCTTTGGATCAGATTTTGTACAACTTTGTAGCTAACAGAGCAAACACTTTGCAGTTCACGTCTGTATAGAGAATCTTACAGAAAGATTCTTCTTTAAAACAACTTTGGTTCTAAGTAGATAAGCTAATTTATATCAGGTTTTTATTTGGGCTTCTCAGTGACATCAGATCATCAGGTTTTTAGCCCTGAAATGGACAGATTTACACTATTTCAGAATGGTCCTGTTAGCATCACTTCCTTACATCTCTTCCTAAGAGCCAGACTCAGAATGTTCTTGTGAATATTTCTTTTTTTTATCAGAAATCCTCATGCACTGAGCTGCTACATCCACTGTGCTTTTGGTTTTGTCCTTAGCAACTGCTTGGTTTAATACTTTTTGCTGAAAACTGGATTTTCAGTAATTGTCAGCTTAAATGTGTGAGGCATCTCTTGATTCTTTAACATTTGGCTATCAAGATGACAGAATAAAAATGTTCAACTGTTACCCCAAATTCCTGCAAATTTTGAGAAAGGACTTTTCTCTCTTCATAGCTTGTTTACATACATAGAAGTGTTTTAACCATGCTGCTCTAGCATGGTTCTTAAATGCCTTGCTTTTAAAATCTTCTTCTCCTTACATTATTTTTTTGTTTGGTTACAACGGCTAATTTTTACATTTGATTTTTCTTTGAATTGTTGTTTGTATGAGGTATTGTTCTAGAAGGAATTAAAAGATCGCATGCCTGTCTGAGAGAAAACAACTGCTGTACTGTGGTTTGTTTTCTCTTCTGGCTAGTGGGGCTGCAGTTAAAAAAGTGTTATCTTAGATCACAGAAATACCCTCTGGAACCTCAATAAAATGCCATTCATAAGGAAGATTTTATTGCTGTTTAGAAAACACTTTTCTCAGCCAAATGGTGCAGGTCCCCTGGCAGAGGATGCTGCAGTGTGTGATCTGCCACAGGGCAGTGGTTTGGGAGCTGCAGTTAAAGGTAAAGAGAACAGCACCTTTGGGACTCCTTCCCACACTGTCAGGGCCAAATTCAACTAACCCAGTGTGCTGCAGGGGCAAGGAATCCACACCAAAGCCCAGTCAGCCCTTTCATAAATGTCATTTTTGGCTCTGCATCTGTTTGCTCAATTAACAAAAGCAGGAAAAAAATTACAACGAAACAAACTTATTTGTTGAACTACTGAATGCTTTTATTAAGGTCCTTAAAGTATTAGTATTTTTCTTGACAAAGGGATACCCATACCACTATGGTACAGGTTTATTTCTGAGTTCACCTGAAGTTTGTGTTTTTAATGTTCCTAGCAACAATAAAAACTGAAAGATGTAAGGTTTTAAGGTTAAAGGTTTCCTTTCTAATTCAATTGCTATCAGCTTTCAAAAATGGTTATCAAACCTTGTATAGAATTAATTTGATATTTAATCTCTGAAGCCTGATTTCAGATTTTACACCAATTATGAAATTATGAAGATATATTCATTATTTTTGTCATAGAACTTGCTTCCTAGGAAATAGGTGCTGAGAATTGAAGGGGTTGGGAAGCTACACATTAATTTTATTACTCTTTTTTTTAGCACATTAGCTGGACAAATAGGTGCAAAGGATTTTATCTGCTAAACTGGGATTAGAGATGAATGAAAACATGAGATGCTATAGATGTTCACCAGAAGTGTTTTGAGTGTCTTGTTGTATTTGGCCCTTTCTGGAAGCAAACCTTTGGTTGGCTTGATTTGATATGGATTTCTTGCACTAAAACAAAGATGCTTTGTTTCATGTCTGCTGATAATTCCTCCATTTCAGCCCATTGGTTGGGGCAGTTTTTCTTATTTTTTTTGAGAAAGCTAAGACAGCAGCATTTGACTTCCCTGCTGTTTGTAGCTGAGCTTCTGTCTTATGGCTGGAGAGCAGCCTGGTTAATTCTGGTGTTATTTCTTGTGTTCCCTCATGAAGTGTTCCATGTAGCATTAATAACTGGTGCCACTTTTACCTGGTAAACTTCATCCCTTGCTAATGACTCAGGCCTTGGGTTTCTTTCCTGAGGTGCTTCTAAATTAGAGGAGGGCTTGGATAATACTTTTATTACACTGAATTTCTAGATTCATGTGGCGTGGGCTCCCCTATCTCTTATCTTCCCATCAGCTGTTTCTGGAAGGAAATCTTTGTGTAGATGTAGGTGCAGGGAGAGATGCTGGCTGCATCAGGGACTGTGCACTGATACCATGCCAATACTGCTTATCACTGAGGAAAGACAGTGCTTGGTGTAAAGCAGAGATCTGCTTGAAGTCTTGCCTTTTGATTCACACACCGTTGGCCTCCTGTTCCTACAATTTGGGGCGATCTAATTTCCCACAGCCTTCATCCCTTGCCTCCTCCAGTGCTGCCCTGAACAGGGCTTTGTTTGTAGAAATCAAAGTTTCCTGGCCTGAGGAAATGGAGTCCACCCCTCATCTCTTAAAGCCGCCATGGGACGATTTGCCTCACATGCAGCAGCCCAGTTAAATTTTCAGGTCTGTAATATTTTCATTGGCATTCCTTACCTTGTCATAGAAGTGTGCAGAACACAAGGAGCTGTTCAAAGTGATGAGAAGCTCACAGGCAGAGGAGGTGGCTGAGTGCTGTGCAGTTGAGCAAGAACAGTTTAAGTGTGATCATTGATCTTTTAGCTTGGATGCAGTGTGAGCAGAGGTGCTAATATGAAATCATATTTGTGAAGCATAGTGAAATTATTGTTTCTTTTAGGTAGTAATTTAATGCATTTAATTTTTGATCTGTTACAGTACTGAGGGGCAGTGACAAACTAGTTGAGAAGCTGGAACTGCTGCACACAGTTCTTAAAAAAACCCCAACCCAGCCATGCAAAATTCCATGGAGATCTTCAGCAGTGTGTAATTCCCCTTCTGATTTTTGAATGCATAAGATGAAGAACTTTGTTCAACCCTTGGCAACTTCCCTTTACTGCCAATCACACCCCAGTTGTGGTGATGGGCTGTGTGATGTGGTCAGTCCTGTTTCCTTCATTCTTATTTATCTTCCTTTCATCACTTCTTTCTCCTGAGGTTGAGCAACCAGGCTTTCCAAACACTCCATTATTCTCTGTGATTTGGTGACTAACCCTAACTAAGGTGAAATGAGTTTTGAGCCAAATCAAAACCTTTCAGAACAGGTTCTTTTCTTATTTTTGGGGAGAGTTTTTCTTTGGTTTCCTTCTGCTATTTGCCCCAGAGTGTAAATATTTTTCTCTGTGTGCCAAAACTACAAAAAAACTGGAAACAAAATTAGAAAACCCAAACAATGCAGCTACGTCACTGTATTCATGACCTTTTAAATTCAGAAGTTGTGGTTAAGGATATGGCCAGCTAAAATATTTTGTGGGGGGAGACTTTAGAAACAAAGAAGTGGTGAAGGAAATTGAGAGTAAATATCATAAGTTGAACATTTCTCTAGTTCAAAACTAAGTAAAATATTTGGCCATTGCATCCAGTTTCAGTGCAGGCTTTTTCAGTGGTGTTGGCTTTTATCAGTTTAACTCTTGTTGAGCAGCAGAGTGTTCTTGAAAGCACTGAAGTTTATCAGTCCATCAGGATTAGTAGCTGCAGCAGCAGGGCAGTGTCCTGTGGGTGGTGGTAATGCTACAGCAAAGAGAGCTCCAGCAGCAATCCTGACATGGCTGGCAGACACATGGAAATGATTGCTGAGTGCCTGAGAGGGCAAAGCAGCCTGTTCCTGATGGGTGTTCCCAGTGTGGGACTCAAATGCTGCTTGTGTGTGTGCACTTTGTGTTGCAGGGAAGCATTCCAGTGTTTGCTTCACCTGGATTGTTCTGAAAACACTGCAGTGTGGTAGCCATGCAAATCTGAAGGGAAAGTATGTGAAAGTGTAACACTGAAATTCAAATTAACTCATTCATATTTCCAGTTAACATTATATCAACCTGTATTTTACAAGAATAACATCTGAAATGATGGCAGGAAGGATAACCAGATGCAGATAATAGCTTATATTGCATTAGTGTGTAGCATGAAAATCCATAGGAGCAGAGAATTAGCAGCTGTGTGTGTGCTGATGTGCATTGCAGTAAAAGATAATGAGATTAGTGTCAACAGGAAAAAAATATTGACATTAGTACAAATAAAAAGCAATTTCATAAGGACCTTAATAAATAAAAGGGCCTATGTAGCAATTGGTCTGAGGGAGGAAAAGTCTCCCCAAGGACTGATGTGAAACAAAATGATTTGCCACTTTTCAGGAATGCCTGATGCTCCACTGGTCTTCTCTTCTTTATATTTGTGTTCCTGGCTTGAAATCACTACAAAATGTGAAATCTTCTCATTTGAAATTTTTTATTGCTTATTGTGATTTTTTGATTTTATTCCCCATGGTGCTGGAGTGTATTTCATCACTGGAAATTCAAGGATTTCATAGAGAGGGGAAAGCTGTGGCTTTTTTAAAGTCCTGCAGCTTTGTTTCATTAAAGAAAGAGTGAAGCCATGGATTTGAACAGTTGCTTTCAGTCTCCTGATTAGGAAGTCTTAGGGGATTTTTTCATCAGGTGCATTATTTAAATTGGGCACTCAGAATCAAAGGATGTGAAATGATAACTTCTGAGAATTTTGGCCTGTCTTTAGTTGAAAGACTTTGGGATTTATATTTTTAAATCAGAAGCCTGAATTTTATTCTACTTCCTTTAATATATTCCACTGTAACAGTACTTGGTGTGACATACTGGAAAATGGAGAAAAATTTGAAAAAATGGAAAAGGATTTTTGCTTTTGAGCAAAATATTTTAGGAGCTGCACCTCAAGACAAGATAGTTATTATAAAATCACTATTAAAAATGCAAAAGAAATTATTAATTCCAAAATGAGTGGGATTCTTCACTGTAATTCATCATAAATGTTCTCATTAGATTTTTCTTCTTTTGTATATGAGGGTAATATTTTTTATTATTTGATTATTTATTTTATATTGATTTGATATGATATATTCTATTATTTGATTTTACTCTGAGAATATGCATCTTCTGCAGTGAGGTACTTTTGCTTTTGTTAGTTGTCTTGTTGTTTCTGCTGGTTCCAGTTGGAATCTTCTTTAAAGCTTTAGCTCACTGAATGTGACCTGGCTCTCCAGCTTCAGTTAGGATCACCAGAATTCTTTCTCTCTTTGTAGTCCTGTTTTGCAGAGATGTTTCAGTAGAAAGGTGTATTCATGGTAATATTTATTGCACTGTATCTCTCAGAAGTTCATTAGCCCTTTATTTGATGATGGGAATCCCAAATGCAGATTGCTGTTTGCTCAGTTGCTGTACATGCAAACAGTAGTGCTTTCTAGAAAACATTCATAAACCTCTAATCTCTTGCCATCAGTGTAAATCATTCATTTTCTTTTTACTATCTTTAAACTTGTGCAGGTTTTTTCAGTTTTAATAAAAATACTCTTTTCTTTAAAACTTTCCTGTCCCTTTGATAGGGATGTGTGCTCTATATGTGTGCAATTGCATTCAAAAGAGTTATAAGAACATTAAGCTTGGAAAGTGAAGCTCTGAAACTGAGGGAGCTGCAGAGCTCTGATTCTTTCTTTCTGTTTCTTTCTTCCTAATGAGCTTCCTTGTGCACATATATTATGAGAAATTTTCCTCCTGACTGTCTCCTCATAGAATGCACCAGTTGCAGCTCGCTCACTTAAGACAAATACTTTCTGTGCTTTATTTCATTGTTCCAGTTCAGGATGAGGTCCAGTTCTGCACATTGTCCAGTGGTGGTGTGAAGGTGAAATTGTTCTGTAATAATCAACAGTAGTATTGCAGTGTTTCAAATAGCAGAACTGTCTTATTGAGCAGTGAATGGGGTGATACCCAATAAACAAGCTTTTCAGGTCTCTTGATGTTAAAAATATGAGTATCTATTTAAATATTTTTTAAGATTGCTTGCATATATAGAAAGATAATTTTTTGACTGTCTTTGAAGACTGAAAGTTACCTGGCAGAGAAGGATGGACATTCTTTACAGAACCACAGCTTGAAAGCTTCAGAGTTTCACAGAACTTCCATGGTGTAAACATCAGAGGGCTATGGACTGGTAAATGCTGAACATTTACTTGATTATTTACATGAGGTGCTGTAGAAGGGAGGATTTTTGTTTGGTACCACAGACACTGAGAAGAGATGAAATGTCTTTTCATGTATCAAATGACTCCAAGCCTTTTTGGGTTTATAGATTTGGAGTTTCATGTGAAACTTCTCAGATTTATATAATTAAAGAGAAGGGGAATTTTTAGTTTATGCCACAAATAGCTGTATAATTTCGAAAGTTTATGGCCCAACTTTTATTCCTTTTTGACATCAAAGATATGGAGGGAGAGTTGTATCTTGCATGTGTTTCAAAGCCAGGTTGAATGGAGCTTTGAGCAGCCTGCTCTAGTGGAAGGTTGTATGAGGGCTGATCTCAGTATTACAAGCACCAGGTAATTTCCAGACTTACCTTTTAACTTTAGTTAAATTTGTAACCTCAAAACATCTACTAATGTATTAGAATGTCATTAATTTTAGTTCAGACATGAGAAGGGGAATGTCAATAGTACATTTCCTTTCAGTTACTCCTTCCTTTGAAATACATACTTTGTTTGAAAACATTTTGGGCCATGCAGGAGATTCTCTATTTCCAACATATTTTGATGGTTTTATTAATGTTGTAATCTCTTATCGAGCTAATAGGTTATAGGAATAAAGATCAGTTTCCCAATATGTTAATCTAGCTTTGCAAATTTATAAAAGATACTTAGTTCCTCTCATTGTAATTTGAATGTTGAGTAAAAATTCTCACATGGAATTGCGTGTGTTGGGCTGACATATTTTCATTTTCTGCCTTGACTTAGCTGTACTTTCTGTGTTTGTTTTATTGGACAGATAGAACCACGTATTGTACAAGCTGAGCTAATAAAAGCCAACACAATATTTCCAATAAGTTGTTTAATCACTGAGCAAGTCTGCTTTCAAACTGGGCAGTGTGCCCATTGCCAGTGTGCAGCACTGGGTTAGAATAACTCAACAATTACACTGCTTGTGTTTAAAAAGCATCCTGACTCAAATCAGCTGGAACTCTTGGGCAGGGTAGTTAAGTATGCCAATAATTTTTTAACATCATCAGGAAAGGACTTTCCTTTTTTATTGGTCCCCAGAGGCCATCAGCACTTTTTCACCCTAGTAGTTTGTTTTAGCACCAAAGAAATTTGCTGTCTTTGCAATTTTCCCAGCCTCACTTGGCTTTCATTGGAAAAGGCAGA
Source organism: Petroica traversi (assembly GCA_025920805.1). Lineage (NCBI taxonomy): Eukaryota > Metazoa > Chordata > Aves > Passeriformes > Petroicidae > Petroica > Petroica traversi. The sequence continues at coordinate 12,014,252 of JAHLSL010000042.1, read as the reverse complement.
GCTCAGAGCTGAACCTACATGTTCTTGGAGGAACTCAAAACACTGACTGGTCACGTGCCACACAATTTGAACATAAATTTATTACAAAGAGATGTGCTCTTGATCACACTTTTGTTATGAGTTCTGAAGAAAGTACTAAAGACGCGTTGTTGGTGATCTGCTCTAAAAGTATTTCTGAAATACAGAAGGAACATTCTTCCCTGTCTGTGTGGATAACATACCAGATCTGAGCTGGTATATCATCCTGTTTTCTAAACACTAAATTAAAGAGCCTCTGCTACTTGCATGATGTTTTGGGGAAATCTTGCGACCAAAGAATCTGTCTCTTATTCCAAAATCCAAACTCCAGATATAATTATGGGGAAAAGGGCTGAGGAAGCAAAGCTAGCCTGTTTTGTTTTGATTGGACTCAAAGTTTAGACTTAAGTTCTCTGTGGTCAGGAGGCTGAGATTAAAGGGTCTGTAATTAGATTCAATACTTCATGTGTCTTAATGCCCTGAGAGGCCAAACCCTGTCTGCAGGCAGTGGCAGCTGCCAGGATCATCAAAAATAGTCCAGAGATGCAAGTGAAAAGGAAATTATGCACGCTTTCTCAAATAGTTTGTTCTTACTTGTTGTGTCTTATTTGTGTAAAAAGAAAGGCTAGGAAAGCCCTCAAAATATCAAGAGAACAGCTAGATCTTGATGTTGAAAATAAATTGTTTTGCTTCTGGAAATAGATTGCCTAATTCTTGTAGGTAATTCTCTGTATTCAAGTCGTGGTTTGGTAGTTTTTCCTTTCACTCCTCCTCACGAGAGGCACCCAAAGCAAAATGGGTTATTAGATGTCTGTAGTTTTTATGCATGTGTGTGTGGAGACAGAAGAGTTCTCAAAGTCAGAAGAGGACAGGTGCTTCTATTGATTAATAGTTTATACCAAATTACAATTAATGCTTTGGTTTCAGAAATGTCCTGGTTCAGGTCAGTAATGATGAGCAAAATGGATTCTTGTAGCTGAATCAACAGCTGAGGGTGATGCTTGAGGATGAGTTTGGTGCAGAGGAGGTGGTGGCACTGATGGTGCCACAGTCCCAGGCTGGGGCTGCAGGGAGCTCTGACCCTGCTCTGAGTGCTCCTCTCTTTTGCAGGCAAGTCAAAGATCAAAACAAGAAAGTAGCAAATCTGAAGCACAAAGAACAAGTGGAGAAAAAGAAGAGTGCACAGATGCTGGAGGAGGCCAGGAGAAGGGAGGACAACCTTAATGACAGCTCCCAGCAGCTTCAGGTAACGTGGGGATTGAATTGATGAATTTGGCCAATCAGCCAGGCCTAGCTGCCTGCTCTGCCTCCTGGTCTGTTTTCATTGCTCTTACCTCACAGCTTTGTTATGATTGTTTAAAAGGGCACATGGATCCTGCAGCACTTCAAAGAAAGCAGCCTCTCTCCATTGCCTTCATATCTTACTCAGTGTTCATAAAAGGAAAATATGCTTTTAACTGTTAACTTGATTATGAAGTGAATTGTTGAAATAATTATATCTATTCTGTATTGAGATTGGTGTGACATTTCTTTCTTCTCTGCTCTTCTAACAGCCTTTTTCTTTAGCTGTTTTGTGTGTTTTCCCAGCTGCTTTTACCTTACTCTGGTGTCTTTTCTTCAGTGAATGAAAAAATAACCAAATAAGTATTCTTAGAGAGAGCTGGAATTCTTGTGGGGTAACTGGAGGACCACGTTTTCTGTGTGCAGTCATCCTTGTTTACTCCACCTCATGAATTCTTGCTGTGCTTGCTGGTCACTTGGCTTTATTTCTGAAGGGATCATGCTGCTGCCCCACAGAGTTATCTGGTTACCTCAAATCTGCCCAGGCATAACCAAGTCACTGGTATAAAAGGCAGTCAAATATTCCTCAGTGTGCTGTGTGTTGAGATAAGCTGCAGGAGGTTTATCAAACGGTAAGTTTTCAATTGCTGTCATAAAAAATTAAACTATTGGCATGGAATAAAGCAAAGATACCGTGGTGCTAAGTGTGGAGATAATAGACATTTTGTCTGTGTTTTCTTTAATTTACAAAAATAACTTTTCTTTTTGGTGAGTGAAAATAAACATGGAAAGTGTACCCTACCCTTTAGTGTTTCGTTTTGTAAATCTTTAAAGAGCAAGCCTTTCTTTGGTGTTTTCCTGTTATCCCAGGTTAAATTCTGTTTCTTTTTACCATCTCTTAATACACCTACAGTGAAAACACAGAATACATCCTAAGGGTTCTCCAGTGTAAAGATGAATTCTCTCCTTATTCAGATACTCCTTTACTTTGTTCTGTGGGATGCTGGGGGAAGTTTTCAGCTAAAACTTTGAAAGAGCCATGTGATCCCTGTGGAATGCTCTCAGCTGCACCATCTTGTGGTTTTCTCCATCAGCTCCTGTCCTGTACAGGACACTGAAAGAGTTAAGTTCCATGAGTATGAAATGATTTCATAACTGCAGACCTTTGTAGAGGGTGGGAATGTGGGATTCCTGCATCTGCTGCTGGGCTTTGGTAATGCTGTGGCAATTCACAGGGCTCTCGTTATGTGGCAGCTCCGTTTCAATAACACAATCCTCCTGGTATTAGTGAAATGTCTCTGAAAATTCCTAAAACTACTGCAGTGTTTGGTTAGATTTCTGATCTGCATTTGAGTAAATCTGGATTTCAAGTTGGAAAAGACAGCTGGTGCTTGACATTTGCCTTGCAATTACGTGGATGGTGTTTTATTGAATGACACCATTCCATCAGTACATCATCCTGGTTTTAAGTAGCATTTCCAGATTTTAACATGGATGACTTCCTTTTCTGGCTCCCCCCACCAATTATTCTTTTCATTTTTCTGTCTTTTCTGTTTTTTTCTATCTTCCTTACATATGTAATACACTGAAAAAAGCCTGAAATTTATTTTCTCTCAGCTTCTATTTGCATACTGAAAACACCTTTTTAAATTTTTCTTTAAACAGTAAATTTTGCAAAATGTTTGTACTACATAGCACTGAACAGAGAGTGATATTTAAGTTACTGAGAACTTTGAGTCCTATTAAAACTGTTTAACACCAGTTTCTGGTACATCAGGGAGATGGTACAGCTTTGGTGGTAGCACTGTGGTAGCTTTTGCTCAGAAATTAGGTGGGAAAAAATGGTGCTGCTTTATGTATAGCTGGCCATGCAATTTAATATCCAGTTCTTTACTTGTGCTGTGTTTTAAGCAGTTGAGAGATCATAGATATAAAAATATGAATAGCATGGAATATCTCTACCTTTTCCATCCAACTGCCATGCCATTCCAGCTAGAGATCTCTACAGAGCAGTGTATGTGCTTTTTGCAATTAGTTTATGTTGCATTTTATTCTGCACTGGTGTCTGTGCTTTCTGTATAATTCTATGCAATTTTTTCTGACATCAAAAATAGACATCATTAAATGTATGAAGTAATTTAGGGTTGAAGTGTGATGTGATGGCCAACACCAAAGTGTGCAGGTTGTCATGATATTAAGGTTACTTGATTTTCCCTGCTGCTTTTCCTGCTTTTGTGAACATAATTGTCCTGTTTGGGTGGGCTGGATTTGAGAGAGCCTTTCCCCATGTTCAGCACAAGGCTGAAGGGAATGCTTTCATTCACAGATGAAAAAGCTCTGTATGCTCTAATGAAAATATCAGGCCAAGGTAAAATATGGAGTGTTTAATGACAAGTGACAGGTTCAATAAAAGCTCCTTCCTTTAGAAGAGCCCTCTGCTTATAGCCTCCCTCTCTCAAGGACTGCAACATTTTGGTTTCCTGGAAGTAAAATTTACCCAGGACCACATTTCAATTTGTTACTTGTGGAGACCTGTCTTCTCTCTAGGCTCTTAAAGGGCACTGCCTTGTAATCAATTGAAAAAACTAAACCTGAGAGGACTGGAGATATTTAACTTTTTTTTTATACAACCATTGTTGGCTTTGGGGTCAGGACACACAAGCACGAATTTCAGATAATTTTGGTCTTGGTGGTTTTGGCTGGAATTAATAATAAGACACTATGAAATGCTTAAAAATATATGATCTGCATGTTCTTTGGTTGCCCGTCTGCAATCCAGTCAAATAAACACACTCCAAGCACACAGTGCCCTCCTCTCCTCTCTGTCCCCAACAGCCCTGTGGTTTCTTTCTTCCTGAGTCCAGTAACAAAATGTTCGTTTATTCACAGAGCTCTGATGATGGAAATTTGGTATTTTGGGGAGTGGGGGAAGAATGAAAACCATAATGTCTCAATTCTAGTGAGATGGATAAATGGCTTTCCAAATTTGTCTTTTCCTCCTGGGTTCCCTTAAACCACAGCTCCCCAGAGATCTGAGAGGTTGATGAGTGTCTGGTCTATAAGCAGGAAAAAAAACAAACAAACTCTTGGGCTGGAGTAGAAAATTTTGCTTGAAGTAACTAAAGCTTGGCTATTGTGAAAAATAATTGATATGCTGTTTAGTCCTAGAAAGGTAACATTTACTGAAATTCCATTATCTTTCAATGGATACTTCAAGCTGGCATCTGAAGGGGAGTATGCCTGTTTTCTTTTCTAGCACTCTAGCATCTTGCAGAGATTTTCCCAAATATTCAGGATTTGTGCATATTGAATCTGTGTTGCAGCAGGTATCCATCAGTCTCTCTTCGCTGCTGGCAAACTCTGTGTCCAGATGATGTGTAAGATATGTTTGAGTGCGTTAATGAGCAACTGTAGAAAGCAAGAAAACTTACTAATTTAGAGGTTTTTTCCCACACCCAAGTTTAGATAATTTAATTTATATTGTAGATGCAGGTGTATGCTGTTTGTTTCTTGTATTTCTTTTGTCATATTGGATAAAACTGTCCTTCCAGTGGACAGAGCTCTACTTTTAACCTAAACAAATGTGCAGCTTTATGTTCAATAATGTTTTTACTGTGAACCAGGCAAAACTTGCTGAAATGGATAGAAAGGGAAGTACCCTCTCATCAAATGAACCTTCTGAATTCATTAAACATCAGCCACAATGCCCCAAGCTGCCAAGTGTTTACGAGGCATTTGGACAATGCCCTGAAGAACATGCCTGAGCTGGCCAGGGCTGGGCTGGGTGGTGGCTGCAGGTCCCTTCAGCTGGAATGCTGTGTGGTGGTGAAGTGTGTGTGAGAGGCACCACAGCACGTGCACACAGCAGTGCCAGCACTCCAAAGCTGGAAACCCAAGTGCAGCCAGTGCATCTGACTGTAAATTGCTGAGGAATTTCCTCTTGATGTGCTGTCATTGGATCGTGAAGGTGATGTGGGTGAAGTTTTTTCATCCCATCTCTTCACAGTAATACTGTGCCATAATGAAAATGATGTTTTGTTCTCTTTTGGCTATCAGTAAAGCAAGATTATGCTTTCCTAATGAATCTCTGAACTTGCTTTTGGACAGTGAGTACAAAACTTCTGAAGAAATGGTTAAAGGAAATCTTTCCAAGCTTAAAGTTCAAGATCTTCTTGATAGCTTTCTAGGCATCATCAGATCTGAAGCAAATTGGTTATGCTAGTTAGACCTGTTAGGTGTTTTCCTGGGATAAGTGACTTTCCAGTTAAATCAGAGTTCCTGGCTGATTTCTCTTCCACACAGACCATAGCCATATCAGATTGCAGCCTTGCCTGCCAGATGAGCAGAGCTCCACTCTGAGAGCCCAGGGAACATTCAGCTGCTCCTTTCCAGCCTGGCAGAAATCTGTTCTTGAAAGCCACCCTGCATCTGCAGGGTTTGTTCCAGGGAACAGTCTGACATCTCAAACACGGATCTGCTCACGGAGCTCAGATGCACCTTGGGGAATCACTCAGATCCAAATGTTCCTTCTCTCTCTTCCTCTCCCAGGCCTTTTCAGACATTAATTACATCATGGAGAGGTTTGGCTCCCTGTCCCTGGGTGGTTCTCAGTGCTGCCCAGCCTTGGAGGTGCCAGCATTCCTTGGTGCCATCAGCACTTACGCAAGTGGCTGTCATGTCACTTGAGGCTGCATTCAGGTCTAGGCATCCTCATCCTGTCCTCCAGGACTCAGCTCCTGGCATCAACCACTGAAAAGATACCAACTCACTTTGCAATTTGTTTTTAAAGAGTTTTTTAGTACTTTTTGAAAGGATGAGTTTTTCTTGTCAGTTACCAAATAGGATGAAACTTAATATTGTTACATGTCCTCAATAATTAAGCTCAATGTGGTTCTGAGGTAATGTGAGTCAGTGTTTTACTGTCTGACTCTCAGTGTTCTGTGAGACTGTTGTTAGTGAAAATGCAGCAAGTGTGAACAAATACAGGCTCTAAAGAACAACCATACCTGGTAAGAATCTAACTGGAATAATTGTATGCAAATTTTTCCTCCTGCTCTGTTTGGGCAGTGGTAGCAATAGGTAGTTTTGGGATCCCCTTACCCTGCAGCTCCTTCTCTCAGAGATTCTGTGGCAGCTGTGCATTACAGAATAGGATATACATATGCAGTAGAGACATCAGTCTGCATCATATTCATTAGTGATGTAATATCCCAGCAGGAATTTTCATTTCCATCAGCTTTTACGATATGTTACAGAAAATACCCTGTTCCTCCAGCTTCTCATTCTGTGTGTGTTTGGAGGTTGTGATTTCAACACAGTGTGTTAATGTAGCAGTTAATGTAGACACAGGAGCAAATTTAACCCTGGCAGATACTTTGAGAAAAGCTACCTCTTGTTCTGATCATGGCATAACCCTCTGTCAAGAGAGCTTCTTATCTTTCCTGGATGTCTGGGAGAATTTCCAAACATTATGACCTTTTAGCTACACTTTTTGTCACTTAGGGCAAGGGGAAGTTTCTTGAGGAGATGTGAGGAGGAATTAATTGGAATTGTAACCCTTTTTTGGGAATTAAAAAATCCTAATTAAGCAATCCTGGATACATCTGCTTTTATGGCATAGGTAATGCATGAGTGATGAATAGACAGCTTCACTTAATACCTCATTATATAGGTGTGAAATAATGTAGTAATGATAGACAAGACTCAGTTATTCTGCATTTGTAATGCTCTCTAACTGAAGATAGGCTTAGGCATTCTCACAGTGTTAATGCCTTAATCATTTTTATCATTCAGCAGCACAGGAGCAGGACTGAAGGAAGCTGTCAGTTCTTACAGAGACAATCTGTCATTCTGCATCATCACTGTTTATGACATTAAATCCATTGTTAAGGAATTACCTCTTCCTGTGTCTGGCCAGGAGAGAGGGCTCCTTTCAGAATATTTGTTACCAGAACATCTACAGAAAGGAGGCTTGAAGGGCCCTGGCAGCTGAAATGGAGAAGCATTTCCCTGGACAGACTCAGCCATCTGCTCTATCAGTTTGCACTCCATGCTTTGCTTTAGTTTACCATGCAGTCACTGTGTTCAGCTGAGATGAATTCACTGCTGTCACATCTTTAAAAAAGATGAACCATTTGACTTTGTCTTTTATATAAAGTAAAAATGCTCTGCAGTTTTGAATGGACAGCTGGAAAAATTTCGTGGAAGTCACTATTTGCAACTAGCTTTAGGCAGCCTCTCAATTATCCCAGTATCTCCCTTAACTGCAAATTGAGATTTGTAGTGAGAGAAAGCCATTGTATGGCCTGAGAGTTTTTAACAGAGGAAAGAAGACTCCCTACATCCTCACATTTTTCTGAGATCCATCAGGAATATTTTTCCCCAGACACCCTTTCACCCACTCCTTTTGCAGAAACATGATGTGTCAGTGGAAGATGAAACCTGCTATTTGTGCTCTTGCCTGTTTGGCAGAGGGAAGGGCTGGTACCTTCATGATTTGCCAGCAACTGAGTCCAGTGAGGGCTGCACAGCTGAGTGGGTGCCAGCAGCCTTAACCACTGGATGCTTTTTGCATGGGCTTTTTTCCCCCAGATCAGTATCTGAGTTCAAACTGCTCTCCTAAAAGCTGTCAGAGAGATTAATGGATCTGTTGACAGCATGGTGTGGTTCCTGTGAGGAGGTCTCTCCTGAGAGTAGGAAACATTGAGGGCCAGATTTAAGCAAAACAATAGGAGCACATTGAAGGGGAAGAACAGCTCTCTTTTCATTTTGGTGTCTTATTTCATGAGCCTGAGAAATGGTAATAAATTTGCATTTTTTCCTTCGTCTTGATTTTTTTTTCTGTCTCTCTCATAAGCTTTTTATTTTTTTTTTACTTGCTGTGTTGAAATGGTTTCTAACTCATCTCTCCCCAAGAATAAAAAATGCCCAATTGCCATGGCTCATTTCACAGTCTCATTGTTTAATAAAATTGCTATTCTGTTTTATTCTTCTCTTGCACAATAGAAAAAGAAAGGGAGATGGGGTGATGATGGGGACCTCAGACAGAATGCAGAACTTATTTTTAAAAAATAATACACGTAGATTTTTTTTTAAGTTCTATATTGTGGGAACAAATGCTCAAGCATTTCCTTAAAAATACTTCCTCTAATTCATTTCAAATACTAAACCAAATTAATTTCATTCTAAATCAGCATTATTCTTTAATTTTGCTTACTAAACTGCCCAAATGGATGTCACCCTTGAACTATTGTTTTCTATGTAGAAATCAGTCTATTCTGTCTTTAATTAGCACTTTTCCTATTAAATATTTCTCTTTGTCTAAAATGTACACATTTTTAGGATAGATCAGAACAAATGCCTTTAGTGTGATGTGCAAATACAATTGGAATTTAGACTTAGGCTAAATTCACAACTGGCAGAAGGTTGTAACACACTAAAAGTCAGCACAACTTAATTCGGTTTGATGAGCACTCAGATCTCAGTGCAAAACTTGACTGTATTGGTATCACTTGGCTGTTCTGAGGATTAAAGGAGGATGATATTAACATTCTAGAACATGTCTGTGGTCAGTTAAAATTCAACAACAAATTCACTTTAGAACATTATGTTGGTTTTGTTGCTTGCTTTGGATTCTTCCTAAATTCTGGTATGGTTGGGGTCAGATGATTTTGCAAAGCAGGGAAATAAAAGCTGAAGGAACACAGTGCCCCAACAAGGTCTCAATGTCCTTCCAGTCACCCCCATGCACTTTCCTCATCCTCCTTTGGAAGAACCATTGAGTATTCTGAAACTGTAAACATTTTTTTGTGTTTTAAGTGTATGTGTCTTTATGTGCCACTGCTATGAAACAGTTATTGTTTTGTGCTGAGGTGATATATCTAGCTAAAAAATGGCAGATGCAATAGTCTCTGTAAATTACACTAAGTTTTTGTACTATTCTAAATTATATTTAGAAATTATATTTCTAAATTAGATCGATATAGTTTAGAAAATAAATATCTAAATTAAATTTACTGATTTTTTCAGGATATTTAAATGAAAGATAACCTATATAGCTCCACAGGTATCTCATAACTGGAACCCATGGATAACAGAGCAGGTGAAATTCAGCAGAAGTATTATATTTATTTATTTATTTATGTCAGGAGAAACAATCTGAAATATATGAGCACCATGAAGGGTTCTGATCAGCTGTGTTACCATAAGAGAGCAGTCTCAGGATTAGAATAATCAGTTTTATGGAATTGTTACTGGTTGGAAGGATTATTAAAAGGGCATTTGAGAAGTATCAAAGAGCAAACCAGAGGATGCAAGAGCAGTGCATCCCCCTGAATAATGGGCTGTGATTCCAAGCATCCAGCACAGAGCAGCATGTGGCAAACACAGCAAAGGTACAGGCAACATCAGGACAGCCTCCTGCTCAAAGAGATATTAAATAAAACTAAATTCTTGAACATGGAAAAGCAAGGAGTGAAGACAAGAGGCCAGCGGGTATTTTTTTCCTGCTTTGCTGACTGAGAATAATAGAGGATCATTTTGAAATATTTAGGGCTAAAGGAAAACAAAAGTTGTTTTCTCATTCTTCTGAACTAGTTCAGGCTCTTATAGAAACAATTGGAATTTTCATACAAAAAGTGAGAATCTCTCAGAATGTGAAGTGTTTCCATTTTCTCATTCATTTGGGTTTTGAGGCAGTTAATTTTAATGGTGATTTTTATGAACATTATGATACTAAGTTGCCTGTTTAAAGCTACTGCCAGTGTAATGCTGCAGATACACAAATGAGAAGCTTTTCTTTTCAAACATCTTACTTCAGTACTTTTACACTCACTGTTTTCTGCTCACTTTATTAATTAATTGTCCAATTTTTACATTTTCTGTACCATATTCTATTCTCATTGTCTTCAAATCTATCCTTATTCTCTGGGTACAGTGGTACAGCTGATTGGGCATTTACTACTGAAGATACTGAGTTTTTAATATTTTAAGCCAAGCATTTTTGTAAATTAATATGTCTATTTCTGGTTTGTAGCCAAATCCATCTTGCACCAGGCAGATCTTTTCCTTGGAATTATCTTCACTTGATGCATCTGACTTTTCAGGGGGATTGTGGTGCATTGGGGTGTTCCTGGATGGCTGAAAAAACAGTGATTGTTTAATTCTGGTGAGAAATTGTTTTACTGGTCTCTAGTTTGAAGGGAGAAGGGAGAATGGAGTGAAATTAAGAATGGAATTTTTTTTTAGCTGAAATAAAATGATTGGTGGTTAACAATAGGATTTTGATAGATGGCTGCTTTAAAGGAAGCAATTCATAGCACAAATACAAAAGCTGCTCTGCTGTGATGCACATCAAGAAAAAGGCATCAGAGGCTAAAATCAAAAACCAGAGATGATTGCAGGAATTCCCTTTAAAGTTGAGGGAGTGGAAGAGATTCAGTGGATCAGCTGCTCAGTAAGCATTTCCCCACTGGTGTTGTATCAGTAGCAATTGTTGTCCTATATTCAGCTATGAAAAAGAGGGAAAACAAGAGAAGTGTTCTTTTATAGCTGCCCATGAGCTGCTCTGATGGTCTTTGCTGCTGAAGGATTGAAAATGAGAAAGCAAGGTGAGTCTTGTGCCTTGTGATGTCTCAGTACAGTGCTGATGACAGGGCTGACATTTACAGACACAGTTCAGGCAAACAAGGCTGCATCAAGGGAATAACAGATGGGTTTGGGCTTTGTGTTAATGGTGCAGCCACTTAGAGCTGCTGCTGCTTTCTGTAATCCTCTATCAGTTTAGGAGCCCTGAGTCATTCACTGATTTATGAGAAGAACAAATCTGCCACAGTAGCATTTCTCTGGTTACCCTCTCCAAAAACACCACACACATCCCCAAAAAGAGAAAGACAAAGCAAATAAACAAAAAACCCCACAAAGCCCCATAACAATTAGAGATATCTATTGCTTTTGCTCACTTCAGATCATTTTCACAGCTGTGCTGTCAGCTTTGGGTCCCATTTCAGTGTCTGTGCAGTGACCTGCTGTGGCTTGATAGAAACCTTGTCCCTGCAGGTTTTACAAACTACAAATGTGGTCATTTGCAGCAGCCAGAGCAGAATGTTCAAACTCTGGCACCCCTGAGCTGCTGAATGCTGGAGCTGTTGTTGGTGTTGGCAGGGCTTGGTGCTGGGAAGAGCCTGTGCAGCCCCAGGTCAGAGCTGGACTGTGCTGGGAGCACCAGGCTCACAGGAAAGGAGTGTCCAGAGATGGAGCTGTCAGGAAGGGCCAGTGCCAGTTCCCACAGCAATAACCTCTGCTGCCTTCCCTTTCTGGGCCTCTAACCGTGTCCTTTTCCTTACAACTTTTTCTTCTTTTTTTTTCTTACAACTGTCCTTTTCCTGCTCCTCCTCCTCTCTGTTCTCCACCTCATATGGATTGGGATCCTTTTTGTTATCACAGGCTCAGTGTATTTCACTTTGCTCCTGATGCTGAACAAAAGTCCTTCATGTTCTGGAAATACTTTTTCAAAGTAACACACCTGGGTGGTGAGATGTAAAATATCTTGGGAGGAAAATGTGTGAATGGCTGGAGTTATCCACACATTTTTGTATGCAACTTAGCAATTGTCAGGCAATAACAGGAATATGCATGAGTTTATTATTTATACTTTTATGTGTATCAAAGGAAAAGACAATGTGAAAAATTAAGCCTTTCTTTTTTTTAAGTTTTCACTGGGATTTTTTTCCCTCCCATTTCACTTCCCTTTCATTTAAATTAGATCCATTGCTAGTAATTAGTATCTATCTGGTTATTGCCTATTGCACTCTATCACTAGAACTGATACATTTCTTTCCCAGCTTTCCTGGGTTTGGATGGGTTTTTTCCCATGTAAATACAACAGAAGAACACATATTTTTCTTGGCAACATCATTCATAATCCTGCATCACTCTTGAGGATTATCAGGGATGGTATAGTTGAAACTACACTCAAGTTGAAGCACCACTCCCTTTTCTACCTTTCTGTTTAAAAAGAAAATTTCACTGGCCATTTCTCCTGAATTTTTGGCTTCCTTACATGTTTTTTTATTACCATGCTCCTTTTAATGGGCTGGTTATATTAAACCTATCATATCTAGAAATAACACTTATCCATTTTTGATTTTTACTGTAAATATATTTTTGTTCTTTCTGCAGTGATCCACAAGTGCACACACTCTCTGGATGTGCACGTACTCTCTTTTTCCATTGTGTTACTCTCAGAAAAATGCACTCATCACCTTCTACTGTTCCTCATGTTTTCAATCCAGCATATGCAGTGCTGTGGCCAGCTTTGCTTGCATTTCCCTCTCAACTCCTACTGGAATTCAATTCTTCTACTGCAGCCTTTCTCCTTTTGTCTCCCGTAGTTATTTCCCTGTATTTATGTAACTTGTCAGGCTTGAATTCCAATCCATGTGCTTTATTTGGCAGATTCAGCCCTCCAGATGCTGACACATGTTGTTCTGATGACATAATCATGGTGTATCTCAGGTCTGATCTCCAGAGATGAGCAATGTCCATCAAGGAGCTCCTATAGCTCTCAGGCTGCTCCTTGCATTCAGCAGCTCCTGATAACTGCAGGTGCTGTTGCTGTGCCTACAAAAACCCCTCTTCATCTCACTCTTGAGAGAAACAGGGACTTCATCTAAACCTAATACTTGGATATGCTGAGCTTCTGCCCAGCAGCCAGAGGTTTCTCCATCACAAGTAACCCCAATACAGAGTTTGTTGATTTTACCAGTTGGGAGCACCAGGCAGCTTGTGCAGCATTAGCATCCCTGGTTGTTGGAACTCCACTGCAGTATATACAATAGCAGCTCTTCACAGGGTTCTTTGCCTCTCTGCTATTTTATTTTCAGAGTCTTGAGTGTTAGACCTGTGTTTATTTGGGGTTTGTGCTACATCTTGGTACCAAGTTAGACACTACCCTAAAGGTATTTCCTTCTTCAGGAGCTTATAAACTCCTCTTTCATTCCACTTTTTTCAAGCAAGTATGTTTTTGGAGGTTTGGGGTTTTTTTTATATTGCCATTTTCTTCAGGAATTGGTAATGAGCTAAGTTATTTTCTGTGGCCATTTGTTCCTTTGGATGAGTTGCACAAGGACCATCCCTCTAACTGAAGTTAAGTTCTTTATCTAGGCCATGGCTTCTTGGGGAAATACATGGTGAGAAAAAGCAATAGTGAACAGGAATAAGGGCTTGGAATGATGTAATGATTTCCCTGTTTAAGAAGTAATTGATTCCTAGTGCAAAACACTTCCAGTGTTGTGTTCTTCCCATCTGGTCTGTGGAAGTACACAGGTAAAATGTGCTGTTGCATTATTTACAGGGTTATATGGTAAAATTCTTCCCCTTCCTAGGTGATTGTCTAGTCCTAGAAATACTTTCAGCAATTAAAAGAATCATTTAATGGTCTCCTCAAACTGTTAACTAATCTTTCCCAGGAGCTGACTAGAGAAATCCACCTTAATTCCAGGAGTGGAATTAGGCCATAAAGATCTTTGTGAGTGCAGTTCAGGTAATGAAGTTTGCCAGGATACCCCAGATTTAATTGAACCTACATGGCTTGGTGAAACAGCTGTCCTGTTTCAGCACTTCCATGAAACCTCATGGCAGATTGCACATCACATGAATGCAGGAGAGATTATTGATACATCACTTTTCCATGCATCTCTTGGCCATCCCAGCACTTCCTTCCTGCAGGGAAGGGAAAAGCCCAGAAATGTGTGTCAGTCACACCTCCTTGTCCTCTCAGGCTTCCAGGCAGGCACGTTTGGAATTAGCTGTGCATGTGAATCAGCAGCTGGATCACAGGATAGGTAGCAAAATTTTTATTGTGCCTGAACTCTTGGCACTCCCACAGTGTGGAATGGGGTTTTCATTTTCTGTGAGCATAAAGGCAGAGCTGTCTCCTCCATCCCAGTCTGACTCCATCTCTGCTGGGCAATCTCTGCACAGGGAGGCTCAGGGAGGTTTTTGGGTAGGTAACACACTTTCAGGAGTGCAGTTACTCTACAGGTAAGTAATAATTTTTTTTCTTTCTGAGTCATCATCTGTATAAGATTCCTGAAAAGAGGCTGTTACTGTTTGTTATTCTGCATTTTTATCAAAATACAGGAAGATTTGCCATTGGTGTGATGCTCAAAGGTATGATTGCTTCAGAGGAACAGTCACTGCAGGAAAAAGGTTATAACTGTAGTGAAAATTGATAGAAGATTTTTTTCTTTTCCCAGAGTTTAATTCTAATCACAATAATGTTAGAATGCTTCATGTAATTAAATGGGGGAATGCAGAACAGCACAGGTCAGCATGAGCCTGTCATAATTTAGAGTTCAGAGCCAAATAGATGTAAAAAGGCAAATGCAGGCTCACTTCAGTTTTATCTACTAATATGAGACAGCAGCTTATATTTAAAAAAAACAAAACCATTCACATGCTAATCAGTCACAAGTCAACGAGCTGGAAACAAAACAATTCTTTAAGATTTAAGATGTTTTGAGACTTCTTCTCTAGTGGAGGTGTTACCTGACTAAGCAACAACCTGCAGCTCCTGCCAGTCATTTGTGTGGCTTTGTCAGGTGGTTACACACATCATGGCACTGTTAGAAGAGTAAAATTGCACATCTTTTAACCAGGCTTGACTGAGACAGAAAGAGAAAACTTCTGCTTGGGCTTCCCTTACTGGCTGGGTTATTAGCATTAAAGATCACCATTTGTAGGCAATTCACACTAAATCAGCACTGGACTTTTTAACTTGCAGCTCTCTACTGTATATGTAAAAGTTTCTGTATTATTTTAGGAAAAGTAATTGCATATGAATATATGTTTTTCCAATGCAGGTAATGCAAATATTTTTCAGTGTGGCACTGTATGTTTGGTATTCTCTTTCTGCTGTCCCTCAAGAGTTCACCTGTCTGAATAGAGCACTATATAATGTCATGTTTAATAGTGTTGAACTCACTTCTGAAATGTTTGCCTGGAATGAAGAGTGGAGATACCTATGTGTTTGAATGTTTTATTCTGCATTCTTATTTTAAAGGAGATTGCATTTTAATTGCAGCTGTTCAAATGTGTAATTCCTGCTTCTGTTAATTGACACATAGAACTACACACTCACTTGCTGTTCATGAATGATCTATCAAGGAGTAAAGTCCATAATTACTCTGTAATACAGACAGGCAAATAGGTATTTCCCATGTGTAACATGGTCAGTATTCCTTGCAGAGCTTTTTGTTATTCATCTTTTGATGAGACTTCAGTTAGGCTTATCATAACCATAAAGTAATCTGGAAAATGTTATCAGCGTTCCTAAAAGATTCAGAAAATATGAAAACATGTTAAGCAACTCCTGTTTTCAAAATGTAGATCTCTCCATTTGTTTCTTTAGAAAGCAGCAATTCCTTGCCCTGTGGATCCACCTTGGAATGCAACCATGAGCAGAAAGCTGCTCTGCTTGCAAAGCCTAACAGCTGCTGCCTGTGCTGGTGCTGAACACCAGCCTTGCTCTTTGCTGGAGCCCTGCTCTGGTCTGGAACTCAGCTTTGCATCTCTGCTTGGACACTCCCATTCAAAGGGGCAGTTTGGACACTCTCAGAAATGGCTTTCATAGAGCTGTCCTTGGGGATATAGTCCCAGAAAGCAGCAATAAAGGAATAAATCAGATTCATTTCTTAAACTCCAATGGCTAATTTTTTCATTGAGAAGGTTGCAAGATTGAATTTTTTCCAAGTCAGTCTTCTTTTTCCTTATTCCTTATATGTAACAAAACTCTTTCAGTGCAACAGTGGAAGATTACAGTCCTAAATACAAAAGAACAGAAGTCAAAGGGGTAAATCTGACAAAGGGCAAAATGGCAACAAAGAAAAGCATTTTTGATTCTTCCACTGCTGCTGAGATGGCTAAAAAGCCATATATTAACTTCAATATGCACTAATATCTCATCTGAACCCTATGATCTAAAGCAGTCTGCAAGACAAGAAATGCAGACATTTTCCATCAAGCTCCTTGCAATGGATTTTTTAAGCAGCCATGGTGCAGGGCATTGCTGAATGCACAGCCTGCTCTGCAGCCTTCTGTCCCAGCTGTGCTGCAGCACCAGGAGAGACTCATTCCTTTCCTTGCAAGGCTGAAGTTAGGAGAGTGTCCTTTACAAAGAATGGTACCATTATTTTGTATATACATTTTAAGTTATGCTGCTTGTAGAAACGAATAAAACTGTGTATTTTTTGAGGAGTCTGAATATATGAGGCACATCTGAACTCACAGCTCTGAAGATGCTCTTAATCAAAGAATAAGTTTTTAGGGAGATTTGATACTTGAATGTCTGGGATTCAGATAGCCCAGATGAATCCTTCATATTTCCTAGAGAGACTTTGATGTAAAACTTCCTTTAAGACTTAATCTGACCAGTGGAAAGCTCTGTTGGGTCAGTGTTTGCTTTTCTCCCTCTTAACCTGGAAATGGTGAATTCCAAAGTGCAGTGCTCTGTTTCCCTTCTTACCACGCCTGCTGCTGAGTGTGCAGCGGGCAGTTCTGAATGCCTGCTGCCTTCCTGCCACTCCAGGCTTCTCTGCCTCTTCTGAACTGCTCACTAATCCTTCTTTTCCAACAATCCTTGCCTCTCTGTGTGTGTATTCTGCCAGGACTGTGGTGTATCCACACCAAGCACTCTTGCTCTGGGGTCCTGCTTTGCTGCCTCTCTCCTTCTCTTCACTGCGATCTTCTCTCACTCTTGCATCCCTCCATCATTCTTCCCTTTGTGTGAAGATTATTTGCCTGCAGTTGAGCCTTGGGAGGGAGAAACACGTTTTGGTTGGCTTAAAACTTGCTTGGTTAAAAGGCTGTGGTTCCAAACAAGGCGTCTTCACCCAGTGTCCCATCATTTTCCAGGACAACCTGCGTAAAAAGGATGATCGGATCGAGGAGTTGGAGGAGGCACTGAGAGAGAGTGTTCAGATAACTGCAGAGCGGGAAATGGTGCTAGCACAAGAGGAGTCAGCCAGGATCAATGCTGAGAAACAGGTCTGCAACCTTGTCAAGTCACTGCTGGCCCTCCTAGGGGAGTAACAGACAGTAAAGTACTAATTTCCTGCTTTCCTGTGAAACACAGCTGCCTTTCCTTGATGGTCCTGTGTCTGTCCCAGCATTAGCTAACACAACTCATAACATCTGCAAAGCCTTCTTAATAACTTGTATTTCATGGGTAAGATTTTCCTGAAATTCAAATCAAAATACAAGCTGTCCTGAGCTTTTGAAACTCTTCTGATCTGTCTTGCCAGTCTAAGCTTCCTTCCTGTGTGTAAGGCACACTTAGGTTTGCTGTCTTGCTCATTGAATGTGTTTGAAAGACAATGAATTTTATTAGCCTGGTTGTGATTATGGACCACAATCTCCTTGCACTTGTAAAACAGCTGGTTAAAAAGACAAATCCCTTGGCTTAAGCCAAGAATACACACAGGAAATACAAACTTGTGTACTGAAGCCACAAGGAGAAACTTTGATGCATTAATTGATTTTTGCCACTGATGAGATAACTGAAGAATCACGGGCATGCCTGATTCTAGCTCAGGTAAGTAGTCCTCAAGAAAGCATACCCTAGGTTATGAATAAATCTGTGAGATTTTGCTAAAGCCTGTGAAGCAGAAGCTGAAATTGGCACTCTTACTTTTTGTGAGCCTCTCCAGGGTTTTTCAGTGTTCCTTAGGACAGTAATTAGCAAACAGCAGCATTTGGTTGTGTTTCAATGGAGGAATCTCCTTGTCTTTGTTATTTACTTACAACACTGCTGACCAAGTGCACTTTAAAACATTTTAAGAGGTTTCTCTTAACATGTATTCTTCTATCACAGGCTTTAATAAAAAAGAAGTAAAAATCCAAGTTTTCTGGAACAAAACAATTGTTTATCTGTAGGCTAGAGTGAAGCTCAGCTGTTTGCTGATAGATATATTGAGCATAATTCTGATTGCTGTGTTTTAGGATCCTAGACAGTGTGATTTTCAAACTTCTTGTGGCCTTTAAAAATTGCATGAATTGGAATGTTAACTGGGTACTGAATGGCTCTTCCAAGATTAGATCTCCTTGAAAGGAAAACGTATCTGACAAAGCACTGGGTTCTATGAGGAGGCCCAAAAGTAATCAAACTAATATGTGATTTGATGCCTAGGATCTTAAAATGCTTTAGTTAATTAGTTACGAAACAAAGTGATAATTTTTGTATTCTCTGAGCACCTAGAAGCTGGTGCTCAAAGAATATAAAAATATGTAATTATCAAAATATAATCTATTTCTATATAAATATAAAAAATAGATTGTTGCAATTGAGTGTAACATCTTCAAAAGGAGACAAGGCAGGGAAATGCACAGCCTGAAGATATCAATAAAATAAACCATAGGGTCAAGGGAGAGATTGAGAAGAGAGGAAGACAAGTAAGATTTGTGGATTAAGACTGGTGGAATATGGTAGGTAACACAATTTGGGTGCAGCAGTGCACACAGAAGTGAGGAGGAGAAAGGAGATGGAGTGAGAGCAGCAGCATTGCAAGAAACAAAAGCTGACATTGGGACAGCAGTGTCTTAGTGCAACAGAACTAAACTGCCACCCTGACCAGTTATGGCTTTTAAAACATGAGCAACAAATCAGCACAAGGGCAGAGGACGTGGAGAGTTGCTGCAGTGAGCACTGGGAGAGCTGCAGTGCCCACTTTGTCCTCCAGGATTTTGTTCTGGTCACTTCAATACAGGTGGATTTAGAGTGGGGCAGGTAGCTGTTTTTCCAAGGTGCAGAGTAGACCTACTTTGAATGTTTTTAGGTGCATACTCCTTCAATTACTTTTAAAGCATGCCCTCTTTGTTTTATTATGCCCTCTGGAAGTGTTTTGTAGAATTTTGAAAGACAAACTGATAGTATTAGAGTTTTAAAATGCAATACTCCATGTTCTATATACTGTGCATGGCAAATCCATTGACTTTCACACACCATATGACAGGTTATGAATATTCTCAGACCAACTGTGAGTGATGTGTGTGATTTTTGAAATGTTGATGTTGTCCAAACTGATTATAATTTGCTTTTTAATTGCATGCTTTTTCTTTCCTCTCTTGTTTATCTTGTTTTCTACCATTCTGCCACTTCACTGCCTGTCAGAAGCTTTTTAATGAATCAGTGCATGAGGTCAACCATTTTGGCTTTAGGTGGTTCAAGGTATGAGGAGCTGTCATTTGTGTGTGCCTCTGCCCCAGTATTCCGTGTTGTTATTGTAGCCTGGTGTTGTGTGATCCATCCTCTCGTGGTGTTTGCTGTTGTGCCATTTCATAGGCTTCAGATTTGCACTCCAGTGTCTAC
The DNA here is from genome assembly GCA_025920805.1 of Petroica traversi. Taxonomy (NCBI): domain Eukaryota; kingdom Metazoa; phylum Chordata; class Aves; order Passeriformes; family Petroicidae; genus Petroica; species Petroica traversi. The sequence goes on along the minus strand of JAHLSL010000042.1, from coordinate 11,994,589 downwards.
AAAGCCACCCTGGATTTCCTGGCTCTCAGATACCTGTTACAGATTAAAATCTTGCTCTTTAATCCAGTGTTTGAAAATATCCTGTCAGTGTGTGTTAACTGTGTTAATACCCAGCCTCTGGGTGCAAGATGTCTCCTGCTGGCTAAAGCTTTATTTATTTCAGGATTTTAGACCTGCTCTTTCTTTCATCTTCTCCCAAAATTAAACCAGACATTTCCTGCTGGGAGCAGTGCCCCTATTGAACTGGGCACAGTTTTATTATCCCTGCTGCCCTGTGCTTACAGAAAGCAGCTGAGCAATCCTGCATAGATGGGAAGGCTTGGAAGCTCTTTAAGCCTTTCTTTCTAATAAGAGTCACCCGGAGTTGGGGATGCACCTGCTGAAGGCTCCATGTAAATCTGGCTGGGAATTCCTCACTGCTGTGGCTGTCCCAGGAGCTCAGCCCTCTGTGTGCAGGGTCAGGTGTATGGAGACTTTGTCACTGCTGCCCATAAGGCTGAAGGCAGGATTTCTTGGGTAAACACTTCTAGCATAAAGGATTTTTTTATTAGAGTGAAGATTCAGGCGCTATTTGTGCATTAACCAAATCTGAGTTTATTTTAGAAAAGCTATCATTATGGTCCTCAGGGGGAAAAACAGAATTGCATCGTTTTTCCCTGCTCAGAAATACCGCAGCAGCTTTGCTCTCTAGGAAAAACTGTTGGAGGTTTCTGTGACAAGAGGCCCTGTTTTATTCTTTCCCTGTCGTGGTGCACCTTGCCCTCCCTTCTCCTGCAGCAGGAAACAGGGAGAGGTTCCTTTGTGTGAACTGAGTCCCAGTCACTCCCAGGACAGTGCTGGAAATGAGCTTTGATCTTCATGCAAGAGGGAGGCCCTTTTTGTGAACAAAGGGAAACACAGGGTCAGGTTCTGGGATGAGTGTTGATCAATAATCAGTGACAGTTTCCTGTCTCAAGGAGCACAATATTGGGATTGCTGGCATTTTTAGCCTTCCTTGTTGCAGGGCACAGTTCACAAACGTGTTCTGACCTAAGATACTCCATGCTCTCCCTCTCTTTGCTCACTTTCATCCCCAGGAGTGTTCATCCCCTCTTTTCCCAGCCAAGGTCTTTCTGGGGCCTCATTCATGGTAACAGCTCTTGTTTTCTGAAGGGATTTTTTCATGTGAAGCTCTTCACTGTCCTGGCTCATGAATCCCCATGCAGAATTGAGGAACACCTGAGGAAACTTCTACCTGTGGGGCCAGGACTGAGAAGTGAAGGCAGGAATTGCTTGGTATTATTACTAAGAATATTTTTATTTAACTTACTGCAGCCTTTACAGTGTTTTTGAGTGAGATGCTGCATTGCCTGACCACAACATAGTCAGCTTATTTTATTTCCTTCAAATTTGAAAAGCAGAAGATTTTAGAAATTTAAATTACATTTCTGGTGATAGCAGTGCAGCTCTGTTCTCTCATGAATATCAACTCCTGCTTAAATGCACTCTCTGTGTAGTATCAGCTAACATTTAACTCCTCACCCTAAACTGCTATGGTAAATAAACACATAAAATAATGGCCATTACCTCTTCAATCCTTTTGTCCTTAAGTATCTCCTTGAACTGACATTTCTGAGTTGGCAGTCTGATCTTGACACCTTCCATCAACTTTTTTTGAAGTTATGGTTCTCAGTGGGACATTTTAAATGGGGTCAAGTATGCAGCCCTATAAATAACTGTATCTGTGTTCCTACACTGTCTTTTTCCTGCACAGGGCAAGTTTTTCTGCTTTCCTTTTTTAAGGCAAAAATAAAACACTGAATATTGTAAAAGTAATCTATTATTTGAATGTATTTTCTTACACTCATTGTTTACTCCCACTGTCTCTATAAATTATTTCAGCAGGATTTAGTATTATTTCAGGTACACATTATGTGTAAATTATGTTGATAACAAGACTCCTGAGATTCTCTATCACATATGCCCACTTCAAAATTTATCTGTTTGTTAAGGAAGAAAACCATGAAATAAGTTAATAACTCAAGCAGAACCTCCTTCACAGCTCTCTCCTGTTTCCCTGCTGTAAATACAACATCTGCAAGGGTTTGGATTGGAGCAGTGCCTCCAAGAGCCTTTTCTGTGCTATCTGTGAGTTACTGTACAGAAATTCTCACCAGGTTTTGAATGGTACCTGTCATTTGCACTTCTATCAGAACACCATTCTTGTTTAAATTTCTAGCAAATAGTATTTACACTACAATTCCTTGTAGGAATAGAATAGAAAAGAAACTGCAGTTACAACAGATTTATCATATATTGGACCCTATCCTATTAAGTACCTTCTGAAAATACAAAATAAATTAAAACTCATATCTTTTTTGCAGAGCATTCTGTTGCTGAAATAGATCTGAAATGTTTTCTTGTATATATTGAGCATTGGAATTATTTCACAGCACAAATTCTGGCACACTTCAGTTACTGTAGGTAACTGCAGGTCCCTGTAAATGAAAAATATGAAGTGGAATTTCTCATGAACCTCTTACCTGTAGATATTTTCTGAGCACCAGAGAAATGTCAGAGTTCTGACTGTAATGAGCATGCTGGACAGTTTGCTTTCAATGAATGTTTTTACCTCTTCTTCTGTATCTCCTAATGAGAAGTTTAATAAACTAAGAGATTGGAGGCAGTAACCCAAGGTATGGCTTGGGTGAAGGTGCTGGAGGTTTTTTCTAGGATTTTTCTAGAGAGTTTACATTTCTCTGGCTGAACTTCTCGTGAATATCTTCTGAAAAGCTCTTTTCTGTAAAAGTCTGCCAAAATCCTTCTTGGCTTGAGTGTGTGTATATATGTACATGTGCAAAGTAATTTGTGCACTTAGTTCATATTTAGCAAAATGCTGTGCTAAAGCTTATATTTTGTTTTACTGCTATAAATTTTTAAGAGCTTTTTAAGTAAGTGTCAGCCCAAAGTATAATCTTACCATTGTTTTCCAAGAGATTGACTTTATTCTTCTGTCTGAGTGTTCAGCTGTGGTTAGAGAAAGCATTTTGTGTAACTGAAGTTCACTGTGCCCCTGTCAGGGAGTGTGTTTGCAGTAATTTTTGGGAGCACTGCATCTCCCTGATGTTGCTTCTTTCCCCCAGATATTTCAATGGATTGCATAACCTTTTCCTTTAAAAATACCAGACTTGTCCTGAGTCACACCCCTGCAAGGGAGAGGTCATTTGGGATGTAATCCCTCTGCATTCAGTAATGTACCTTTCAGGAGGTGAAGAGTGGAATTTTTTCTGTTTTACTTGTGTTCAGCTGTGCTGAGCTGGGGGCTCAGGAGGGTTTTTTTGCCTCCAGATGAGAAGAATGAATAGAGGGAGAAATGAATAGAAAATCATGTCTAATGACTTTGAGGCAGAGATCTTTTTCTAACATCATAGGCAAAAAAACTTCTCAATCTTTTAGAATCATAGAATTGTTTAGGCTGGAAAGACCTCCAGGATCATCGAGTCCAACCATTAACCTGACACTGCCAAGCCCACCACTAAACCATGTCCCTAAGCTCCACATCTACCTGTCTTTTCAATTCCTCCAGGATGGTGACTTTGTTTTTGTTTAATTTGTTGCTCTCGTTTAGGTTTGCAAAGTAGTCAAAATTTGATGGCTTTCAGGGGAGTTGGGGACACTGAAAGTGTAATTAACCTCTGTGCAAAATACACATTGAGCATTTCTCCATATAACTCACCTTTTCATTTAATGAAATGAGAAGTACTGATGGAAACATTTACACATAAATTTGGTGCAAGTGCTGATTTTAAGACCATTTTGCCTATATTTGTATCCCTTTTCATTGTTTAATAGATAAATACCAATTTCACATTATGCCTTTTTTTATAGTCAAGTATTCCAGACAAAGCTCTATCTTGGCATCTCTCTGCCTGTTTTATTATTTTCTTTAGCACCTTCCTCTAGACTTCATTTTTGTTGTTGTGGCTCAAGAGAAAATCGAATCCTTGCAGATTTGGTTACATTAATGCTTGCTTTTAATTGTAAGGACCCATGCAGATACTTGTGTTAATATTTGTTTAAGCCAGTGCTGTGCTGTTTTCATTTTTAATTTCTTTTGCAGTTGCATTCTCTAACTATGATCTTAAATGCAAGTGTGGTACAATAATATGTAGATTGAAGCAATAGAAAAGCTCGTTGGACTTGAGCATTGGATTCATAATATGAAAAATATGTTCTTTTTCTGACATAATTGATTTTTCCCCCAAATCCATGAAGTGCAAGAAAAGAAATTATTTTCCTTTCTGTGGCATTCTCCTATATAGAAAAACACAGAAGAGTGTCAAGCTTGAGGCTCATTAAATTGAGGATGCCTCTTAATTTGGAATATTTCCTACTCACAGAAAAACTTCCAGACTCTCCTGTTTGCCATCAGATTCCTTCAAACCCCTGGCTGAATTTCAGCCTGAATTCAGTTGGCTCCAAATAGTGGAAGTTATTTTTATTTATTGTAGTCAAGTTCTGCTATTTACTTTCTGTTAACTACAATGCTAAAGATCTGCTCCCACAAGGTTGCAGAGGCTGAGCTTGCCAAGGAGACTTTGCTTCTCCAGTTTGCCACATGTTCATCCTTCCCATGGCAGGGCATGTATTTCATCTATTTGTGTTCATGATCCTTAACATCTTTTGGGAAGAGAGTGTTAAAGTTGTGTGTGGGATCAGCACAATGCTTTTCACTGCTTGTGGTGAGTTAATTCATCACCCCAGAATTCTTCTTTAGAAAATCAATCTGGGCTAGATACACTGACAGTCACAGCATTAAATATGTGCTTTGAATATTAATCAGTTAGGTCTAAACTGTCTGCCATGGTGACATAACCCAGTTACCCTGAAACTGTAAAATGCAGTTAAATGGAGATCAGCATGGCCTGCAGAAATCCATGGGCAGTTAGTCTCACTTCTACCTCAGCAGCAGAGGATGTAACCTAGGAAAGGACAATTTATTTTGAAGTTGGCCATGTTTAGAGTTGTGGCTGGAGCATCCTGGATTAACCACAGATGCAGAGTTTGTTTGGGTGAGATAAACTGTGCCAAACGAGGTGTGCAGCCCTGCACAGGATGTGCTGCATCCCCATCTCTGCCTCTGCAGGGATTTCTAAAACACTGTCAGAATCCAGGTTTGTTCGAGCTGGGTTGATATTCCTGGTGATTGTGCTTTATTCCCAGGGGTTGGGAATTGCTGGCCTTGGAAGATAAACACAAGACTGTCCTGAGACTGTAGATCCATGTAAAGTGAAATAGGACATCCTTTGGCGTGGTCTTGAGGGTTAAAAAATGTAACAAGAATGTTTCACTGGATAATGGTTTCACTTGAGGAAAATGTAGAAATAGAATTGTAACTTGTTACAGTCTTCAGATACCAGTGACTAAAAAAGATTTCTTTTCCTCTGTAGAAATCAGAATCGGGTTTCACTTTTTTCCCAAGGCCTGACTCAGGTATTTTGTTTGTGTTGGGCAGAGGCAATTCTGGTTTCCTTCTCAAGAGCTCTCCTCCCAGCAGTGGCTGTTGATTATTTATGTAGGTTGTGGCCCACATTTAGGAGATACAACTGTCAAAGCTACCTCCAAACATCCTAACAGGACACAGATGTGACTGGCTGAGTCCTGAAGGCTCAGGAGTTTCCTCTTTCCCAAACATCTGTGAGTCCTGGTTCCTCTTTCTTCACACAAAAGCTCAGCGCTCTCAGAGCATGAGCAAAAAGCACTTGGTGGATCCTCAAGTACAGAGCCCTTGACAGAGACTTCTTTGTTGATGTTTGTGTGGTTTCTGCAGAGTAACAGGGCAATGTCAGATATCTGGGCAATCTCATTACTGCTCCTCCTTGCCTGGAGCCATCAGTGAGTCAGGGAGGAGCAAGAAAGACCATTAACTCCTTTTTATTATCAGATGCTCTTTTTATAATGAAGTTTTTGTTGGGAGATGTGCTCATGGAAATAAGAGAGTCAGCTGTCTAAATATCTCAGTTTCACAGTGATAAGAAAAATTGCATTCATCTGCAGTATCCTGCAGGTTTTCAGACCATAGGCTTTTGTTCTCTTTATCTTGCTTCTCTCCTTTTTCCCTTTCAGTAATGTAAGAACAGAACAGTGGCACCAGCTCTGTTAAGCCACCAAGACTTTTATCAGGGATGCTGAATGTACAAAATCCAAACAACCTAAAAAACAAAGGCACGAAGACTTAAGAAAGCCACATAGTAACATAAAGACAAAGTCCATCCCTAAAATTACAGCTGTGTATGACAGATGATGGAAAAACCCTTGCCTTGTGTCAGGAGAACTGATAATCCAGCAGCCATTTCCAGAGCTACAGCTCTAGGACCCTCTGCACTGCAAGCAGGACTCTCCTTGTGCAGCCTGCCCCTCTCGTGCTGCCACAGCTCACCTTGGCCAAAAGTGCTGCAGGTGGAAGTGATGGACAGAAACATCTTCATTTCTGCATCCTGTGCCTTGTTCTGCTGAGAGGGGCTTGAACAGAAGCCAGAGCCCCAGGCAGAGTGCTGGGACAGAGCTGTTGTGCCCCACACCCCTCTGGCAGCAGGGCTGGCCTTCCCTTGCAAACCTGACATTGCAGCATCCTTTTACTGAGGGACAGGAAGGCTTTTCTTGTTGGTGTTCACTGGTTTCTCTCCTTTCCCTCTGATATTTTCAGCTCTGCAAAAAGCTGTGCCTAACAGCTTTCCTAATCTCCATAGGAATTTGAAGTTGGTTCCCTTAATTCAGAATAGCCAAGAACTGAGTGAAGTGTTTTGGATGTAGTGTTTAAGAGTACCTTAAAGCCACCCTACTGCTCTAAGGAAAACGGGGCTATGATGAAACCATAATTCATTTCCCTCTTATTTTGTGTAAAGGTTTATTAGCTTGTGATTTAAGCAAACCATCTGGTCCTGCTGGCAATCCAAGCTATGTCAGACTCAGGGCTTTCTCCTGTAATATGTTACTGGAGGCTGTTAAATTACATGCCTAAGTCCCAAGCCTGGCCTGTGCTTTTTCCATGTCTTAACATCTGTTCTAGGAAACTTTTCTGGGATCCAAACAAGTTTACACAGAGCCAGATCTCTTGTCTTTGTCTGTCTTCTCATGTCTACTTCTTTTCCTTCTCTGCAGTCTAATCAGCTCAACTGAGTGAAAGATAATTTAGGAACTTGCAGTCTCTTTATCATTTCAGCAATGGACATTGTAGATAAAAGATACTTTAAAAACTCAAGAGCTGTAGATAAATGGGAAACTGTCATCTGAGAGTGACACTTGGAGAAATGTTAATTATTTTTTCAGTCCTTCTGGTATTCTTTCTACCGACTGTTAAGTGCAAGACTTTTTGTTTTCTTGCCTAATTAATTTTGGGCAAAAGTACAGATTGTTACTACATTTTATCTTGGAGTGCTAATTTCTTGTTTATACAAAACAGATCTACATTTAAAAAATAAATAATTTAAAATATGCTTGTTAGCCTCCTGAGGTGGTTTTGGAAAGATCTGTAGTGATTGATTTATACACAGATCATGGAAAATGACTTGTTTGTGTTGGTATTTGTATTCTCTGAAATTTTCTATCATTTTGTATTCTGCCTGGAACTTCTGAGACACAGTAATTAATATAAACAGCTATCCCATAACCTGCTGTGTCTTATGTACATTGAAAGAACTAGAATTTCTTTCCTTCAATCAGAAACATAAAAGTTCCTCTGATTCCAGGTATGTAATTAAACATTAAACTGTGTTTTCTGTGTTTGGCTGCACCTAAAATGTGACCTAATCCAGTGAAGGGCACAGCAGGAGGGTTGGCCTGAGTGGTTTTTAAAGATCCTTTCCAACTCAAACCATTCAGTGAAAAAAATGCAAAACAAAAAAGATATGCAGTGTCCTATGTAAAGACTGATAATCTAGAGGTGAGGAAAAGCCTTAGCAAACATTAACATAAAGTTTTTTATATAATGCACCAGTGATTTGCTCTCTTTCAAGCCAGTCCTACACATGTGAATTTGGATACATTCATATCCTAACACTTGAGACTAACAAATTTCTCTCTGTGGTGTCTGTGCAGGGCAATCTTTAGCCTTTTCCTCATTCTTGATGCAAAAATAGCCCAAAATATGGATTGCCTGGACCACCATTGCAGAACAGAACCTTTGCCCCTGCAGGTGTTTTTTCAAACTCTTTTTTCTCCCAATTATTGATGACTCCCATTTCCTCTTTAGAGCTGCTCAGTCCCACTGCAGTGAGTTACACTGTGGTACCCTGCTGCATTTCTGGCTTGGATCCCCATCCAGGATTGCTCTGCTTCTCTGAAAAGGTGCACCCACAAAACTGAGTTCTAGAACTATCTTCCTGAGAGGGCTGGAGAAGACTTTCCAATTTCCTGTGCAGTAGAACAGTTCTCTTCAGGTGATGCTTTATCACTGAGGAAAGCTCACAATGGGAAGAAAAGAGGTCCCTGCCATGCAGGGTGATGTAAAGAAACTGAAGTGTTTGGGGATGCTGAGTTCCTTAGTGAGCCATCTGTCTGGATTGACTTGGAGTCTTTGGGCTCTGATTTTAGGAGGCAAACAGTAACAGCCACATCATCTGATACAGCATTCTTCCTGGCCTGAAATACCTCTTGTGTCTCAGGAATTGCTAGCAGTGCATGAGTTCTCCTATGGGAGGTGAGGGAACTGGAGCTTGCCTGTCCTGGTCATCAGGAAACTTTCCAAGAGCAAGTGCAGAGCTCGGTGGGATTTCCAGCCTCAGGAATGCTTTGCATGTACAGTGCCTTTCTCAATTTTGCTGTGTTTTATTGGCTTTGGGGAACCTGACCAGGCTCTTTGCAGGTCCCTGGCTTCACGTTACCCAGTGGCCAGAAAGCTTTCCTGGAAGCACTGCTTATTTGGAGATGATGTGGTGTCTCTGTGTCTGTGCAAAAGCCTGGGCTTGGATTTTCAGGAGCCTGAAATAACAGTCTGTAGGAGTAGGAGGTTAAGATGTAGATAGGCTCCTGAAAAAGGCTTCATCTTTTGGTTAATAAGTCATTTCTTGACACAATAGATCAACCTCTGCTGTATTGCTGCTTCTCTGCACTCTGCTTTGGTGTTTCCCAAGGAAGGAGATGCAATACTGTGTAAAGTATTTGCCTGTCCTGACATTTCCCTTTTCTGTGCTGTGAATCCCATACTGATCTAATTGACATTCTTTGCCCTCTTTCACAGTTTGTTCAGTCTCTCAGGAACTCTCTCCTCAAAAGGAAACTTATTTCAGCTTGATGTTCTTCCTAAAGATAAGCTGTCACTTAAGGCCTAAAAACAGTGAACAAATAAATCTCCATTTAAGTTCTCTGCTGAGAACACAAGGAGACCTTTCTGGCCTGTCTGCAGAGAGCTGAATCGTGCCTGAGTCCTGGACAGTGAAAGATGCACTTTGCTTTATAAACTGTCATTTGAGAAATGAGAAAAGAGGAGCAGGAGTTCACTCTTTGCATCTCTTGAAATGGGTGGAGACTTTCTAGCTACAACTGACAGGGCACAAAGTTACCCACAGCTGAATTGAAAATGTCAACAGCATGTCTGAAAATGTCTCAGCATGCCAAGAACTGCGGTTTTGGCAAATATTTTTTCTTTATTATATAATTAGCTGCTCTCAGGGGAGAAATTCAAGGGTAGATGTGAAGTTTTTTGTATAGGCTAAATTAGATGTGCATTGCAAGTAGTTTGCTCCCAGTGAATATTCCTCTACCATTTCTCACAACACTGCCTACTGGGACAGGTCTGCACTGAGGTTCATAAGCTGCCAAATAAAATGTTTGTTTTGTAGAAGTTTAATTGAAATAGACCCAGGGACTATCTATAACCTGATGAATCTGAACAATGAGGTCTTTGCTGTGAATACAATCATCCCTGTTTGGGTGAACTTTGTCTTTATAAATTGCGTGACAAATGGCCCTTGCTGGAGAGCATGGAAGGTAATGACACTTCTGTAAACCAAGTTGTTGGCACAGCTTAAAAGCTGCTCACATTCCAGCCATTCCTAATGCATGATTAGATCAATCTTCTGCTGGCCTGCAAAAATACAAACTACAACCTTAGAATGAGAAGAGTTATCAGAGAGTGATGAGAAGGAGATGAAGTAGCTGCCCTGAGCTCTGCTGGGAGATTCCCTTGCAGAGTTGGCCCAGGAGCCTTGGCACAGATAAAAGGCTCCAGTCCTCTCTTCAGAGAGCTCAGAGGTGTCTCCCTGCAGATCTGCATCAGGCAGCCAGTGCTTCCCTGGGAGCATCACAGCCCCTGCAGGCTGGCACTGCCAGGAATGCTCCACAGCTGATCATGGAGCTGTTGCTGCAGAGGTGCTTTATCTTGGCAGGGACACATTGGCACTTTGGGTGTTGCAGTTGGCTGGGGCTGGTTTTCTGTTCAAGCCCAGGAGTTTTGAAGTGTGCCTCTTTTCAGCTGAAGGGAAAATGTCTCTGTAGGTATTTCTGATGCACCCACAGGAAGCAGGAGCTGATGCACCTTCATTACCCCACCATTTCTCTAAGAATCAGTTTCCATCTGGTAGTATTTTTTGCTATTCATTGTTTCAGCAATTCTTCTTTGCATTCTTCCCTGATACATTTTCTCTATTTCATTTATGGAGTTTTCTCTAAGTTTTAAAATTGACAGATTTTCTGATCTTGTTTTGCATACAAATCACTAATTAAACAGGGAAAGTTTGGTTATTATATCTATGCTTGCTAGTTTGAGCTACCTGTCTCTGAGGTTCTCCTTTGGTCTCTTGATTACTAGTTGAATTCTTGGCTTTACATTTTGAATAGTTGATGATAATTACATATTTTAATTTTTTTTAGTTTGGCAGCTACATTTGAGTGGAAGTGGAAAGGCTTTCTGCAGTAAACACTGCACAGTGTCTCTGCTAGATTTTTATAAATCTCCTAATTCTCAGTTTCAATGTTTCTCACCAACTTAAACCACTCTTATTATCCATGTTTGTCCTGAGTCATTGCTCTGCCTGTAGGAGTACAGGATTTAGTAAAGCATGTTACGTGCTCAGCTCTCCTTGTAAAAACATGGAAATAGAAATTGAGCTGGTTGTAATTTCAATAATTCACTTCCAGGATGGATCACAAGTTGATTGCTGTGGAGGGGTATAAAGGCAAAGCAGTTCTGTGATTTCACACTCAATTTATGCAGATGTTTGCTTGTGTACATCAGGAGCATCTGAGTTTCTCCTGTTGAAAGCACATTATAAAATTGTTTATGAACACTTAGTTGTGATGGAAAGAGAAAACTACATGGGACAAATCAGTGTAAGTAATGTGTGCCATCGTGCTTTATTATAGAATTATTAAAGCACATGCAGAGCTTTTGGAATGCTAGATGGAGCTAGATTTGAGCATTTCTTCTTATTTTGCATATTAATTAGTGATAATTTTACCTGAGTCAGAACCTGTTCCGAGTGCAAAATAAAATGACTCTTCTTCTGTGTAGAATCTATGGCAGAATTTCTAATCTGAATCTCTGCAGTTTGCTGAAGATAAAGCATTGCTCTGCTGGACTTCTCTGCCACCAGCAGCTCTTGGAATGTCTCCTGTTGCTCAATCCCAACCCGTGCCTAAAAGCCTTGTTCAAATGGTATTTAAGGGAAGCAGCCTCACATCTTCATGGGTACTCAGTCCTCTCCCTGCTTCAGAAACCTTGCCTTTGTTCCTAAAGTGCACATGTAGTTTCTCCTTAGGCACCATTTACAGTGATTTTTTGTTCTATTATCAGTGTGTTTCCTTTGATACCTTGCATTTCTGTGGGCCACTGTGAACATGCACAGGCCACCCTCTTGTCCCTGAGATCCCTTCTCTAAAACAAATCCTGAAGAGCTGGAGGTTTGTACAGTGATGGTTATGTTGCAGTGACCAAGCTCAGTTCACTCCCAGGCTGTAATGCTGCTTTGCTGTGCTGGTTTGGCACTAATTGGTTTTTGGTGAAGGGGGAAGTGTCCATCCTGGATGGTGCTGCAGCCTGCAGAGGTGCTGTGTGACATCTGTGCCCTGGGAACCTTGGTGCTCCACTTTAGTGGTGACATTTAGTAAGTCCCAGCTGATCACACTGCACTGTTTTTCTCTCCTCCTGTCTTCTCCCAAAATGGTTTAGGTAGAAGAGCTGATGATGGCCATGGAGAAGGTCAAACAGGAGCTGGAGTCAATGAAAGCAAAATTGTCCTCTACACAGCAGTCCTTGGCTGAGAAGGAAACCCATCTGACCAACCTACGAGCGGAAAGGAGGAAACACTTGGAGGAGGTCCTGGAAATGAAGTAAGTGTCTTCTTTCATTATTTATAGACATGTTTTATTGTGCTCTCTGCATTCCCTTCTGATCCCAGGTCTAAAGACAGCCCTGCACAGGTGTGACTCTGCAGAGAGCAGCTCTGCAACCAGTCCAGCCTCCAGAGATGACTTCTGACCAGGGATTGCTGGCATCACCTCCACACTTCCCCTGGAGCTCAAAAACATTTCTTCCTTTTGATTGTTTATAGTGTTTACAGTAGACTTCTATTATTTGCACAATAGCATCTCCAAAGATCCTCAGCAGCGCTTGGGACCTAAATGTTTTCTGTCTAGTGAACGTGCCATCTTGCTGTGAGCAGCTTATAACTACTGCAAGGTAAGGTGCAAGGCAGTGTAGCAAATGAGCAAAAAAAAGAGGGGAAAGATAAACAAAATGCCAGGTGTTTGTAATGTTAAAATCAGACTGCAGATGGCTGGCCTGCTCAAGCATTTCTCAGCTCATGCAGATGATTCATTAGCATTGGAGTTTGAAGCTCTCTCTCAGTCAAACTTTTCTCATCATCTTTACACAAGGAAACCTGGATAAAACCAAGCTTTGAGGGGGTGAGGAGAAGAGAGGGATTAGACTTCTCAGGCTTAAATACTTCCTAATTTCTGGCTGTGCATTACAGATAAATAGTTATCCTTAGTTTAGGGAGACACGAATCCATTTAGTGCAATGATGGATAGTGCTGCCAGCAGTTCATTAGAAACACTTTCAGTTGTTTAGCCAGCCCTGAAGAGAAGGAACATTTTTATTGGCAGGACTAGCAGTGGTTCCTCCAGTGTGGTTTTGTGAGCCATTATTTATTTAACTATTCTACACTGGTCTCTTTCCTTTCCTTTTTTTTTTTTTAATGAAAGGATAGAAAAACAGCTGTTACAAAATGGAAAGAGGTGGCTCAGATCTTGAAACTTTAACTTAGGAGTGCTGTATAAAGTGGGCCAAGCCTCCCCAGCTTCATATTCAGCTACAACAGTTTGATCTAGACCTGGCAGAAGGATGTTGGAAGACTGCAGTACTTAAAAGCCACACTTTTTATTTTTAATAAAAAATTTTATTGAGCTATAAATTTGACTGCCTTGAGCATTGCAGTGTGGGGGGATGGGAAGAATAGCTCTTTAGGTGATGTGGGAATCCAAAGCAACTGGAGATGTATCCCATATCCAGTCACTTGACAGTGCTTTCCTCTGCCAAGCTGCTCTGCCAAACCTTCTCATTAAAATCTACACGTAGTGCTGTATATCCTGAAATGTGCTTGGGATGGTGTAGATCCTTTAATAGAACCACTCACTTCTAAAAGATGACCTCTCTGAGCTGTGTAAGTTATTGTTGGAAGGGTTTTGTACTGAGATGGGCTATCAGGGACTGGTAGATGCATTGTACCTCGGGAGGAAGAAGAACACTGGAGAGAATGGTAATGCTGTCAGCACATGCAGAGAGAGCTGGAAAAAGCATTACCTTTGGATAGTGAGCTGGCTGAGTGTGTTTTAGTCATAGCTGGTCTGTCTTAAAGTTCTGTAAAGCTGCCAGAGGCGTCCAAACTTCAAAAAACTCACCCTCACCATGAGGCTCTGTTGCAAACAAGTCTCCACTGAGGGCTCCCAGTCAATTAAATATCTGATTTTATATTCAGAAACTCCACTATATTCTTTGTTGTCCTGCTTTCCCAGCCTATGTCTTTTATGAAAAGCACTCATCTTTTTCTAATGTTGCAAAAAGTTTCTCGTGTTGTTAAAGTATTTACCACTATTTCAACTGAAAAATGGCAGTAATTGAATGAGTGGTCAATTTTGTGAAGCTTTTGGAGTTCTTATGGAGAAAAATAGCTGTACAGATTGTGTTCAAAGCAATATTGATTCCTAAGTTTTAGGGCATGCTTCAGTGGGGAAATTCTGAGGTGCTCAAAACCAGCACTGATTAAATTGGAGATTTGGTAGAGGTGTGGATTTAACAGCCTGGGCCCTGCAGTCAGCCAGTGGGGCTGGGGAGCAGACAAGAAAAACAGCTCAGGAAATGCTGCTTTAGGAGATTCCAGCTATGGAGGGAGAGTGGTAAAGCAACAGGGGGCTCCAGAACAGTTACCTCTGGGTTTTAATAGGAAGCTGTTGGATTTAATGCTAGTGCAAATACATGTTTAAAATGCTGTTTCTTAGAGTAGGACCTGTGTTTACTACTGACTCTGTAACCCTGAGAAGATCATTTCACACTCCCTGGGGAACAGCGTGGCACTAGAATAGCTCAAGTGTGAATTACTCCAAGCAAGAAATTGCACTCCTTAAAGAAATACAGTGTATTTTGAAGCCTTCTTCCTTTGAGTCTAATATTTTCATTTTCTTTAAAAAAAACTTCATTGCGAATAATTATGAGACAGGCAGATAATGGTCTCTATTTATATCAGCAAACCCAATCTGCTGTAGAGAAATACTAGTGAACTGCTAGGATTTTTGTTTTGTTATGTTTTCTTTAAGAAGTTCTAATGTTTCCATCATTCACAGCAAATCTTTTAAATTAGGCAGGAATAAAGTGCTGTCTACAGAGAAATCTCTGTTCTTTGTCCCATAAAAACCTGCTTAGGCTGAGCTGAGTTATAAACTGTTGAAAATCACCAGTTTTACTTTCCTTCTTTTTTTTCCCCTGGTGTTGTCAGCAAATTTTGGCAGTGTGTGAAAATAACCAAGCACAAAGAGTCTGATCTGAGGCCGTGCAGTTGCCAAATGTGCAGCAGTGGACACTGCACTTGCAGGGGAGGGAGCAGACTCTGTGTCTGCAGGGCTTTTTCACCAGGCTGCCCTTTTGTTATGGGCAGAAGGACCAGAAAGGTCTCCCCAGTGTTCTTTTTTCAGGATTGGAAGGTCCCAGCTGGGGCATTTCTCACCCTGTTCAGCCCTGGAACACTCTCCAGCAGCCCTTTCCTGAGCTCTGCCTCCTCCTGCTAATTGCAGTTGCTGCTTGCCCTATAATTCAAGGTATGCAGGCTTCCAGAATGTAGCTGGCACTTCAGGGCTGAGCCTTTCATCCTGCTGGCTCACAGCACAAGATTATTACTTGTCTGAGAATCATTTACTCCCCTCTTGTTTCTTGAAAAACAATCAAGGATATTGCAGATGAATTAATTGTTATCACAGACAATAATTTCTGTTTCGAAATCAAGCTGTCAGAAAACAGCTTTTGATTTCTTGTCTGACTGTACACGAGGAGTCTTTTGAGTATTTATCACAGTGGTTTCTAAGGACATAAATCCATCCCACAGATAATGTTGCCTTGATACAGAGAGATCAGAAATGACCCAGAGCTGTGTAGCTTAATGAGGCTGTTTATTGTGTGCCTTCCTTTTCCATCTCAGAGCTGCAAGGCCTGCTGAGAGCTCCAGGAGGGCTTCTCATGAAAATAAGATGCTAACCTGGGCAGGGCTGTTCAGGAACACTGTTCACCCACAGTTTTCCTGCATGATACAACCTAAAAATATTTGATAAATGGAGAAGTCCTTTTTCTGGCTCTTAGAAAAATACAAAGACATGCACATTCACAACTGAAAATTAAATCAGTGGATGCTGAGGTTGTTTATCTTCTGGAAAGTTCATCCTCCCAGCAATAAAGCAGCATTGTTTGGAGGCAGGAGTATGAAGCTGAACTTGAAAGTAGTCCAAAAGAAACGGATTAATTGACATGGTTTATTTGCCAGAAACGTAAAATCAGTTGATCCAAAATGAGGTGTGAAGTAATTTCAAGCCCTGCAAACAGTTTAACCAAACAGAAATGCTTCAGGTTGTGTGCACCATGCTGAACAGAACTAAAAAAAGGAAGTATCAGTGTCCATCCAACAATAACTTGTCAGCTCATCCACAGTTGTCTTCTTGGAAATGAGGGAGTTCCTTGGTCTTTAAAGGAGCTCTGGTTTATGCACATGGATTAACAGCAGCCCTGCAGAGCAGATGAGCAGCAGTTTGAGGTCCTGTGTGTTCTGTCAGTGCCACCCAGCACATTGCCCTCCCATCTGCAAGCTGTGGCTTTGCAGGTACTGAGCTGGGCTCTACAGGCTCTGAGGTCACTGGTGGGTCAGACCAGCACCTGGTGGCACCAAAACTTCTCCTGTCATTTCCTTCTGGGAACTTAAACAAGCTGAAGTCCCACAGGGGGCACTCTGTGTCTGTGGGATTCACTGGCTGGGGCAGAGCTGCACAACTGCATCCATGTCAGTCCCTTTTTCCTTCTGTTAGCTTTGGAATTTTCTTTTTTTAATGTCTTTTTCAGGGCATACAGTGAAAAGGAGCATGCTCGTGTCCTATTACCATTGTTTTGTCTTTTTCAACTTTCATGCATAAAATATTTAATCATATATGTTTATTTTAATTCTGTATTGTCGCCCCATTAAATTGTAACTACCTCAGCTGGAGTAGTCTGAAATATCAAAAATAATCCATTTATAGTTACTGAACAATACAGACCTCACGTTTAAATAATTTGAAATAAACTGACCTTGGAACTGTTGTTAATCTCCACGTGAATTGTACAGAATGCAATAGGAAAGCTGAAATACCTCATGCAGATACATTGTGTGTCTTTTGGGGCCCAAGTTTATTGCAAGATCTTGGTTACCTGCAAACTTTGGACATGAACTTTTAGCAAAGCCTACACAGACAAAGTGCCCATGTGAGTACACACAGAATTAAATTGTTGTGGTCTGCTCTGTTTCTTTAAGCATTGGCAAGTTATATTTGCCTTTTGTGACTGGTTTGTTGTTACTCTTCACCTGCCTTGAAAAATCTTTTCTTTCTGTAGCTTTTCAGATACAAAAACCTTGGCACAATATGTGACAGTCCTGTTGTGTCTTGTGATTAAACCTCAGTATCTCATTTAATCTTGAATTCTGTGCTCTGAGAACTATCCTGCAGACAGAAAGCACTGTACTATCTTAATGAGCCATGACAGGCCTGGAAGCAAAACCAACTGCTGAAAGCTACACCAGGTGGTGTTAAAGCATTTTGCTCCACTCAGAAATGTCCAGGACTGTAGATGTTGTGGGGAGGAGCTGGGAAAAGGAGGTGCAGTCATTAATTCTGGAGAATTTAGCTACACTGAGCTCTCGTTCCCATGCCTTTCTCTGGATATGTTTTTCTGGGACTGGGTTTGGTGGAAGTGATCCCTTCAGTGGCACAGTTTTCTGGATGGTGAAAGAAAATTAATCTTCTTTCAAGTGAGAATGTGAAGAATTTAGCATATAGGCTCAGTGTTAAAAATGCAGAGGTTTGTCATGCTTTCATTTTCTAGTAATAGATTGCAACATTCTTACAGAAATTGCTCTGAAAGATCTCATCGATAGAGATCTTGGCATACTAAATATATGATTTTTTAGACTTACACAATCCTGTCACTAGAGAATGAATACCCTTCTTCTCCTTATTCAGTTTTGCTGGTCATTATTGCAAGCAACAGGTGCAGCTCAAGAAAATGTCATGTTCTTCACTGCCCAGAGGGCATTGCTTTGGTAAAAGCTTGTTTTTATCATAACCTGTATGCAGATCATATTATCTGAAAGAAAAAGAATGATGTTGTTATTTTCTAGATAACCCAGTGTTGAATTGGTAGAGGAACAGGGAAAGTGATGGTTTTGTGTTGACTAAAATGTAGAACAGATTGCTTGTGAGACAGCTCTAAGGGCACCAATAAACTGCCTTCTGCTGACTAATTCTGAATCATTAAATACACTCAGAAGTTCTGTCAGAAGTAAAAGTTTATCTGTTGAAGGGAATCTGTGTCATTTTCCTTTGGAAATATGAATCCTCCACTTCACTCAGTTCCAGAACAACGCTTGATAAAAATACATTTCCAGGTTTTCTGCATGCACAGACATTGTTTGTGTTTAATTCCGTGCACAAGAAGCATAAATGTGGCTGTGATTTTTGTTTTAAGGTGTGCAGGAGTGTTCTGGCTCAGGGCTGATAGCACAAGTGTATCTCCCCTGCTGGCAGTTTCAGCTGCATCAGGGATTCCTGTCACCATCCCTAATCCAGCTGCAAGATTCTGGGGCTTCCAGGGGTGTGACTGAGCTAAACCAAATCAGGCACTTTCTTACTTTCTGTTCAAGTCAAAAGAACCATGAGTTCCTTAGGGTGCTTTTCCCTCTTTTATAAACGTGAATTGTAAATAGTAATGCATATAAATCAACTCTGTGAGCACTACATATTTCATTAAATACAGTCAAGCTGTGGGTTAATAGAGGTTCCAAGTGAAAATATTGTGGTATCTCATTGCATATATTGTAGATTTAATGTAGTGTGAACAATAGTGGCTTTGAGCAATTGTAAATCCCATCCTGACATCGTCAACACAGTTCAGAATGCAAGGAGGGAACTCTCAGAGGGTGGATGTGCTCACTTGGTCACTGGGCATGTGCAAGTCCCTCTTTTATTGGGTTTAAAATAACAGTGGAGCTTTGCAGGGTGTAGGGAAGGCAAAGTCTAACTCCAGTCTGTCTTCTGGAGGGGAACAGAAATTCCTTTTTTTAAAAAAGTGAGGTGGATTTGCTTTAATTACAGAAATAACCTCTGAAGCAATAATTGCTTGCCTGCAGTCCTGGAGGAGAACAAGCAGGAGTTGAGTAAGAAAAACTGGAGTCAGGTTGTTGGCACTAAGCACAGTCTTTGTCTTTATACTGTATGGGAAATTCCAGGGTGTCTTTTCTGTTTTTCCTCCCTTCCCAAACAATACTTTTGATTTCTTTTAGGCAAAATAAGAAGCATAGTCTGCAAGTCTGTGGAATTTCTGAGAAAGCTCCACAGTGATAGGATTGGGGAATTGCTGCTTTGGGTTTGGCTGGTGATGCCTTGTGTGCAGTGAAGGGGATTCCATGTACCTGGAGTTAAAAACAAGAAAATTGACCCCAGCTTTTCATTCAGAAATCCAAAAAGATGACACTAAGCACTATGAAAGTGCCTTTCTTTGAGGTGCTGCCAGTGCTGTTAAGTCACTTCTCCCCAGTTCAGGAGTTTTATGATGGTTTTCTGCAGATTGCAGGATAAACAGAGCTGTCTCCCTGGACTGGGAGCTGGTGCATATGGGAGCCTAGGGAATTCTGAAAAATTCTCTACACCTACACCTCTCTTTCAGTCTGCTGGCATTCTACAGCTTTAAAATGGATGTTGAGCTGAATACTAAAGGTTCACACTAGTTTTATTTCCACTGTGTAATCTAGGAATCAAGCTGTGCCTATGAAGTTAAGTTATATTATATCAATTGTATTTGCTATACAATCAACTATTTTTTGTATGTTTGTATGTATTTATATGTTTGATCATTTAGTTTAATTTCATGGATAAATATTTTAGGCCACTGAGACTGTTGTGAAAAATGACAACTGCAAGTTGCTTTGAGAAGCAAGGGATTTCATCAGAAAAGGATTGGAGCAAATGGTCAAAAGTATTTGCAAATGTTTAGAAAATAGTGAAGTGTTGAATAACAGGGAAATTAACTTGTTGAGACTAAATCATGACAAATCAACCAGGTGTCCCCATATGCCAAGTCATTGCTTTGGTGAAAGAGGAGTTTTGATCTCAGGAGGATTTGTGTCATCATCTCCCAGAGCTGTCCCATGAAGAAGCAGGGACTGTCTCCTCATTGAAGCACTATGCAGTGAGTAAGTAGGTAGCTGGGAAAGAATAAACACTGGTTTAGTGTTGAAGTGGAGGCCTCTGTCACAGGATGTCCTTTGAGGTCTCTCCAAGGACATTCCCAGCACGAAGAGGCTGTGGAGCCAAACCAAAGGGTTGCCAGGATCCATGGGGGTGTTCAGATGTTTGGGGACCAAGGTGAGAGTTCAGGCTGATCTCAGTGGAGCCAAACCAAAGGGTTGCCAGGATCCATGGGGGTGTTCAGGTGTTTGGGGAGCAAGGTGAGAATTCAGGCTGATCTCAGTGGAGCCAAACCAAAGGGTTGCCAGGATCCATGGGGTGTTCAGGTGTTTGGGGAGCAAGGTGAAAGTTCAGGCTGATCTCAGTGGAGCCAAACCAAAGGGTTGCCAGGATCCATGGGGGTGTTCAGGTGTTTGGGGAGCAAGGTGAGAGTTCAGGCTGATCTCAGTGGAGTGAAGAGGGCTCCAGGGAGGTTTTTACCCCAGGGTATCACCAAGAGCTCACTACAGCTGAACGTGTTTCAGGTGAAGTGGAGGATGCAGGATGAGTTATCTTGCAGTTTTTGTGATGCTTCAGCACAGGGTGTGTGCTCTCCTCACTGAATATCTGTGAGAAGGAAAAATGTGTGCTGTAAGAATGGATTCTGTGCATGAGCTTGTTCCACATGTGATGGGGCTGCTAATCCTGTCTCTGACTTGCAGAGTCCATTTCTAGAGAGGAACTTGGCTTCTGTAGGTAATACATGTTGAGTATTCTCTGTGCAGAGGAAACTTCTTATTTTACTGGAAGGAATAAAAATAATGCAATTCCTTGGGTCAAAGTAGCTGCAAAACTTTTGCTGCCTTTCAAGCCCTCATTAGGCAGGAAACCTGAAAGGGTTAGGACTTTCTGGGTTATAAAGAATGCCAGGGGTACCTTCTGATATTTGGAAAAAGCCTTTATCTCATCTAGCCCCATTTTTTTCAAAAATATTAGTAATGCAACTATTAATAATAGCATTTTTCAGTTCAGTTCTTTTCGCTGAAGGATTTTACATTTCAAAGTCATCTTTTTTAATCAAAATGGATAAATGCTGTTCTTGTTCCACAAAGGAGTAAACTGAAAAGCAAAACATGAAGCAACTTGTTCACCTGTGGCCGCAGAACTTCACTGATGTCAGGAATTAAAATCTGAAGATACTGAGTTTGTAGATGTTTTTTTGATATCTTAACAATCTGAGACACAAATGTTTCATTTGTGCATGTAAGATACACAGTTCATGCATTTCTCTCTTCTAGCATTGTCATACAGGTCCTTTCTCCATCCTCATTTCTTGTTTTGGGTGTCTGTACCTAAGCTGAGAATGCATTTCTTGCCACTTCAGTGCTGTAATTTGAGAGAAGCAGACTGTTCTGTGTTGTGAGCTGGTCTTTGGGTTTATCTTGCTTACTAGAGTCCCATTGTTAGTCAGGGCTCTGGTTTTCAGTCTGAAAATCTAGATTAATTGAGCCAGGAGATGTTAATTTAGAAGAAAAACAAATACATTTTTGCCTTGCCTTTAAAAATACGAAGCTGGCTTTGGGCTGCACTTTCATAGGCTTTGTGACAAATGGGGCAAGAAATAAATTGGCAAAACCCCCTGTGTCCAAAGTACACTGGTACAGTGTGCTCTCTAATTCCCAGCCCCAAAGATCCCAGCAAAGGCCACAAATTAAGCAAAGTCAAAATTAATCAGTGCTACAATCAAAATACAATTATTAATGCTTTCATTTACTACAAAGAAGCAGTTGTGAAAGGGGCACTGGGGCAAGTTCTTTTGTGCAGTAAGGAAAAATCAACAGCAAGGTGTGGATATTATCTCAGTGCAGATTAAATACAGCCAAGTGTAAGAACTTCACCTTTAGCTGCCTGTTCCTGGAACAGAACTTACAGGCTTTTAATGCAAATAGTTTTAGAGGGGCAGAAATTGCATTGGGCAGCTGTATGGTCTGCATCTCAGTGCTACAATGAAATAAAAGCTTTATTCCCATACATGGGAGGTGCACTGTCTTTTAATAGATCTCTGTTCTACTTTCATTTTCTTTCTGCTAACTCTCAAAGTAGCAATGTGCTATTAATAGAGCAGTAAGTTGTGTCTGATACTTTTTTGAGTACCTACCTTAGTCCAGCTGTGGGTGCCCATTTTCCTGCCTGCAGTGTGTTTGCATCACTTGTGTTTTGTTTGACTTGCCTAGAGTATAGTCATTCTCATTTTATAAATAAATACAGTTAATTTTCTGTATATTCTGGTAAGCTCTGTAAGTTTCTTTAGCAGATTAATGATTTAATGAAGATTTAATGTATTTTCAAGGTAGAGCTGTCAGGTTGTAGGCTGATGCATGGAGTAAAACCCTCAGCTCTTCAGAGTTCCTCTGCCCCCTGTTCCCACTGCCAAGTCAGTTTGGAAGCAATTGTACATAAATCAGGAACTGCTTGCTGGGTAAAGATGCAGAATTGAACTCCTCATGAGCAGCAGTCACAGATTCTCAGTTAAACTTTCAGTCCCATTCTGTGTACTGATATGGCTGGTCTGGAACATGAGTAGTAAAGGACAAAATCTACCTTTGAGGTGCTCTATTCCCAAGGAAATCCTGCAGGTCTTAGAAAAAGCCTTTTAAAAATATTAACTGAAGGAATGCACCAAAAAAGAAGTTCTCATTCCTCTCTGGAATTCATGCAGTGCCCATTTTTCTAGTTGATGTCTTTACTGTGTGTTTTGATTTGAGGTAAGAGTTGGGATAGCCTGGTGGAAGTATTTCATTACCCAGCTTCCCAGCACTGCAGCTGAGGCTGGGGACAATCTGCAGGGACTTGCAAATAGTCACCTGCACCTATAATGAGCAGGAGGAGTTTAATAATCAAAATTGGTTGCAATAACTTGTCTCCACATCCTAGGAATAGACTGGGTTTTTTTAATTGTGCAGTTTTCTATAATTTCAGTTTATGCTGTGGCCCCCAGTTCTCATTATGATATTTGACATTATATAGCACTTTCCATCTCTGACTGTTAAAGCAGTTACAAAGTCCATGTTAACTCTTGAAATAAGCCTTTGGGGAAAAAAAAGTGTTTATCTTATTTAAGAATAAGGGAAACTCAGCCCAGAAAAATTGAAATGGCATGAATAAATTGTCTAAGTTGCCTTAGTAGAGTGACTTTTAGAACACACTCAAGTAATTTAACTGGATCTTGCACTCCCAAAATAAGATTTCATTTGCTATTGGGAATTAACAAAGGGATGTTATTCAGGTGTTATTTAAAGGGCAATATTAAAATTAATTTTCTTGTTCATGATAGAAAATAGTTTTGAAGAGGACAGAGAGACCAGGAAACACACAGTGAGGATCTTTCCTATCTTCTCTGTTTCTCAAGTCTCCTTCTCTTTGCTTGGTGTTCAGAGCTTGTTCTCTGCCTGCCAGTGGAGGTCTCTGATTTACATTGGACTCCAGAAAATGGTTTCTAAGACTTCCAGCATTCTGCACACAAGGTGTGTGTTGGGTAAGAAAGGAGCTCATTTCCAGCTTGGAGGCACCTGTTGATCCCTGAGTTGGTTCTGAATTTGGGAGCCTGCTGCCATTTCTGGTGCATGGCTTCTCCCACTGGGCTTCCAGGTGCCTCTTCAGAAAGCCATGGATGTTCCATGCATTTTGCTGGCCTCCTGTCTTTTGTCCCCTGGGGCAGCTCATGTTCTGCTGGGTACCATTATTTGGGGCAGCTCATGTGATTTTGGCTACCATTATTTGGGGCAGCTCATGTGATGCTGGGTACCATTATTTGGGGCAGCTCATGTGATGCTGGTACCATTATTTGGGGCAGCTCATGTGATTTTTGGGTACCATAATTTGGGGCAGCTCATGTGATTTTGGGTACCATAATTTGGGGCAGCTCATGTGATGCTGGGTACCATAATTTGGGGCAGCTCATGTGATTTTGGGTACCATAATTTGGGGCAGCTCATGTGATGCTGGGTACCATAATTTGGGGCAGCTCATTGATGCTGGGTACCATTATTTGGGGCAGCTCATGTGATGCTGGTGCCATTATTTGGGGCAGCTTCACCACAGGGTGTCCCCATCACTGAGGCTGAAAGGGTCTTTTAATGAGTTGTTTCTTTTCCATTTTATGGAAGAATATTTTATTGCTAAAACTCTGCTAGTAGCTGACTCTGTCACTGCTTTGAGGATGCTGCAGTGTTTTTGATAGCTCACTGCATGCTGAACTGTGTACTTCAAAAAAAAAACCAAACCTACATCCATTTTTTAATTATGTAATTTTAGTGCATCATTATTTAACGAAGAACAGTAGATTCACAATGTCATTCTAACATTTTTTTCCTGGTTTTGCTAGATCATTTTTCTGTCCTTGATTGCCTTTTCACTGAAAATGCACAGATTTATGATTGCTACATGCACAAATATTTTCCCAATCTGTTTCACAGTTACACTAAACTCAGCTATGTTTTTGTCTTTTTGATTGTTAGTGTGCTCATCCTTAAGGAAAACCTAGCTTTGAATGTGTTTTTCTATAGTTACCAGGCTTTTCAGTGGTCCTTAAAGTTGTTTGGGGCTTCTGGTTTCATTGGCCAGTTGCCAAAAAAGTCATTTTCTTACACATGGCTGGCTGTTCTCTATTCTGTACCACTGACTAATCCTGCAAATGTTGGTCTGTGATAGCTAAAGAGCAAAATTATGAATTTTAACCAAAGGATACATGGAAAGCCAGTTCTATGAATGGATATGTGCACTAAATGCAGTGTTAGTTAATAATTGGGATGTTCTATATTCCTCACTCATAACTTTTAAAGTCCTCAGTTATAAAAGTAAATGCAAAATCTTGCAGAGATTTACCTTAAAATTTGTGTGTATGGCTTATCATTGAAAAAAAAATGCTAAGAGAAAGACATACTTTTCCTATGAAAGATGCACAAGCAGGATGGTTTTTAAATGGTTTAATCAAACATATTTGTAAAAGTGATAAAAGAAATCTATTTTTTTTTTTTTTTGCAAGGCTTTCTTTTCCATATTGTGCCTGTCAGCCTCTCCTGGTTTCAGGAAACTGGATTCATTTGGGCCCTGGGGTAACCAGGAGCCCTTGTTTACATGGTGCAGGGCAAGAGGCCAATTGAATCTTTCATTTCTCTTCTTATATTTCATATCCATTTAGGAAATGTTCAAAAGAGAGGCTGCAATCACACGAGTTAGACTTCTGAGGTTAAATGAGCCTGATTGAGAGAAGGACAATGAAGCTGCATTTATGCTCCTAATAATTCATGCCATGTGCTGATCTTATTCAGAGCCCCCACTTTGGAATTGTTTCCAGGCCTGACTTGGGGTTTGCAGATGTGCAATCATTTTGTTACTGCTCTTTGAATTTGTTCCTGGGAGCCTTTCCTTTTTTTTATACATAAGATGCTACAGAATGGCAAGACCAAAAGTGGTTGTTCTAAATGGCATTCATAACTTTTTCTAGGTGTGTCATTTTACCTTAGCCAAGACCATTTCTAGGTTTCCAAACTCTAAAATTAGTGTACAGCTACTTTGTCTTGCTTTTTTTTTTTTCATAACTCAGTGAGGTTTTTTGAAGCCTCTAAGTGTATAAAACTATTTGAGATGCCAGAGCACTGTAATGCTGTTTTTTTCATTTGTGTTTTTGTCCAGGTCAGGGAATACAAAATCATACAGAGAATCCTAAAAAGAAATTTTCATTCTTTCTTAGTACTACACTTAGCCATAGTCCCTACAGTTGTTTAGGTCTTATTGAAATATATGAATATGAAAATAAACAGAAGAGTTCCTCTTGATGTTACAATACAATAAAATCCCCTTTAAGAGGCATTTCAATAACTTCTTGTGCAGTTTCTGCTGCGTGAGTGAAGCCATGCTCTGTGTCTGCAGGCCAAGGCTGAAACACATCCATGGGAACAGGAGGAGCTGTGGTGGGACAGCAGGGCAGGCAGGAGCTCCAGGCCCATCTGCTCCTGCTCCCCTCTCCCAGCTCCTGCTTTGTGCTGTGCTAATTTAGGGCACTAACCCAGCAATGAAATGTCCACATTCCTCTGAAGTTACTTTTCTGCTGGCTTGGTGCACTCAAGTGGCAATCCATAAGTCTGAGACAGCAAGGCAAGGTTTGAAACTTGTGTCTCATGTCGTGGGAAGGAGATGACTGATAGCAAGCTGCTGGAGTGGCCTGAACTGCAGCTTCAGCTGCAAAAGCAAAAGCCACCCTTGCCTTCTACTCTTCATTCATAGCTTGGATCATGTCCTTAGGTTTTGATGTGTAATAAACTTGCCCTGCTTTATAAATCCCTTTTCAGCTTCCCCTCTGGGTAGAAGGTTTGTCCTGCTGCTGGGCTGAGAGGCCTCCTGCCTTTGGCCAGCTGCCTCCTTTATCAGCAGAGTATCCAAAGGCAGGGAGGTGTTTTCTGTGGAGGATCTGAGCTGCAGCAGCTCCATCCCACCCCATCCTGCGTCTGTCACTCATCCCTCCTTCTGGGTTGATGAGGCTGATCAGAGTAAGTGTCTGGATTGAGAGGGTTAAAGAGCATCCATCTGGTCTAGATTTACTGCTGCTTCAGGAGGCAGGAGGGCCAGGAATTAGTGAGTAGCTCAGTCCAGTTCTGCTGGCAGCTGACGGGAGCTCTGATGAGGTGATAATGAACTAAAAAGTCTGCCCTGTTGGCTGGGTGGGAAAGGGACCCAGACAGTGGGCAAGCCTCAGCCCGGGCCTTGCCAAGATTTTCACGTTCAGTGGAGTCCATCTCAAGCAGAATTAGCAAGTGTGCGTTCCTGGGCAGGGTTCAGTGCCGTGAGTTATCAGCAGTGTGAGGGGATCCACACGGGGATGTTTGCAGCCTGGAGCTCTGGGGCAGCCCCACCCAACAGCGTTTATCAAATGCACAAAGAGATGGAACTTCTGTTCAAATTCCATCTGAACTTTAAGGGCACACCTCTTCCCTTGCAGTTCACACCTTTGGTGGCACTCACTAACGATTTTGAACGTAACAATTGATCCTTGAAGTACTCAAATCAGGATTTGAGGTGCATCCTAAAGCCATTGCTTTGTTTTCCCTTCATTGCTTCAAATGCTGCAAAGCCTTTGCTTTTCTTACTTCTTCTTTAAGCCTCTGTCTTTCATTAGATCACATTCCAGCTTGCCTCACAGTAACCTCACAGTATTTTAGTTTTGACACGAGCCCAGCTAATGCCAAGCATGAGTGTCACTGTATGTCAGTGCTAGCTCAGTATGGATGCCCTGCCATGTGAAGGTGTGAGCAGCACCTCGGGCTGCTTGGGAAGCTGAGGAATACAGTGTAGGTACCCCCGGGCTGCTTACATTGACATATGGTGTTCTTCTCAGCTCACTTGTTGCTGACAGACTTAATAAAGGTTCAGGATTTTACAGGCCTTTAATTTGTAAAGAGCCTGCGGAGAGAACGAGCATGAAATATCTTAGCAGGAGTTTGTCTTTCTTGCAGAAAACAATGCTGAGTTTTGCAAGCTGGGGTAGGAGCTGTTTATTCCGTGGCTCAAGTGTTTGGAAGGCAAATTCATTCATGGAGGGAGAAGCTCTGTGACCTTTGTGCAGAGCATGGAGGGGAAGATCGTGACCCCAGAGCCTCCCGTGGCTGCTGATTGAAACCTGGTGTTTCAAGAAATAAATGTTTAACAACACTTCCTTATAAGGCCCGGGCTGCTTAGGCTGACTTTTTTTATAGCATTTTAACTATTTTGGTAAAAGGTGTTTCTTCCCCTGCCCCCCTCCCCATCCTCCCAGAAAGGGCTAACTCAGCACAATCGTTAGCGTGACCCTTTGCTGAATGCAATTTTGTCATTATAAATATGGCTCCAATTGATGCAGCTTCTTTTCCTCAGCCCATAGGCCCAAGCTGTCTCTGCAGAAGTGTGTCTATGTGACTGTAACAATGTCTGCATTCCTAGCAATTGCAGGGTTATGTTTTGTAGGTACAAACCGATCCAAAAAGGAAAAAAAAATGCAAGTTCAGCCTTGAGAAAAGACAAGTATAATGGGTGGGATTGGATGTGAGGGGTGTTGGGAACTACGTCAAAACCTTAGAAAAACTTAATTTATGTGTTTAATTGTTAGCAGTCAGAACGATTGAAGTAAATATTTTCATACAATTGATTTGATGTCTCCATATGCCCTTCTATTCAGAGGCAGAAATTCAGGAATTTCAGAATTTCTTACTTGATCTGCCTTGTTCACATAGACTTTGAGCAGTGTTTGAAAACATGGGAACCCAAATAATCCTGCTTTTACAGTCACAGTACCCAACCACTTGGAGATTAGATGTGTCCCTTCCTAACTAGCAAATTGCTGTGCTTTGTTAGCTGTACCTGTGCCCTTCATCTGCATGGTCAGGGCTCCAGGAACTTGCTTTGCTACCAGAGGAAATTCTCCTTATGTGGTGCCTCATCTGTACCATGAATTGGGATTCGTGACAGGAGGGAATTATTTTTAACCTGGTGGATGTGGCAGAGGTACCAAGGAGTTGGCACCATGGACTGTTGTTTATGACTGGCAAGAAGCAGAAAATTGTCTCTTTCGTGTGCATTATGGTTGTAGTTTGTAGTTTTCAAATTAATTAGAATGGATGTGGTTTCACTTTTTTTTTTACTTTGAGGGGAAAGGGTATTTGTTCAAAGTCAAAATTTTGGGATAGAATGAGATGTGGTTGTTGAGTGCCCACTAATCTCAAAAATAATCTGACCTCTTGAACCCCTTTCTCAGGAGTCTCCCTCAAATAAAACCAGCAGTGACATTGGGTAGAGCTGCCAAGAATCTTCTAGCCATTCAATCTTAAAATATTCCTTTTCTTCTAATAGAAGGGGTGGAAGGTTACCAAATGGCATTCTTGAATCTGTCACAGGAAAAGGCTTTTTTTTGTTTAGATCAGATCAGCATTGTCAGAATTTCTCCTAAAATATCTTAGAGCAACAGATTCAAACATTTTTTTGTCTGAACAGATGAAAATTCAGTCATCTGTTCTGTAATTATATAGTAAGGACATACTGATTTATTTTGTATTACATTCACTTGTTGGTGGTATGTGCCTACTATTCATGTCTAAAATAGAAACCAATTTGCTACAGAGAACACAAAAGGAATTTTTGCCCTAGAAAAACAACTGTTGTGTCCATTTCAGAATGACACTGATGTCATCCTGATCACATTATCTTTGTGATCTTGTCTTCTCCCTCTTCTTGCTTTCTTGGTGGAGAAGCAGACTCTTGAAACTGGAGCCACTGCATAAAAAACCAAAAGTCGTCTCCAGATTTCTTCTGTGCAAGACTTGGGCATAAAGGCAACCAGTTTTATCTTCTATCTGATGTCTTTTGGTTTTCAGAATTTTGTGGGTTTAGAGCCCGCAGGTAAGATCTTCTCATTCTTGGGATAATTAGCACATCTCTATAATACACAAAAAATCAAGTGGAAAAGCAGCTGTGTGGTGATTCAAAGTATCTCTTAGCACTCCAGATAGCAACTTATCTTGATGAATACCATCAACCTTTCACAGCCCATTCAGATTTAGCTTCCCTTATTTTTACTCTCAAGGACACCAGAATGCACTGTTTTTAAACTTGATTGTGGGTTAGAAAATGCCAAGTAATTTTCTACCCAGAAATCATTTTCCTTCAGCCCTTCTTTTTTGCCCCTTCTCTCTTTTGTTGGCTGTACTCACTCAGGGTGTGTCAGAGCTGCTGATCCTGCACGGTGACATCCCAATGTGCTTTAGTTTCTGATGTTTAATGATGCTCCAGTCCTGGAAGATCACCTCAGAAACCCCGGTGGCTGCTTTCCCCAGGAGGTTTGGGGATGTTTCATGCTATCCCACAGAGCTAAAGGGAAGCACTTCACCCTAGCAAACATTTCCTTTAGATTCGGGTTGTACAGAAACCTCTCTGGCTTCTTCCAGGGCTTTATTGACATTGCTGCCATTGTGATAAAGTTTCTTGGTATTGCTGATTATTGTGATGGCATAGAGCCAAAATCACTGTGGCTTTTGGCTGAGGAGGAAAAAAGGCAGCATGAAAATGCTTTTGGCAGGGGAAAAAAAAAGGAGTACTTGTTAAAATGGAAGAGTTGATTGTTGTATCCTTGTAACATATTAGAATTGAAGGTAGTTTTTTGACACCATAATTTTCAGTATGGTTCATGGCAGAGGTGCTGGGTGAGGCAGGATTTAAGAAATAACATTTCCTTACTGAATATGTGTAAAAAGTAAATTGTTTGAGTGCACTTCCCTGCTGTGGCTCACTGCTTTTTGGGAATTCCAGTTTGAAGAGCAGGTGCCCCTGATCTCCCCCACTGGCTCAGCTGCATCTTCATCCAGCAGAGTTTTCCTTCTGTGCAGGATGCATGGTGAGAGTTCTTTCTTTTCTTCACACTCCCTGATGCCCATGACTGCAGTCAGTCTCTTTTTATAAAAGCTGATCTTTTTCTCCTCCAGCCTGAAGAGTAAAGGGAGTTCCCTCCTGAGCCCCAGTTCATATCTAGAACTTTACCTGCAGCTTTAAAAGCCACCTCTGGCATGGGAATGGATGGGCTTGGCTTTTCCTTCTCATGTTACAGGTGCATTTCTAAGCTGATCTTGGAACATAAAAATATATCTGTGGTGGGTTAACTTTGGCTAAGGGCTGAGCTCCCACCCAGCCACTCACTCACTCACCCTCCTGAACACAGCAGGAGTAGAAAATGGGAGAGAAGGCTCATGCACCAAGACAGGGAGGTGCTGGTTACTGTCATGGGCTAAACAAGCTCCTCATGGAGAAAATGAATGTATTGCCATTTAAAGGTTTCTGTAGTGAGAAACAAAGTCAAACAGTGAAACAACACCTTCCAGTCCCATTTCCTATGCTTCACATGGACTCCACTCTCTCTGCAGGGAGGGATGGGATGCCTGTGGTCACTACACAGTTTCTCTGAGGATTCATAGATTGGTTTCAAGGCTGTCCAATCCCAACCCCACTATCATGGGCAGTGGATTTTCCCTTGGGCCATGTTGCTCCAAGCCCCATCCAGCCTGGCCTTGAAGAGTTCCAGGGACTGGGCATCCACAGCTTCTCTGAGGAGCCTTTTCCAGTGTCTCACCAAATCCAGTCCCCAGATCCAGCAGGGCAAGCAAAGCAGCCAGGCAGTATTTCATACTTGTCTCAGAGAGCCTTCTTCACCACACAGCCCTTCCCTTGCACCACTGAGGGCTCTCCCCACGGGGCTGCACTCCTTCAGGAAAAGATCAGCTCAGGTGTGGGCTCCAGGAGGGCAGCAGTGTCTGCCTGCTCCACCATGGGCTGCAGCAGATCTGTACACAGGCACCTGGAGCTCCTCTGCCCTCCTCCCTCTCTGATCTTGGTGTTCCTCACCCTTTTGCCCCGTGCCCCTTCCTCTGCCTGTGTGGCAGGTTTTGCCCTTTCTAAAGTCCTTTTTCCCAGGGCTGACAGCAGCCTGGCTGAGGGCTGAGCTGTGTCCTGCCCTGGACCCTCTGGAGCCACCAGGAACCGGCTGTGTCCAGCCCAGGGCAGCCCTGGTCTCCTCTGCCAGAGATTCCTGCAATCCCTGTGCTGCCAACACCTCGTCAGGGACACCCAATGCAGCATCAAATGATATTTAACATTTTCATTGCAGGGAAATTACCAGAGCATAACAATGCTAACTAATGCACTACTGTGCCACTTGCTGAGTGACAAAGAACGTTTTTGTCGTGGGAAGAAGGAATTTATTTTCCATGTTGGGTTTTAACTCTTGCACAGATATAGACAAGGCTGCTGCTACAGGAGGTCAGAGCTACATGGAGGGCTCTACTCTTCTGAATGTCAAACATGCTTAAAACATGTGCAAATACTTCTTTATGCAGCAGGTACTGAGGCTTCATGGCCACAGAAAGTCTGCAGTGCAGAGACAGTGTCTGCAGGATCACATGTGCCTCAGACAGATCCCTGGACAGCAGGCCCAGGGGTGGGTATTGCAATGAGCTTAGATAGAGATGTGCTGTGTAATGTCCTTAATGCTGAAATTCTCAGTGCTGGCAAAATGTGAGGGGACTGGGCCAGCAGGCTGTGTTACAGGGTAAACAGAACTGAGAAAGTGCAAGCAGGAGAAAAAGCATGGCAGTGAGATCTGAAAGGCTGGGATTATGAAATGTATTCTGTACAACACAGAGTACTGGAATTAAGGAGACAACACTGAGCTCAAATGAGCTTGGAATCATTCAAGGAAGGTGCTGAGAAAATCATGGACTTTTGCTTCAAAAGACAAGCAGCAGAATTCTGTTTGTCCCATAGGTGGGTGTGGTATAACACTAAAAATCTGCAGGTATTTTTGTCATATGGCTTTAATCCTGTTTCTCCTAAGAATGCCTCCTCCTGCAGGCTTTCTGTGCATTATCAAGTGTCGAAGTGGATCACATCTAAGTGGTTAGTTGGAGTTGAGGTCATTTCAATTACCCTGATTGCTGTTGAAAACAGCAAGACTTGATTGGAGGAAGCAGATTTGGAGTTCTTTCAGAAGTGCCTACAAACAGTTTTTAAGAAGTTTGATCGCACAGAGATTCCTTGCAACCTGAAAATTAAGTCTGCTTTAGGTTTCCCTATAATGGAAATATCTATCTGATTGCCTTTTGCTACAATTGCAATCACGTTTCTATTCCTCCTCATTGTAACTTTATCTTGCTTTACCTCAGATTTTTCCATTAATTTCAGGAAATAAGAGCCTGACATTGTAATGGTTGTGAGTGAAGCCTGGTCCTTGGCATCCTGATGTTTGAACTTTATGGATTAGAATTGTTGACTCGCAGCAATCAGGTTCACTCTTGTTGTGTCTGACAGGGAACAGAGGGGACTAAACCAAAACCAGAGCCCCAGAGCAAGGGCATTAGACCTGTCTTTTCCAAAGTGAATGGTTTCCCTTCTAAACAGTCTCTGGAAAGAAGCTTAGTAATTCCTTGGGGAGGCAAGTTATAAAACTTGAGATGCAGATATTTAAATCCTATGAGCCAGCCAGGAGTAGTGGAATTGGCTGTCAGAACTTGTAAAAATCTCAACCAATCTCTTTTATTGTCTCATGGCTGCAGCAGTGAGACATCTCAGCTTGTGCAGGGTGAATTTCCCCTCTGTATCCTGTTTGCTACTGTCGGTGTGAATACAAAAGGCAATGCAAGTTACAGCCAGAGGAAGCATCTTTAGGGTGTGAAAGGTTATCAGAGGTCCTTTCATCTGCTGAAATGTAAGAGCATGAGAATTTATCCCCATTATTCCACAGGGGCAGCACAATTGACTGGAGCCAAATCTTGCATCTATTTGATGTTAGTAATTAAGTGGTGCTGCCTGCAGTATTTCAGATTCTTGTGCCTGGTATTTTCAGCTGTGTCATTTTCACTGGAAGTTGCTGAACATAGGAAGAATTTCCATTTGCCTGCCAGTTAGCAGTTCTACAGTGCTTGGGAGGTTATTACCTCTCTTCTACAAAGGAATCCAGGTCATTCAAGGGGATTCATAAGCAAAGTTCTCCTACCTGATATGTTTGTCCTGAATCTCTGTCCCATGTTATGTATGATGCCACCACACCTTGCAGCATAACTGGAAATATCCTTCCTAACTCCAAACTGAAACTCAGGGAGAGTAGCCCTGAATCCCTGTCCTGTGCACCAAGCCTCAGAAAATCCTTTTGCATTCAAGCTCTGGGCCCCAGTCTGGTTCTGGTTTGAGTTCTGGTGCCTTAGGCAGCACACCAAGGTCATTTATGGAAATCTTCTGGTAGCTGTAGTGGGTTGAAGAGGAAATTGTACTGCACTTAAAAGTGATTACATGGTAGAGTTGTCTTTGTTTGCAAGGGAATGAACTTGGTGACCCTACTAAAATAGGATTAGACAGAAGGATCAGTGTTGGTGGCAGCCATTTAGATGATAAGACATTAATTCAATCATCTTTTTATGCCCTAACCTGAGATTGAAAGGATATCCATAAAGAGCCACGAGAAATCTGTTACTTGTTTCTTTTGAGAGGCACAAAAATCCTGAATACTGTAGCTTCTTGGCAGGTACTGTAAGGTCTTGATCTGACCAACAGAGTGTCTGCAGTATAGAAATGGATTTGATTCTGGAGCTCTGCTGTGTTCAGTCTCAGGCCCTGTGCCAGGCCAGGAGTCAGCTATAGACTCCATTTCAGATGGATTGGTGTTACCATGGAATGTGCAACCCTTGGTTGATTTCAGAGCTTCATATAAAAGGAGACAGAGTGATAATTTTTAGTAGTGTGGTTGCCCCTTGATTCAAAAAGAGGAATGTCTGCATGCAACTTAGCTGAAAGAAAAACAAATTCTAGCACAGAAATCAACAAGTTGGACTATTGTTCTTCAACATGTGCTGCAAACTACCTAATAATACTCTGTATTTATAATTGGATCCAGTTTTTCCATCGAGTTGCATTTGCCTTGCATAATCTCCTGTCCTGTTGAAAAATGCCCTGGGTGTTTGCAAAGTCCACTACAGTGACTGAGAACTTGACTGCTCCTCAGGTCTTCCATCTTTACAGTGGCATTAGCTCCAAATTTTGGCAGTGCTTGGTTTTGGTCACCACAGCAGTCCTGGCTCAGCTGGGTGGGATTTCAGAGGCCATTCCTGATCCTTCTGGAATAGGAGCAGCTGGGTCCTTCTGGATGGAACATTTTGGTTATGCAGTTGTGGTCACCATGGTGTGAAGCAAAATGGGGAAGTTGAAGGCTTAACCCTTAAGAATCAATCAATAAACCAGCGTTTGACCTAGAAAATAACCCTGAGGAACAGAGTATCTCCTGTGGCAATTCCTTCTATCTGATGTGTTTGTTTTCAGAGTGCCTTCCAAGGGCTCTGTGTGTCCAGAGCCAGCAGAGGAGCTCAGGGTGTGCCTTC